>CM043115.1:67519289-68097789 GCA_023701765.1 Hylyphantes graminicola
AACTTTTGTTATATCAATAATATATCGAATTGCTGGATTAAATCTGTTGTGTTTGCAGGTAGGAAACAACATATGATACAATTTGTACACCCAGTTCTTGAGCTAACTATCCGGCAAGTGATTCTCCATTCCGTAGATCCTATACTTGATGAGGCTCGTTGCTTCTCCTGCCTTTGGAATAAAAAGGTGGTCTCTGGCAGTCACGACAGCCCCGTCTTCTTCACTGTGACCTGAGGCAGAAATAAAATTTATATTCCATCATTCTAAAACTTAAGGTAGGCGAATACCCAAAATTCTAATATTTTTACTATTACTTTAATCTTTTCCAAATTTGGCATAGCGATTTCATATAATGAGCAATGCTTTTTAGGCAATTTTTTTTTTATTTAAATATAATTGATTTATTTTAAAAGGAGTTTTTCATCTAAAAAAAGGGGTTTGCGCCAACACTTCTAGTATAAAAAGTTTTACATTAATTTACCTGAAATTCTTTACAGATGCTATTTCAATATATATCTGTGCCATGAACCTCTAACATCCGGTGTAAATGTTTAAGTTTTTTTTTTTTTAATGTCCAAGTGCAAGTTAATCTGGAAAAAAATCCTTTTTTTGTGGTTAATTTATAACATTTTTCTTAATAACTTCTTTTCTTGTAATTTGTATGCAACTCTAGAGGGTCATCCCATGCATCAGTTCAAAACGAAGAATTTAACACATAATTAATGTTTATAGGATGAAAATTCAATGTGGTAGACTTGTTAGCGTAAACCTCTTTTTTTAGTAGAAAAACAAGTTTCAAAATAAATAAATTATATTTATATTTTGAAAAATGCCTAAATAGTATTATTCATTATATTTGAAATCAGCATGCCAAATTTGGAAAAGATTAAAGCAATAGTAAAAATTTTAGAATTTTGGGGAGTTTTGGGTATTCGCCTACCTTAACAGTGTGGGGCTTTTTAAATGCCTCCAATAGAAAAGCTATGTCCTCGCCACAAACTTTTAATAAAGTTTAGGGGGTTTTTGGGTGCCCACAGAATTTTGTAGAGCTACACAGGGTGTCTGTAAAAGAATGTCCGAGTTTCAAATGGTAATAGTATCAGCTGCAATTGTTCGACAGTTGTGGTTGAAGGTGACGAATAAAGAATAACTCCAACAGTTTCAAATAAGTGAATGCGCTTGTACCGCTACATCGTTTTCACAATTGCACAGGCTGTTGCTTCCCTTACCCCGGACTTGCTGCAGACAGTATGAGAAGAATTGGCATTTTCGTTTGGATGTGTGCCGTATCACTAAAGGCGAACATATCGAGCACTTAAATAAAAAACTAGGTTAGTTTTCCATTAATTTAATGTATTTTGTTATATTTAGTATAAAATGAACTCCTGTAATATACCATTAAATCTCGGACATTCTTTTACAGACACCCTGTATATGTGCTACAGTTTATTCCCATAAGAATAAAAATACAAAGAGAAAAAAAAAAAGAGTACTGTTCTTTTCAGTATTTATCATAACTAAAACTTACAATCCACAAATGAAAAAAAAAAGCTATAGGACTTGTTTATTCTAAGCTGGATTTCATATAAAGTGACTTCACAGTAAAGAGTAAATTTAATTTAAAGGAAGTGGAAGTATTCAGAATTAATATTATTTTATTTTCAGGTGCAAGAGATTACAAAAATCAGCGCAAATCCTACAAATTACTCCTTTTCTAAATTGCCATTTTACAAATACAGTATAACTTCACTCCTTGCCAACCTAAGTTGGGTAAATAGAAATATGCTATGGAGAAGATCCTTCCGCGGATGTAAAGAGTTCCATAAATTATTAGTGAATCCACCGAGAAAACATGTTTAAAACATTAATTTTGTTTCAGGTGTAGCAGATTTGAATATTATTTGCGAACATTTGGTAATTTTATCAGAATGAAAAGTGTATTTGTTTTAATTGTATTTCAGATCATTTTGTATGTAAATATTACCTTACAAAGTTTTCAGTTTCCACTACTTACGGGACGGACCACTGCGCTTTTTCCACCTGCCTTTTTACTCTGTTTTACTCAAGTTAGGTTGGCACGGAGTGTTGGTTCTAGCGTCATTCAAGACTAATGATTATGACGTTATTATAGTAACTTTATAAAAAAAAGTTTGAATACTAAGAGTAGCAAATCCTGTAAAATGCATGTTATGTATAAACTGTATTTCAATAAAACGCAATGAGGGACACAATAAAAACAACTCACCATATGCAAAAGTAATCATTTTCTGGACATTTTCTTTTGCTGGTTATTTTTACAATTGAAAGAGAGAGGCCGGTGGCAACTATGTGAGATAACCCTTTTACAATCGATTTGTTCGCAGTATGTACAAATGACTATCTGTTACTATGAGGTGGCTATAAAGGAAAATAATCGTAATAAAAAATTTTGGAACATAGGCTTTTGTTGTTTCATGGCTTAAGGTAGAATAGAATTACGTTAAATTGTTTACAGACAAGCTTAACTTATTTAAGTTTTTCAAGAAAAATTTTATATACTAGAACTATTGCAAACTGTTATTGCTGCATTTTTTATATCAAGTTAAAAAGTAAATTAAATAGAATAAAATTTTTAAAAATAATGATTCTTTTATAGATTCATTAGAGAACAGTAAAAACCATTGAATTTTTATTATTTAAAAGTTTGTTTTAAAAAAAGTAACTATTGTAAAAAAAAAAATCTCCGTAATCTAAGTACATAACAATGATTCAAAAAAAACTGCAATTAATAATTTCCTAATATTTCATACTTATTACTTATAATAACAAAGTAAAGCTTTATGAAATTGTATTGTAAATTTTCTTAGGGAAATTAAATATAATAGGGGAGAGTGTTGTACAGTCGGCGACAAAAAAAAGTAAACAGACCTCGCCGTTGAGACACCGTTTGTCGGAGGCATAATTGCGATACGTCATTTTAACGGAAATGACGTTCTGAGTTGATTGGTCAACACGAAAATTTCGTAAGGGGTCGTCTTCATATTAAAATCAATACCAACATTCGAAATTTTCCAATACCCAATTTTTTTTATATAGAAATGTTCAGAATCGTCAAAATACCCCAAATATCAATTTTCATTGCCAGATTCCTTATAGTTTAGGAATTATGCAACCAAACGTGTTTGACAAAAAACGGGGGGCATCTCCATATATGCATGTATTATTTATAGGTCCACATTTCCCCAATATAGAATTTTGTCAAATTCTTTCCTTTATGTGACTTTTTGTGCTTAGGGTGAGGGTTTGGTTGCAAGATGAGTAGATTAACATCCCAATAGAGCTTCAGAAAGTATATTGGTTACGGGCTAAGATATTTTAGACAACTACCAAGGAATAAACCATTTTTTTTTACTTTTGTGAATATATTGATTTTATTGATTTGTTGTTTTATGGATAAGATTTTGTTGAATCAGTACTATATGTAATTTAAACAGTGGTCAAGTGACGCCAACATCTGAGCTGGCACTCAAAGCAACTAATGACTTCTTAAGTGGGATCTCGCCAGGACTTTGGACCACGACGTATTGAACCTGAAACAATTGGTCCAGTATGCTATTTCGTGGAGCATTTTTGGTTCAGCACGATTCGTTTATAGGACGACTAAGACGAGAACAGAATCCTAAAAGGTATAATCCGCGGCATGACGCCTTAACTCATTTTGCCAAGACGGCGCTGTTGGCGAAGAAATATGGATTAATATTCAAGATTTTTGAATAAATATTGTAGAAGATTTGTGTGTGTGATGATTAAGTTAGGTATTTATAGAGTTATATAAGGAGTTGAACTGTGGTTACTTTTTGATAATAACCGCTTTCAAGTAGTTTCTGACAAAAAAAAAATATTTTTTTTTTGAGATTTGGATTGTATGTTATTAAAATGAGAACTGAGGGTTATTGAGGTAATTTAGGTAAGTTATTTTAATAATTTCCGGCTGTCTATTTCTAGCCTCCTTTATTTGCTTGATGCTGCCAAGTACCCCTAGGAATTTAGAACCTGGTCAACTGACAGGTCGACACCTGAGCGGGCCTGATATACTTGATTTTCAGTTTGGTTTGAAAAAATTGAAAGAACTTCGCAGTTAAGGTAACAAAAGGCTCTTGGAGGCTCGCCAAATAATTTTTAGCCATGGTAAAAAAGACGAGGCCGATATATGAGCGGGAACCCAACGAAACTTTTTTTGTGGCAAAAATCATTATTCTATGCAGCTAAATGATAGGCTGTTTGTAGCAATCTTTGTGTTTTTAGCGTTTTTCACGTATAGATTTATCGGTCAAGTATGGAAACTACCTATTCTTGTAACTATGTTAGTTAGGCTTTGAATTATCGTCGCACTAGAGCTACACGAGGGCTATTTGGAGACGGGCGTCGTATTTTAGAACCCCAGTCAAGTTACGAGTCGACACCTGAAATAGGAACCCAACCCAACCGTTAAGGGCGACATCGTACGACTTTGAAGGATATTTAACGTGCACTCCCTCTACACGGGGTATTATTCGTCGGACATTTTTGGCTGCACGAACCGGTTATAGGTCGGCAGTTATTTTGGCGTTGCCCGGGCCCGAACCTGAGACCTTTCGCATGCTAGGCGAGTGCCTAACCGAATGGGCTCCGCTGCCCCCTCCTTGTAACTAGATTTTCTAGCCAAATATGTAGCAAATATCCCCAAAGTCTCTCATTCTGTGCTTTAAAAACCGGCGAGATTATCGCCAATAAAAAATTAGTGAAATATTAATTAGTTATTCGTAAAATTTGCTGTTAGCTGTGTTCCAATTGTTTAGACTAGGATTATGTGGATAATTTTAATGACGTTTCAAGTAGTTTATGACCAGGATTTTAGTTTGTCGGGAGTTGAGTTGCATGTTATAAAAGATTCTTGATTACATTTTTTCAAATAGTTTTGTTGCTTATCCATTAACGGCGAATGTACTAGGGATAATTATTTGTGGTTTTAAATATTTAATGTTGTTACAAAATTAAAAATTCTAAATTTTTTATTGTAATATAACAATAATAAAATAATTTGTATGTTAACCATTTTTTTCCAGTAGGAAAAATCGAAAAGTTAGCATTTTCCTGGTGTGGTGGGTTGTGTTGTGGTGACACGGAGGGTGCCTTTGCAGGTGTTGTTCTCGTTTAGCCTTCCTATATGTAGATAGCACCCCCGCTAAATAAAAATTTCTTTTCTCTTCCTTCCCTTCAGTTTATAGACTAGTTAGACCTTTCATTCCCACCTTCAGATTTTCAAATTTATTATTTATTTTTATTATTTGATTATTAATTTTTATTATTCGATTTTTTTTTTCTTGAAAGGTATAACATCGTATCGTAAACTAATGCTTTATGCTTTTTTGTCGTCTGTCCGTAAGGATCTTTAGCTTACAGACCGACTTATGCTTAGAACTGCCTTTCTATCTTTCAGGTTTTCATTTTTTCCCCGTTTAAAACGTTAACCATCAGTTTGTAATTTTATCGGTTTTTTTACTACACGAAATAAAACAAAATGAATAATTATAAAATAATGTCCTTATATAGTGTAGAAGATTTTATTAAGAATTCTTTATTTTAGATAATAATATATCGTTTGGTTTTTTCCCAATCAAAGAAAGGAAGTAAAGAGTTCCCTACAATTATTAGATATTGTTTTATTGATTAACATTTATTAAGATCAAAAACTTTTTCGTTTTGAATTTAAGACACATAAACTTTTTGGGAAAAGAACTTAACATGATTGCAGCAATAATATAACCACAATCTGTTCAGTACTTGATTCAATTTTACTCAATTCCCCCCCCCTCAAACAGCTTTATCTGTATTGTCCTCTAATTTAATTTTAAGTTGAAATTAATAGCGAAAATGTGTATGCAAAACCCTAATAATAATAATACTTAGCGTAAAAATTAATTAAATGATTGGAGAATTTTCATCGAATAGCTTACACTCTGAATTTTGTTCTAAAAATCTTATCTTCTAGCAAGAAAGTATTTTTGAATACAAATAAAATTTTAAAGCCAAAAAACTTAGAATCTAAAGATTATTTGGCGACAATTTGTGCCTGAGAACGACGTTTTTGCAGGAAGTAAAAAGTAGTTAGTTATAATCTGGTTTTGTTTATTATTAAAATATTTTGCTGATTTAATTTTTATTTGATCCTTGTTGTTAATTTCATAGGTGCTGCATTAAATTCGTTAGTGGTTAATTCTTATTGGTTATAGTGGTCATAAATAGTGGTTAGCACTTGCATTGTCGGCCACCATTGTCGCGCCACAGTTCGGGTGCGGTCGAGTCCCGGGAGGGGGTCGAGTCCGGGAGGGGACCAACAAGCTATGTTGGGATGGGATCTAAGCATCGGGGTTCCCGGGGTGAGGCTGGCCTCCCGTTGAGGTGGGCCACCTTACTGCGAATTACTGCGAAATATATGCCATCAATCCCATCCAGAGTGCAACTTGGTCAAGGAAAGCTGCAATGGGAGGGATGGCAGGGCATATTAACGGGATGTTTCATCGAGGATGTTTATTAAGATTAATTCACTTAAAAATATATTATTCTCTTGCAATTTAACTGTATTTTATTTTATATTTTGCTTCATCAAATGCATTCAATTACATTTGTTTATACTTTGCATGACATGACCTAACAACGACGTAATTTGGGAAAAAGCCACTATAATATGAGATCGTATTTATAGAATAAAACTCAAGTGCCTCAAATGTTAATCCAATGGGAAAAAAACTATTTTCGCTGCCCCATTTCTCCGGCTGGTATTTGAATATTTTTGCAAGCGGATTTTTTCATGTGATAAATATTTGCTGACTGACTTACTGGTCCCGTCAAGGTCCCGACTCAATCCCCACCTTTATTGAAATTAGTACGAATATATTTTTTAATATTTCAAATAAAAGGTTGTTGTACACATAATATTCGAAGAATTCGAAGCATTAAAAGAGGTTTACAGAGACCTGTAAGTAGAGCTACACAGTTATCACATAAGTCCTGTAAAATCCAGCTTTCTAATAAAAAATTCAGTACAGCCGGAGAAATGTGGCAAGCGAAAAAGCGAATATTGGTTTTTCCTTTGGGAAAACATTGCAAAACTATCAGTTTGGACGCCGGAGAAACCCGTTGGCAGCGAAATGCGGCCCATTAGTTTTTTTTCCATTGGAAAACATTGAGAACCACTTGAGTTTGGAGGACCCCGTTCTCAATGCGCCCATTCACCCCTTAAGTTCATAAAATTAGTCATTTAATTACTTTTTTTATTATCATAGATTAGAATATATAATTTTTCTTTGTTTATCGTTTTTAATAAATAAAATTTCATGTTGTAGTTGTAAAATAGAACATTCTTTTCGCGAGTTTAATTTCCAGTTTAATACTCGGGTACTTCACCTACTATTTGTAACGTTTATAACACTTATTAAAACACACTGGGACACACGGAATAACCTGAAATTAAATTCAAAACTTATTTTTTCAAGGACTTTTCAATCCATGGAAAAAATTGATTAGTAATTTAATTTAAAGAAAAGAAAAACAACTTTCTTAACAGTTGATTTTTATATCACCAAAATACGATCGAATCCAGTCTTTGATTGTTGTCGTTTTCTCCACTTTTATACGGTCCCCTATTTCATAAATATAAGGGCTTCATATCATCATAACTCAATATGTTATGTAGTAGAAGAATTACTGAAATTCGGTACTTTTCATTAAACTTTTGACCATGGGACTGAAATCATATTTCTGTAAAATATTAATAGGGTTTATTATTCATAATTTTTCTGAAAAAATTATTGAATTAATTTTTTTAAAAATTATTAAAATATTTCTTAAAATTATATTAAACATGTTTCATTTTTTTGTTTGGATTGTTATAAAGTAACCACACAAATAAATTTCGTTATGGCTAAGTTATATTATTAATGGAGATATGATCAAAAGTTTGGAAAATCTCATTTAAACATTATGATCCATAAATTTTGTGTAACCATTCAACTTAGACAACTATGAGGATATCTAGGCAACGGAAAATTGATATTTCGAGTATTTTAATGATTCTAAAAATTTTCTTATATAAAAATAATTTGGGTGTTGCCATTGGGAAATTTTGAAATGTTGTATTTATTTAATTTCAATATGAAGACGACACCTTACGAAATTTTGTGTTGACTAATCAACTTCATGACGTTTATTTCCGTTTATATGAAATATCACAATTGTCCAATTGTTGCTTCGACAAACGGTATATTTGTTCAAGGCGAAGTAGCGAAGTGGTGTTACTTTTTTTTTGTCGCCGACGTGTACATTGGGACGCTTGCAACTTGGGACACTGGACAATTTCTAAGAATCGATTGGCAATATTCATACCATTGTTAATTTCTAATTATTTCTTTGTTAGAGCCTTTAACCAACAGACATCATCATAATAAAATTTAACACTAGGCATCCATTGAATTGATGAAATGGTGACCAAAAAATAATATTTTCATTAACCCACCATAAGTAAATATTTTTCTATTCTTTATATTAAATATAATTTTTTACTTAGTACTGCCTCTTACAAAAGTCAGTATGCTATTTTTATTTTCTTTCATTTAAAGATGGAGAGATTTTAAAATTATTTTGGTTTTGAGTAAAAAATGAATGATGCAAGATTTGGGATTGGCCACTATCTTGCTTTTATTTTTTAAAACCCATTGTAGTGTGTTGTACTTGGGGACAGTATTAAATAATTTGATTAAAAATTCTTAATAATTTGGAAGAAATAAAAATATTTTTTTTCCCCCCTTTTTTATTATTTATTTTAAGAGCAGCAATTGTGCACAAACACAGGTAATATACAAACTCAATTCTTTGTTTTGGTTTATTTATAATGATTGAAGTTTGATGATTGATGTTGGAATAATTATGGCAACACCTTGCAAAAATCTTCTAAATTTTTCGTCTGTGTTCCTTTGTGTGATGAAATAGTTCAAAAGAGCAGCACCATTTTACTGATGTTATTTTGAAATTTAAGTTTGTTTTCTGACGGACCAAATTAGTCTCAGTGTATGACTATTGAATCTGAATTATAATGCATGTCCCAGCAGGTGTCCCAGAACGTGAGAACATGATGTTGTACTTGGGACATGTTACCCTCTCTATCCTCTCTACTTTAAATGAGTGGCATTTTTAATAATTTCAGCTGACCAGAAATTTTAAAAAAAATTATATTATAGAGGTAGAGGATTCTATGGTGTGTTTATTGGTGTGTTAAAAATGATGCTTTGAAATTTTTTATTGTTTGACTATAATTATCGAAGAAAAAATTTTAAACTGTGTAAAAAATTGTCCCAGGTACAGCACTCTACCCTATGTCCCATAGGTACAGCCACTCTCCTATATAGCATAAAGCAACCATGTCCTTTGGACATGACAAGCAATATTTAAATTTAGCTTAATATTATTTTTTATTTTAATAATTTATAAACAAATTGTTATGTTACAATTCTTATAACGTTTACAAAATATTAAAAAAAAAGTTTAAGTTTTCATATAGTCAGTTTTGCTTTAAAGAGAAATACAATTGCAAATGAATAATTTAAGCAATCTAACATTCTTGAAAATTGTTGTTTAATGAAAATGTTTTTACTTAACACTTTAGACTTCATTTTTACTCTTATCTGAATGATTTTCTTTTGCTTAGAATACCGGCTGAATCCATGGAATGAAACATCAAACACTTCTTTATTGGAGGGTTTGCGAAACCACCCAATGAAACCCTGCAATTCTGGTTCTGCTATGGCGAAAATCCTCAAGAGGGAAAAATTGTGGAGTTTGCTGTTCATTCCATGGATTCGATGGCACATTTAAACACCCTTGTAGAGTAATAAAAAAAACTTATAAATAGAGAATTTACCCTGGATATCTGGTTTCTATGTCTCTAATTTCTTCACAAACAAAGGTTCCGATGACATTGGGTTTCTTGAGCCACACTTGAATATTCACTTCTTCAAATGAGGGGTCTTCGTCGGATTCCATGTATCTATCAGGATCTAGAAACATTTCAAAATTAACTCTCTGAGGTATACAACTATAAACTGAGACAATAACTTGTTAACTAGTTAATATTAAAAAAAAAATATATTCTTTATCAGTCGAATTACCCCATGGTGGCGTATGGCCATGCCATGTGCTAGGGCTTGTGAACTGCCTTATGGGATACTGATTCCAAGTGGCTTCACCTTTCCCCCTAGGGCTAGATCTGCTACTTTCTAAAACTATGTCTCATTGCAACTGCATAAGTTGCGCTTCTCACTTATTGAATCAAAAGGGAGAAAAAAGCCTCGTTTTTTAAAATTCAATGTCATGCGTCTATCCTTCAATTGCCGTAGCAACTATACTTACAGTTTCTTATCTCACCTTCAACAATTGACCGTAGTATGAAGTACATGAGGTCATCGTACATTCTTGCGAAGATAAATCCCTATTTATTTTGACACAAATGCTTATCTTTAGACAACACTTTCAGTCCCAGTGATGCCATTTGGCATCATCACTTTCAATATTTTTTCAAAATGTTTATGTCCCGTTATGTATCCAAACACACATCATTCGACTCTTCATACTTTGCTCTATTAGACAATATTTTACATTAATCTCAATAGAAGTTAGAACTACTATTTTTTTTTATTCAGAAAATAGCCAACAAGAGTTTCACCTAATTTTTGATAAGTTCACTTCAGTTCCACACATTTAAAACACAATTTAAACTATTTCGGTTAAAATAATTACTAAATTTTTTTTTAAATAATATGGTCAGATACCTTAAAATATATAAAAAAAAAAATAAAAATTTGACTCGAAGTTTTTTTTTTTTTTAGGTAATATAAATATATATATAGATATATATATTAAATATCCATATATATATATATATATATATATAAATATATATATATATAAAATATATATTATTATATAAATATAGATATATTATATATATATATATATATTTATATATATATTATATGATATTTATTATATATATATATATATATATATTATTTATATATATATATATATATATATATATATAAATATATATATATATATAATATATATATAATATATTATATATATAATATATTTTTATTTTAAATATAAATATATTTATTATTTATATATATATATATATATTTATTTTTATATATATATTTATATATATTATCTATTTTTTTTTTATATTTATATATTAAATATATATATATATATATATAGATATATAAATCATATATGATAAAATATAAATAAATAACTATAAATATATATATTATATAAATATAATATATATATAACATATAATATATATATATATATATATAAAAATATATAATATATAATATATATATATATATTGTTGTTTTCCACAGTTAAAAATTTTTGGCATGATTTCAAAAACCATATAGAAAATAAAAAATGATTTTTTTACTCCTATGGAACTCATATATTTGACCTTAAATAAGCTTATTTTGTGAATATCAGAAGTTTCTGTTGTGTAGTAAATTTTTAGGAGGGTTTTTTTTTTTTTTATTTGTTTTTGTTAAAGAGTTAAAAATTAAAATATGGATAAGTCATTTAAAGTTAGATGCTACAGAAAAGTATATTTTAAAAAAAATTAAAGAAATGTAAATTTCAGTTAAAAAATAGAATTTTAATCTTGAGCCAGTAAAAAAAAGTTTACACTTCGGCCAATTTGCCTACCCCTCGGAGGGTTAAGAATAATTTAAAATTAACTACTTAAAAACTTAAGTTTCCTTCTATTTTTTCAGTCAATTGAAAATAATTATTTGTTTGGAAATGGCTTCAAAATTTAAAATGTATTATGACCTAAGAGCACATTTTTTATTGTAAGGGAGAGGAGAGCTGAGCCCACCTTTTACCTTTAATTTCTAAAACAATTATCATCAAATAGTTTTTTGAAATTTACTATTATTTGCGTTAATTTCGTGCCTGGTCCCCCGCGCTCCCACGGCTCCTCCCCTCACACAACACCCACCACACAAACCTAACATAAAAAATGGTCACAAAAGATACACCAAAGTTTATAGCAAAAATGTAAAATAATGTGTTTAATAAATGTTAATTTTTTAAGGAATTCAAAAATTTTCAAATGAATAAATTACTTTTTGTATATATTTTAAATCCTATAAAATTTGTTTTAATCCTATAAAAATTAAACACTAAAAAAATGAGGAGAATTTTAAAAAAAAGAGTACTTTTTAAATGACAAAGAAATAAATTCATGAACAGATAACAAAAAAGCATTTCATAGTAGCAGGATCATTCACTAAAAATATTTGCACCTAAGCATATGTTAACTTTTATAATCTTAAAAATATTTTTAAAACACTGGAATAAAAACAGGTTAGATTAAAATAAATTTTCAAATACCTTCATCATCCCCAATGCTAAAAACAGGAGCTATTCCTCTGTATCGTTTACCAAGTTTATCACTGCTACTGACATGCCTATAAGCAAACAGATACTTTGAGCTTTTTTTTTACTGCCAAATCTTTTTTAGTAAATTCACACATATTACATTCATAATTTGCCACATAAATGTATTACAATTTAATTTTAGCCAAACATGTATGTAATTGCTCGCTATTTGAAAGAACTATTGATGTTGTACGTCACATTTAGATTTAAAATGATTAACCCTGCTCTTTTTAAACAGTTGTAGAAAAAGGATGCAAGACCAAATAATTTTGGCAACAAAAAAAATATTAATTTCCAGAACAGGATCGTTTGAATTACTGAAACACAAAAACTCTGTAAATACCTAATTGCCAAATAAAGTTTAATTTTCATTTTAATACACTTAAAAACTACACTCCTTGCCAACATAACTTAGGTAAAAACAAAGAGTAAAAAGGCAGGAGGAAAAGGGTGGTTGGTCCATTAGTTGAAAATTCTTATGTGGTAATATTTACTACGAAATTATCTGAATACAATTCAACCAAAATACACTTTTCTTCTGATAAAAAATTGCCAAATTTTCTCAAATAATATTCAAATCTACTAGACCTTATATGAAATTAATGTTTTAAACATGTTTTCTGGATGTATTCACAAATAATTTATGTAACTCTTTACATGGGTGGAAGGATCCTCTCCATAGCATATTTCTATTTACCCAACTTAGATAGGCAAAGGAGTGTAGAAAAGAAGTATTAATAAAAATTCTTTTATTAAAAATTTACAACATAAAATAACAATTTTAGAAAATGCATAAGTATTGAAAATATCTGTACCTGGCTTCTTCAGTTTGAGGATTTGTTATGTACTCTACAAGCTTCTCTTTTACTATATTTGAACGGCATTTCACAGCAGTTGCCAACTGTAATAAAAAATATACATATTGGATGAAACTAAGACACATTTTTTAAAATTAAACTATGCAACATCTGAATATTCTTTACATTAAAATTAAAATATTGCATGCTATACACAGTGGGCCCCAATGGGGGGATGGCCACCAAACCTGGGGGCGAGGGCCCACCGATGGTGGGCGATTTCGGCTCCCCCAACTGGGGGCGATTCGCCCCCGAGTGGCGCCCCCGAGTGGGCGTTTGTGTTATCAAGGGGGCAAGGGGGCAAAAATAGTTTGGGGGCTTAGGGGGTTGGGGGGAGGGGGGCGATGAGTATCAAAGGGGGTGAAATTAAAATTATACTGTACTATAGTACAGTAAAACCATTCTATTTTTTTTTTATCATCGTGACAAGTTTCAAACTGACATTCTTACAAGATTGAGATTGGACCACCAGTTAGAAATTCCTGATTCTATTGGATTTTCATTTTGCATCTGTGGGTTTTAATCTGTGGGTTGTGGGATAAACTCTTTAACTCTGCAGGTGTGGGTTGTTGTGGCTAAGTTGACAGTGGATAAAACCTCTTAGGCAGGAGTTAACCGTGATGCAAAACTCAGACAGGTTATGAGTTTAACCAGAGTTTGACAGTAGAGGCAAAACTCCAGGACAGGTATGACGTTAGCCGGCATGAAACTTATTTACACTTATCCTTAACCTGGTGTGGTAAAAAGCTGAACTATAATATTTCTCCTCGTTCCTTCAATATATTTAGTTTTTGCACAATTTGCCTCAAGACTTGCGTTATGAGCATGAAAAAAATAATAATTGATAATATAAAAAAAAGGAAAAAAAAGTTGAAAAAAAAGAAAATAAAAGTTTTCAACATTCATTTTTTTTCTTTAATTTTAATTTTATTTTGTCAACTCTTAAATTTTCCAGAATTGAGTTTAAAGATCTTAGTTTATTATTTTCACTTCATCATTCTCTTGAAAAAAACTTAAATAAAAATTAGGATAGATAAAAATATTTTTTTTCTTTCGATTTTATTTAAATGTAACCCGGATAAAGCTACTTTGGTTGTTTTTATATATGGGTAATAAGTGTTTGAAATTAAAAAATTGCTTTATTAGTTACACTTTAACTCACATTCTAATAATTGGACAAAATAAAATATATTATATTACGGGGGCGGGGGCGCGATTTGGGGCGTGATGGTGGTTGTGTTGGTCAAAACTAAAAGAAGGGGGGGGCGATGTTACAGAAAAGGTTTGGGGAACACACTGCATGCATTATCATTAATAATTAATGAAATTAAAAAAAAAAAAAATGCATGTATAAAAAATAAATAATACTCATGATGATATGTTGTTGTTTATGTAAAATAGAACTAATTAAGCTTCTAGATTATGTTTAATACATTCAAATTTTTTCGAGTCGAATAACTGTGGTCACTTTTATCCTTTTAAGACCCGAGAAAAATTCTACATTCTACATACATGTGTTTCTTACAATTCTTTCTTAATCTAAACATACTTTCTCATGCAAATATATGCTAAAAAAGTAAGTGTTTGCAAAGAAATTAAGAAAGGCAATGGGGGGTATCCCCCCCCTCCCCTAAGTCTAAAGTAAAGTAATTGCACTGGAAAAAGGTCTAAGGTCGTAGCACTTATTTATGCCTTAAATGCCTTTAAATGCCTTAAAAATTATCTACTAAAAGAACTTTTTTTTCAAAGTTTGAAAAAAAAATTTAATAATTCTTATAAGAAATCTAATAACGTAATTGACCCTCGTTCAACTTCATTTTTTTTATAGAAATAAATGACTGATGCCTGTTATCAAAGGCTGAAAACTAATATTTGAATTGTCTTCTAACGGACCAGGTCATTTTCGGAACTAAATTAACATGCTAATGGTTGTGGGTAGATTTCAAAAAGCTAAAATTGCTTGTGGGTAGGTTTCAAAAAGTTTTCCCCTAATGTTTCAAAACGGAGGCTAATGCCAGGTCGCAAAGCGCTATGACTGAACATTGTGTTAATGGACCATATGAACAAAAAGGCTTTAAGTGAGAATAACAAAACAGCGTTTTACCCATAGAGATCTTAATAAAAGTATTAGAGTGGAGATCACGTGACCTAACTATGCTAACGACGGGACGACGAGCTGGGCCGCGCCTGGGGGGCCGCCATCTTGAGTCCGACTGAGTCGGAGAACTTTTTTAATTTTTTTTAAGGGAAAACGCTTAGAAAAAAAATTTTTAAATTTATTCTTAAATTCTAAAATATTAAAAAAAATACCATAAAAATACTAGCTGCATTTTGGAATATTTTTAGTGACTAAAAGAACTTTTAACGCTTTTTTTATATTTAAATATTTATTTTTGTAATTTTAGAATTAATTTACTTTTCCTATCTTTATTGCACTTTGTGCCTAGCATTCTTTTTCTTTTTCTTATAGCCTAGCATTCTTTTTCTTTAATTTATTTGATGGCGACACTGGTAACTTGCAGCCATCGCCGTCACATTAAAAAAGAAGAAAGAGAAGAAAGATGAATACGTGAAAAATAAAATTTATTCAAAATTCTAATATTACTACTAAAAAATAAATATTATAAAAATATACTGGAAAAGCGTTAAAAGTTCTTTTAAAGTCACTAAAAATATTCCACATCCACAAAATGCAGCTAGTATTTTGATGATATTTTTTTAATATTTTTTATTTTAGAATTTAATTAATTTTTTTTCTAAGCAATTTCGACTTAAAAAAGTAAAATTGGTCTCGATGGTGACTCATTGTGGTAGGCCCCAGCTCGTCCCGTCGTTAGCATAGATAGGTTCGGTAAGTGATCTCATCTCCACTCTACTACTAATATACTTTTATTAAGATCTCTATGGTTTTACCTGATCGAATATAGAAATTTCCTTTTCATGGTGGCTGTCTCCGTTAACGGGAGTTTCAGAAGCACACAAGAGGCAACTCTTTGGACAATGGGAGGCCAGGATCACGTTGAGATCATTGGACGGAATGATTCGATGCAAGGCTATAAACAAAATTCATGCATGTTTAACTCTTTATTGATCGTAGCGCACATTGATGATAGGGTGGTTACAAAATCCTAGAAAAAAAGCTCCCTGATACTTTCACAAAAATTTCCCTGATTTTACAATTAGGTAGAAAACAAGCAATACACACAATTCAATGCAGTACAGAAAATTTAATAAAGACATCCCGGGAATTAAAGACTTTCCAGATTTTGCGTTAGTCTACCTAACTTTTTTGCTATTCCGAAAATCTGAGTTTAGAGGAATCATGTGATCAGAGAATCATGTTATAATATCATTCGTGAGAAAGATTGATCCTTCAGGCTAATCAGATCAACCAGAATATATATTTTTTTCAATCAAGTGTCCATTAGTAGTGATCACAAGAACCTAAACCTGCTGTTTTAGTAATCGAAAATGGGAAAAGTTCCCTGATGTTTTGCAAATTTGAAATATTTCGTGAGAATTCCCTGATATTTCCAGAATTAAAAGGTTCCCTGAGAATTCCCTGATTTTCAGGTTCTGTTACTACCCTAATAAATAAAGTGCAGCAAGTTATATTTGAACAAAATATTTTGCTTTGAAACCTCACAGACTAAAAGAGGAAAAACTTTAACATGAACAAACTTCTTTATGAAATAAATTTGATAAGGTTGGTTCCGTATCTCTCTTAATAAAAGCTGGTGACTTTAAAATAACAAATTCATGGGGGAGAAAATTGAAGAAATAAAATTTTAAAAGACATTTAGTTAATTCAGATAACTCTTTATTGACAGTCGCTGCCTAAAATTTAATGATTAAAATAATAAGAAGAATAACAAACACAACTTTAAACACCAGGCCGCCATTTTTATTACAATCTCAACATGAAATTCGAAAAACAGACAATATTAATTCATGCAGCTTACAAAAAGACCAGGCGTCCTGCTGCGGAGCAATTAATTTAACAAAGTTGGAGTGCGTGCATTAATGAAATATGAACATTTATATTAGAAATCTTACAAACTTGGATATATTTTTTTAATTATGAGTATTTTAATGCTTTGCTCCATCAATGCTTTTAAAATGTACTGCAGCAGAAACTTTTTTCAATGCCTCTAAAATGATGCATGAACATTCTACCATGCCAATTCTGCAACTATTAGCTAAAAAGGGATTATCAGATCCTCTTCTATCAAACCATTTCACTTCTAAAGCGTCTCAGGAGGTTCCAACAAACATCATAACAACTTACAGTATGCCCAGACTACTTACCAGCATACCCTCCCTGCGCCAGGCTGACATACTGCTGATGTTTCTGCAGAAAACTTGCCACCACCATGTGAACGTACAGATCCTCTTCCTCTCTGCCACTGCCCATGAAGCAAATGTGTTCTCCGGCAGCCACAGAACCAACCACCCCAGCCTGCTTCTTGGCTGCAAACAGGGCCTCCACTGCTGTACCAAAAGCGGCTGGCTCACGCAGCATCTGAAGATATCATGTACAATTATGAGTTGAGGGCAGGGCCTGCTCTTCCATAAGGCCTGTTAGGTTCCAGGCCTAGGGCCAACAAATTTTAGGGGCCCCTAAATGTCAGTTTCTATTATGCTAAATGCTGTAAATCTCCAAAATATCAGTAAACTAAAAGAATTCGGATACTCCACTTTGTTTTTTGCTCAATTTTAAGTGAGTAACTGACCTAACCTTATTGTTTTGATCGATGTTTGTATGGAAGCCTATAAAATTGTGGCAAAAATTTTATACATGGGTCATTTTGCACCATCATTATTGGGAAAACATATATAAAATTTTCTGTAAAGGGGCCCCCAAAATAGGTTGTGCCTATAGTCTGAGATTTCCTAGAGCAGGCCCTGGTTGAGGGGGTATAGGACACAAAATCTTCAAAAAAAATTATTATTATCTTAAAAAATAACACAAATATTTCGGAATAATTTAAAACAAAAATTTAATTTATATCTGCAGTAGAACGCGAGATGTGTAGTTTCTTGTGTCATGACATCTGTGTTGGCCAACCGTGTTTATAAACTTCAAAGCGGTTTTTCTCCTTGATCGTGTTTTCGATTATTTTTTTAGTTTAAATTGATATAACTCAAAATCTACTGCCAATAGAGTGTTAAAATTTTAAACACATTTTTCAAACATATATCTTTAATTTGTCTTAAGGGATTAGTTGTAAATAAATTGTTTTTTTTTTATTTATTATTTTTTTAAAAAGTGAACCTGTGAATTTTGAAAATTTCAATAATTAAAAAAAAAAACTATAGCAAATAACAAAAATCGGTAAAGACAGTTTGTTGAATACATGATAGTATAACTTACTAAGCTAGCATCTAAATGGAAGGCGGTTGACAAGTGACCACTGTTATATTGATTTGCTGGACGACAATCCACTACAAAATATTTGATATTTCTGTCCGCCTAAAAATAGAGGAGAAAATACTTTAATTTCATTTTTTAAAAGTTGTGTTGATTAAAATTTATACAACTGTTTTTTATGGTAAAAATATCAATCACCTGACTTAACTTTTAGCGCTAATTTTGTTTTGGGGGCAATATTTGTACTTTTTTTTATGGGAAAATAAAAACTTTTTACAAACTTATTTTTCACAAAATAAAAGACCTTTTTTTTAAACCAAAAATAAGATATTTTATTCAATTTACAATTCTAATACTTACAATCTTAGTAGGCAGATAATATAAATTAATGTAGATACTTAAAATGAAATGTTAACAAAATTTTATTTTTAATTATTTTTCAATGTGTATTCATTTCTCTGATTAATAATTAAAATTGTGGTTGGATATAAAATTATATGTGGAAGGTTAATAATTGTCATCCTAATGTTCAAGAAACAAAACTGACAGGCAAAAGTTTAAGGCCTATCATAATTTTATTTATGTCACTAAGCAAGAACAATAAAAAGAAAATACTTAATTAGGTTTTGTTTATCAAAACTTTTTAGTTCATTTCAATAAAAAAGCACAACTGAAAATGTAGCTTTGAGTTATAATTTTGTTATTTCATATAGATCAAAACTAAGTATGTACGCATAAATATTATTGCTTAACAAGGCAGAATAGCACAGCATTTAGTTCTTTATTAAACTTTCAAACATGATTTTTTTTTTAAATCTTTGGAAATTTAATGATTCCTTATTAACTATTAAATTTATTTGAATTTTAAAGAAATTATTTGTGCTTAAAAGTGACCAAAATTGTGCTCAAACTTTTATAAATGTTTTTTTTTTCAAAAGTATAATTGATCTAAATAACTGAGATTTTTTTAAAGAATTATAGAAAGATATAAAAAAAAAGGTCACCTTTACACAGCTACGTGATACCAAATCAGAAACAGAAACTGGTAAACATAAAGCTTGGGACAAGAAAGCTCCGTCATCCGCAACCGAAACACTTTCAAACACAAGAGAATGGTATTCCTGCAATAGTAAAGGTATTACAAAAACAATTGCATATGTAGCGAAGAAAACATTCAAGTACTTCTAACTGTAATTTTAATGGTTTTTTTTTTAATCATCCAAGGGATACAAAAGTATAATCTGATCACTTGAAAGTAAGGTATTCCTGCATGCTTAATAAAAGAATTATAACTTGTTTAATTTAACTAGATTTTAAATTTTAAAGGATGAAAAAGTTATTTATTCTCCTCTGTTATGGAAACAAAATTATATAAAAAAAATTGTTAAAAATTTAAATTTTAAACTCCTGCAATGAAAATAAGTTTACACTTCAGCCAGTTTGCTTTTTCCTCAGAGGCTAAGGCGCAAAAAAAAAACTCTCTTTAGACGATTTAGTATGCCTTAATTTATTTTTATACACATTAATTATGAATTTGTTGACAAATCTAATGCTATTAGGCTTCTATTCTTTTGCTATATCTGTGCAAAAAACAACAGATTTTAAGAAACTAAATCACATATAGCTTCAGAAACTTTTTTTCTAGGGAGCAAGAAAGAGTATTACAATAAAAAAAAAGAAATTATGTCTAATGTAAATAAAATTGCAATAAAAAAAATTGTAAATAAAACCCTACGAAGCGGCTTAACGTGTTTGCCTCGTAAGCCCCCGGCTGAGTCGTCGAATTTTCTGGATGGAAAAATCCTGGGCACACGTCTCATATGATTATGTGGCATGTAGGACCCATTTGGCTTCGGTTCTTTCGGCAAAATTAAATCTCGGCATACTTTAACATCCACAGAGAGCTCAGATTCATTGTAAACTGTTGGTAACGAGAGCCTCCTAAGATGGTGCCACAAAAAAATCTCAGTTCTGGGGAATATGCCCAGACTGCAAGGCTGGACTGCCCATATTGCAGCCCCATTGGAGAAAAATAAATAAATAAAACCCTACGACACAACAAGTAAACTATAAAAATGTAAATTTGTTCAACCTTTGCAAAAGAAGGTGGCGTACAAGTGATGTAATGGGATGCCACCGTACAAAAATCTTCAACATCGTCGGCCTCGAGAGCACTTGGCATCAGACAAAGTTCATCTGGAAAAGGTTTGCAAGTGTATAAAAAAATATAGAGAGGATAAAGAATAATGATTGATTAAAAGGATTTCAATATAGAGTATAATCCCCTTATAGCGTCATTAAAAGAACAGGGACGTTCACGACATCACAAAAAAGGTTGAATAAATTAAGTGTAGTAAATCATGTGGGAAAAATATGCAATACTAAAAACTAATACAGTGAAACCTCTAAGAGCGACCATCTGCCCGTTCCCTAATAAATCGGTCGTAAATGGAGGTTGGTCGCTCCTAGAGTACAAAAAGTGAATTAGCTAGAAAGTTGAAATGTCATTTTACAACGTAATTTTAACCATTTAAAAACCTATTTATCCTTACGTTTATTTATTAATTCGCAAATAATATACTCACAATTATACTAACTTATTTTAACAATTAAACCTTTTTATAGTAGAAAGATATTTCTGACCGTTTCATATTGTTTTTTGTTTTTTTCGATTTTTTCCAAATTAGCTCTTTATCTAATTTATATTTAAAATTGGAAAGATTCCGTGTTAGAAAAATATTTTTTTGTTCATGAAATAAGTATTTGAAACTGGTCGTTTGTGGAGTGAAATCTGGTCTCTCCCAGAGTGGTTTTTAACATTGAACACATAGGGAGGAAAATTGGTGCCTTGAAAAATTGGTCGTAAATAGAGGTGGTCGTTTAATAGAGGTGGTCGGTCGTGGAGTTTTCACTGTACATACTCATATAATCAATTTAAAGTTATAAGATGACATCTATTGAATAAATTTTAACCCTATGTGCTATAGTAGTAGTTCAATTTCTCCTTCTCCAGTCAATAATTTATTTAGGCAGGAAATAAATTTCAAATTTGGCGACTTTTCGCATCATTTGGCAAATAAAATAAATTTTAACAGTGATAATGCATATCTTTGTCAATCTTTTCCTTTAAGAAAACATTTTGGATACCATATATTTTTATAGCATTATAACCAAGGAGTTAATTAACAATTCTCATTATAACATTAAGATAAGAAAAAACATGTACAGTTATTGATTATAAACACATTTGAGAACTAACAAATATTAATTTTTAAAATATAATTACTGAATTCATTTAAAAATGCAGTTATTCTATTATTTAAAAAATGCATCCCCTCCTCCTTTGAGACACATTACAAACAAAATGTCACACCAAAAATAAAAGAGATGTCTTTTAAGTATGTTTCATTGAAATATAAGCACTTTTGAGACCACAAAAACCTGCTTTAAAGGATCAAAGAGTTTCTAAAGACATTGAATGATGTATAATTGCAATATAAACAGTCATCTCATAAAACTTGTAATTAACTGTAAGGATTGTCAAAAAAAATGACTCTGGTGGAACTTAAGTTTAAAAAGGTGATAGCAAAAACTTTTCTAAGCTTTATAATATTCATTGTATAACAAGAATGAGTTAAAAGTACTTTGTAACAACATATTCCTTAACAATTATAGACTGCTAGATGCATCTATCTTTTAACAATGATAATGCATATCTTTTTTAACATTTTGATTTAGGAAGGCATTTTGGATACTGGATATTTTTAGCATTATAACTAAGGAGTTAATTAGCATTTGTCATCATAACATTAAGGTAAGAAACAACAAGTACAGAGTTATTAATTATAAACAATTTGAGAACAAACAAAACTATTTTTAAAAAAATAGAATAATTGCATTCTTTAATGGATTCAGCAGTTATATTATTTGAACAATGCAAGTTTTACTATATGGTATGCTACAAAAAAATTCATAACAAAAGTTAAATATACCTTTAAGTATGTTTAATTGAAATATTAGAATATTTGAGGCCTAAAATAATGCTTTAAATACAATCAGTTTCTAAAGACATTGAATAATACATAACTGCAATGTAAAACAGTTATCTCATAAACCTTGTAATTGATTGTAACAATGTCAAAATAAGAATACTGTGAAACCTAAGTTCAAAAAGAAATATCACAAAAAAATTCTAAGCTTTATAATATTCATTGTATAACAATAATGAGTTAAAATTGTATACTTTTAAATTCCATGTAACAACATGTTCCTTACCAATTATAGACTGCTTGTCAGCATCTTTCATTTCAAGAAGCTGCTCCCTGTACAAATAAAAACAAGCATTTTTGAGAAACATGGTAAATTTTATGCTAAATACAACGATGGAACAAAATATTACTAGACATATTACAAAACTCATGAAGATAAAAGACAAAAACATTGATATAATTTTATGCAAAAAAATATTTATACGTAGATTATGTGTTATGAAATAAAGAGATATATCTGCAACTCACAATACAATATCTATACATATAAAGGAGAAGTCCTAAATGAGTTACAAATCGACCCCCAGCCCAAAACTATGAAGTACAGATCCCAAATTTTAGGAGATCATTCCTTTTGTACTGAAGGTGCATTTAAGAAACCATTTTTTGATATTCGAACTGAAACCAAGTGAAATAAATTAAAGTTTGGGTGTACATTTAATTGCATGTTTATACATTGATCATATTTAATTTACCTTATAAAATAAATACAAAATTTTATTCTATGTACTAGGTTAGGTTAGTTTGAATTATTGTCACACTAGAGCTACATGAGGGCTATTGGCAACATTATGCTATGCATTAACCCATAACATTCAAAGATCAAGAAACGATTTTCTTGAAACATAAGAAAACAATTTGTTGCTTAAATTAAAAATATATAATCTTTAAAAGATAATCTTTTAATAAGATATGATTAAACGCAGTCCGGTTAAGATGAAACCTACTGTACAAAATACATTTTCAATAAGAAATATACTTACTTAGCATTAACAACAATGACTAGGGCAAGATAAAACACTAGAAAGGAATCTCCGGCCTGAAAATATATGTCCCACATATTTTGTATGACTTTTAAGGAACACGTGGAAGCAAAGAGGCTGCAAAACTGAAATGAAATTTGTATTAGATTCACATGGTGGTATTAAATTAATAATTGTATCATTTAAGTACTTTCTAGAGATTTCTATAAAAAATGTATTTCAGGGTGGTAACAAAATCCTTAAGAAAAAGTTTCCTGATATTTCCATGATACTTTCATAAAAAATTCCCCGATTCTACAATTACTTTTTAGTTTAATTTGAATTATCGTCATAATAAAGCTACATGAGGGCTATTGTAGACAGGCAACATAATTTAGAGCCACAGTCAAGTGACGAACCGACAAATGAGTAGGCAAACAACACAACCGTTAAGAGTGACATCGTACGCAGCGTTGGGACTTTGGAGCATATTTGGCGGTTGATAATAATTGACAGTTTTTTGCCTCTGGAAGAGAGTCGTTTACTTTTGTAGTGCTGGTTCAGGCCAAATGGACCAACCAGAATATATTTTTTTTATCAAGAGGTGTCTGCTCTAGTATAGTGATTGCAAGAACAACCTAAACCTACGATTTAAATAATCCGAAATGGAAAAATTCCCTGATATTTAGCAAAACTTGAAATATTCCCTGAGAATTCTATCACATTTCCAGGTTTAAAAAGTTCCCTGAGAATTTACTGATTTCCAGGTTTTGTTACCACCTTGTATTAGTTTAACCCTTTGGCTACGAAGGATTTTTGCTTCCTCGTAATATTTGATAGGAATAACATTATCGAATCTTAGTTGTTCAAGCGTTTCAGTAACGAAAGGGTTAAAATTTTAATGTTGCCAACTTAGCACTTACAAAAAAAAGTACAATCTTTGCTAATGAAATATATAAATATAAATCAATACCCATTTTGCTGCATAGCACTCGGGTGTAATTTTTTTCGTGTCAAGAAATGAGCACAGTTCAGGTTCGTGATACAGTAGGAGAAGACGTAAAAGGTGGAACGGACTAGACTGTTTGGCACAATTTCTAAAAATAAGGAACATATTTATAAGAACATTTGAAAGAATACATTTAAGAATTTACTGAGAGTTTATTCCTTTAAAAGCTGAGAATCAAAACTTCAAAGATGCGTAATAAAATAAAATGAACAACTCATTTTTTTATTTCAAAGCAAAAAAAAAATTAAATTAAAAAGTATAGCTTAAATATAACAAGATAATGATATGAACTGTTAGATGTAGTTATTTTGAAGCAAAGAAAAAGCCTTGGAAAAATAAAATATTAACTTTACTTTTGGACACAACATCGGATTCTTATCTATATTTTTTATTTTTAATTTGAACATTTTGATGTTACTAGATTTTCTTAAATAAATTATCATGAAAACATTTAAATAGTATATTGTGTTTCGTGTCTTAAAAAAATGATCAGGTTTCTTAATTGCACACAACATTTGCAAGTACTTTAACAAGCGTTAATAGAAACCTGCATTACGTACTCTAAATAAGCATCCTGACAAGAAACTTTTCTTTGTTATATATAAAAGTACACAAACACAAAACAAAATTTTTTCAAAAATCAAAAAGGCCTACTTTGGAATAAACTTTTGGTGAATAGTACAGAAGAAGGAATAAAGCTTCGCTTTCGGAAGGCGCAGTGCAACCAGTGGCTCCAACAGGTAAACCCAATTGATGTCATATTCGTAGCCAGACTGACGCCGGTACCTTGTGATGATGGACTCGATGTCACACAGAACGGATACTTTGTCCTCTTCATCGTTGCCAAACCGGTCTGAAAAATATTCAGTTTAGTTTAGTTTGAATTATCGTCGCACTAGAGCTACAGGAGGGCTATTGGCGACGGCTGTCATATTTTAGAACCACAGTCAAGTGACAAGCCGACACCTGAATAGGCACCCAACTCAACTGTTATGTTCGACATCGTACGCAGCGTTAGGACTTTGAAGGATATTTAAAGTGCACTCCCTCACACAGGGTATTTGTTGGACATTTTTGGCTGCACGGGCCGTTTAGAGGTAGGCGGTTATTTTGGTGATGCCCGGACCCGAACCTGTGACCTTTCGCATGCTAGGCGAGTGCCTAACCGACTGGGCTACCCAGCTCTCCTGAAAAATATTTAAAAAGGTGGGTTTGTGATAATAAATGCCATTTAAGCAAAAAATATATAATTAATATTAGAAATAAGTTTACAAAAAAATCATGTTGGAATTTAATTACACTTTCACATGCAGAGTTGGACAACAGTTTAAACTAATTTTTTTCTTTAATGCAATTAATATGTTTAAATGTTTGCTAGTTTAACCGTGAAATTTTGTCTCTGGACATAAATGAATGGTACTTTCATATTTGGCCCATTTGTTTCTGTTTGTTGCTGTTGCATGCAATGTCTAGCAATTTTATTCTGTTGGTCCCTAAATTGACTAAGCATGATATTCAACAAAGACAAATAGTAACAGGTAAGCCAGAAGATTTTTTTTTCTGACAGTCTGTTACTAAGCAATGCTTTAGATAATAAGAGTTTTACTGCAAATACTTTTTTAGGCAAATCTTTTCGTAAGTATAATTAAAATAGGTTCCACTGATTTATAAGAATTTAAACACACCAACTAGGTTTTGACAATCCTTCCGAATAACTGGTTGTTCGGGTAAATCAAATATTTCATCCCATGATTCTTCGATTTCACTTAATGAGAGGCATTTCTGCAATAAAAAAAGCATCAATAAACACTAAATTAAAATAAAACATATATATGGTTGAAAAGTAAATATATTAAGTACCAAAACAATGGCAATTTCTAACGAATCCAATTAAAATCTGGGATTCATTTAAGGTGCGCTTACATGAGCCATCAGATCCATGGAATGAAGAGAAAACTCTGCAATTTTTAACTCTTTTCTCCCAGGCAGAACCGGAATTGCAGGGTTCATTGGGGGGGGGGGGGGGTTTCAAACCCTCCAATGAAGGAGGGTTTGATGTTTCATACCATGGATTCGGCCACAGACTATCATTTGGGTTAGGAATCCTGCTTGACTTCTTTTTCCCCTAATGGGGATTTTGGCACACCATGGATTTGATGGCTCTTGTAAACGCACCTTTAAAGGATGTTTTTTTCTCACATTTCTGTATTAATAGAAATACATTTTAAACTTCAAGAACTTAAAGGGTTGGATTGAAGATCTGAAAATCACTCACAGCTTTTGACAAAAGAAATGTCTATTTGGTATTAAAAAATGGCGTAGCATGAGGGTCACCCACGATTTCAAAGGCTTAGCAAAACAAATTTACAGCAGTCAATTTTCAAGGCATATTGCATAACAAATTATTAATTAGAATCACAAAGAAACGACCAAGCTAGTATGTGCATTCATAGCCTCAAGAATGTATTTTTAAGCTCAAGACTTAACGGCAAGACTCAAGTTTAAGACAAGCAAAAATTGAACATGTAACTTCTAAAATTTCTTTGAAAGATCTGTTTAGATAAAGAAGGTAGAAATTTACTGTACGGTAACCATTGGCGAACTTTCGAAATCGTGTCAAAAGTCCATATTCTGGCGACTTTCCATAACAGAAACCCAACCGAAATGAGCAAAATAACGGTCAGATAGGGTTGCCGGAATAATTCATCATTACGAAGTCAAATCATCAGTCGAAGTCAGACAGTTTGACACAAAAAAAACTATTTATAGCCAAATCTGAAAAATCGCACCAATTAGTTACCGTACAGTAAAGGTGATCCGATAAGGTATATAAGTTGTAGACGTTTGGGGTATCAAGTTATAATGGTTTAAAAGGAATTTTCTTACCTGCCATATCTCCGATCTCAGAGTTTTGGGCAAAGGTTTACCCTGGCAAACATTTCTGATGTTTTCCAACGTACAATCAGAAAGTAGAGCTTGTTTTAGATCTGAAACCCTAAAACATTCTGCACGTTAATTAAATAGATCAATATAATACAAAAAAAAATATCAGAGTGGTTACAAAATCCTAGAAAAAAAGTTCCCTGGTATTTCCATGATTTCCCTGATACTTTCGCAAAAAATTCCCTGATTTTACAATTACCTATGGACTAACCGACATTAAGTTTGCAGCATACAAATGTTCTACGAGAAAAAGGGTAAATAGTTCTCATTTCCAAGTGCAAGAATCGCATAAAAAAGGTGCTTCACATTCAATAAACAATTTTATTTGTTATTTCAAGACATAAATTTATTATTTTTATTAGTTTCAGTAAGAGTGTAATTTTAATTATTTTTTCCTTCGATTTTGACGTAACAGGGTGCACGAATATCAGGGTCAAAGGAGCAGCCAATCAGAGTAGGCAAAATTTTCGCGCCATCTGCGTTGTTTACCCAGTTTCCTCCACTCAGTACATTTCTCTGCTGCAAACTTAAGGTCGGTTTTAGTGTAGAAAACATGCAATGCACACAATTCAATGCAGTACAGAAAATTTAATCCAGACATCGCAGGAATTAAGACTTTACGGATTATGGGTCAACCTACCTAACTTTTCTACGCTTCTAAAAATCCGAGTTTAGAGGAATCATGTGATCAGAGAACCATGCTAAACATGATTCGTGAAAGATACTGATCCATCCTCCAAGTTTGGTAGTTTAGGCAAATCAGATAAACCAGAATATATATTTTTTTTGATCAAGTGTCTGTTAGTAGTGATCACAAGAACCTAAACCTGCTATTTGAGTAATCCAAAATGGAAAAAATTCCCTGATATTTTGCAAAATTTAAAAAATTCCATAAGAATTCCCTGATATTTCCAGAATTAAAAAGTTCACTGAGAATTCCACGATTTCCAGGTTCTGTTACCACCCAGAATATAGAACTGAATAAGTATTTAATAAAAAGCAAATGTGATTCTTTTAATTATTATTTTCTAATATTTAGATTAACTTATAAAGGGAGTGTCAGCAGTTTCGAATTTGTTGACACGCATATTTAAAAGAAAATAATAATGACAAAAACTACAGTGACCTTAATTAGAACTATGTTGAATTTAGCATTCTGATATGCATTAAAGTACTTCATAAATTTATAGTTTAGAGCTATTAATTAAAGGTAAATAAACAAAACATACCAACTTGTGTCATATTCTTCCTCCGGACTCGCCATGTTGTCAAATGAAGTGAAATCGAAATCATCAATGATGAATGATGCCATATTCTTATTTTCAAACTTTGCTGTGACATCGAAGCTTAAAGAAATGTTAAAGAACGACACGCTCTTCTGTCTATAATTATTATTAATGATTTATTATTTTCGTAGTCTTAAGGTCTGTGTATTTTTTGCTATGGGTAACGATGAAGTAAGAAAAGTTTAGCAACCTTAAACGTTGCCTGTTAAAAATTTACAAAGCGTTTGTTAAATACAATGAAGCTCTTTCGGTAGGTATAAGTTGACAGCTTGAGAGGCTCACTACTAGCATGACGTGTCGTTAAATTCGAAACTACGGATCTGCACTAAAAAAAATCATCTAAATATTAGGAATTAACACTCAAACAAAACGCATTTGCTTCAAATTAAATATGAATTCATTTCTATATTTTTATTTAGATTTTATTGATGTATTTTAAAATTAACATGCAGCGGAATTTAGGATTTGGCAAGAACTGCTACCTGATTATGAAGAGTTAGTAATTGGTTTGATTTATTTTTTTTATCTTAGGATTTAATTAAAACCAGTTGGAAAAAAATTTACTACTATTAAGTAATAAAAAGACCGGAAATTCTTAAAGCCGATTCACAATCGCTTAAAACGTTTTAGGCTTGAAGGGCTTTGAACTCTTAGATTTGGTACAAAATTTTATGAATAACACCTGTCTATCATCTGTCCATTCATTGCAATTTGACATAGAGGCCAAACAAAAAAAGGCCTGAGCCAAATGAGAGGCTAAATTGAAGCCCAAATCACCAGGCCAAATTGGATACTAAATTTCTTTTAAAAATACTTTAGTGTTTAAGAGTATAAAATGTTTATTTACAATTTATTAAGACGTTTTCACATCTAAAGGCAAACATTATACATTAAATATTTTTTTAGACCCAAGCAAAAAAGATACAGATCCATATTTGAATTTAAAAAGGTTTTGTCTACAGCGAATCCAAAATGACAAAAATATATTTTTATTACATACAAAAAAAATTAAATGTATAAATAGGTTAGGTTTGAAGTCGGCGCACTAGAGCTACACGAGGGCGACAGGTGTTGTATTTTAGAACCAGTCAAGTGACGAGCCGACACCTGAATAGGCACCCAACGCAACCGTTAAGGGCGACATCGTACGCAGCTTTAGGACTTTGGAAGATATTTAACATGCACTCCCTTACACAGGGTGTCAGACATTTTTGGCTGCACAGGCCGTTTATAAGGTCAGCAGTTATTTGGGCGATGCCCTGACCTGAATCTGGGTCCTTTCGCATGCTAGGCGAGTGCCTAACCGACTGGGCTAAATGTATAAATAATTATTGAAACAATCAAATCTATGGTATATCAAATACTTTATTCACAAAAGCAGTAACATAAAATCTGGAATGTTCAAGAACAATACAAAAGGAATTTTGAATTAAAAAAAGGCGTATTGAAGTACAATTTTGAACTTGCATAAATGTAATAACCCCTTTACTCAGCATTAATATTGTTTTTGAACATACAAAAGAGCATAAGATAAACGAAATGAAGAGCTTAGTGGAAGAACGTGCTAAGTGACAAAAAGTTGAAAACGAGAAAATGAGCTTTAAAGTTTTTAGTTTGCCCTCAGATCTGTTGAAAACTATATTTGCAAACCGTAAAATATACACTAATCTGAAAGTTTATGAAAACAGGGAGTCTTGTTAGCGTTAAAGAAGTTATTATGTTCATTGTCACAAAAATATTGATTTTTTCAAAAATGTCACTTAGCATGTTCTTCAACTAAGCTCTACAAATGACATGGATATAAATATGACATAAAAAAAATGTACAGTAATTTATCAACATATTTCAAATAATTAAATCATTATTCATTAAAATATAGAGCTATTTTATAAAGATTTAGCAGCAATAATTTTATTAACACCAGAATTAATATTTTGTAGTGTGACTATTATTTAGTTTCTTGAAAGAGAAAAGTTTTAGTTTGAATTAAAGTTGCATTAGAGCAAAGGGGAAAATCAGTAGTGTGCCAAATGTGAAATTTCACGCTTTAATTGCAGTGTAAAGAACACGATTGCATGGCAGGGGGTAAAAAATATCAGCTACTTATTAGAAATAAAACCAAATATTATAATAGAATTTAGAACGTCACATGTTTTATACTATTGAAAAATCTTATTTTAAAAAAAAAGCATTGCTATTTTAATTAACATAATTTCAAAATACATAATCTGCTTCATTACAGACTGATATGTTCAAGTTTTAAAAGTAATTTCGATTTCTTTATAAACTTTAAAGCAACATGTTTAACATAACACTTCATATGGAATAACCTAATTATTTTGTGGCCTGCTAAATAATATTTTTATTGACCTTATATACAGCATAAATATAATACCAACTATTTATTTAAAGGAGAGTATAAATATTTTACTTTTTCCAAATTGTGAAAATAATATAAAGGGTTTAAGTATCAGAAAACTTTGTATCAGCTAAAAAGATTTGCTCTATTAATTATCAGAAATTATTGAGTTGCCTTCTTCACCATAAAATCCATAGAAGAAAACGTACAACCTTTTTCTTGGAATACACAAGTTTTGACACACTACTTTATAAAATAAACACAATTCTTAAACTAAGAATACAACTTGGTTCTTTGAAAAAAATTACATTCAAATTTTCTTTTCATTAAAAGAACATCGAATCGTGTAAAAATATGGCTCAAATTTACAATTTGTATCAAACGGTAATATCATGAAGGAAAAAAACCACAACATTTAAGAAATTGTTATTTACATTAATAAATAAAAATTATATTACCCAAAAATATATTTAAATAAACGTCAATATAATATAATATCTTTTTACATAAGAACTATAATTATATATATCTTTATTTAGGTTATATATTAATAAAATTTAATAGCTTAAAAAATAAAGACTTTGAAAGGTGGGTATTTTTTTAAACTAAGAACTTTATTATGAAATACTAAACTGTAAACAAGAAATCAGCATTTGAATTAAATAAGTTAATTTTATTACTTAAACTTTCCTTTTCTTCAAAAATTGAAGTTAATAGTGTCCGATTATCTAATGAGTAATTTTTAGTCACACTGCTACTGCAAGTGGTACAAAACTTTTAATGCTTTTCATTGCAACAAAATATCTTTACAATAATCACATTATGTTACTTACTCGGACAAAACATCAAAATACAAAAAAATAATAAAATTGATAAAAACTATATAAGCATGAAACTAACTAAACGTATCATTTATTAAACTATTATCAATAACCAAAATTTGTACATATTAAAACAAGATTTAAAATTATATATTAAAATGAATAACACCCCACTTTCATCCAATAAGCATCTTGAATAAAGTGTTAACATTTCTTCTACAAATTACATTTCAAGATATGCCTGTTTCTTATGTATGTATAAACACAACTTGTAGCAGAAACAAGTAAAATAGCTAGATTTGCCAGCATGTAACCAGATGAGTCCACTTGATTTATTTTATATATTATAAATAATTTTTTTGAAATCTAAATTGTGTCGATGAGAAGGTCACCGTGGAGCTAGGAGACTGTCTACTTCGCCTAGGTCAGTGAAATCTTGGCCGTTAATCGTGTAGTTCACCTTGTATTTAAAACGCACATTTTCCTGGAAAGAAAATATATGGATTGAATAACATCATATTAGAGCTGAGCATACAGTGGTGGCCACAATTGTGGACATTTTTTTAAAGTGTCATATTTTTCAACTTAGTGTGCTTACAGAATATATTAATTTTCACTTAAATACAAACAATTATATATCAAATAAAAGTAATTTAATCTTTATGAGGACCACTGCTGCAAGCCGCTGAAGCAGCCTATAAGACTTTTGGTCCCATATTATCTATATCCATGGACACAACATCATCATCAAAGTAATCTAATGTAGAATTAAAAATAAATAGAGTATTACTATATCTGTATTACAAATAAGTTATGCAACTAATAGTATGATCTGTTTTAGTTTTGCAAGTAATAGAACCACCAACTTGTATTGTAATTTCAGCATAAGATAAACCATTGATTGTGCTTGTTTGTTCAACTAAAATGAGCATAACTTTGTATGTAATACAAATACTTTAATTGTTTTTTTTATAAAATTCTACATTAAATTACCTTCAACTTAAAATTTAAATGTTTATATTCAAGCGAAATTTAATAGATGCAAGCACACAGGTAACAGTTGAAACACATGAAACGTTCATAAAATGCTTACACTTTTTGGCCACCACTGTAGGGTCACCACTGTTAGGTTTGAATTATCGTCGCACTAGAGCTACACGAGGGTCGAATAGGGAAGCTTTGGCTTAAGGTTTTCAGGTTAATAGCTGCTCATTTAATACTCTTTTAAAATGTGGTCGTCCAATTTTTTATTAGCCACAACTCTGTATTGACCTATAACCTCTTGCGACTGGCGTTCCCATTTGGGGACATTTTTTTAAACCTCCCCACAAATAATTAACACGTTAATTAGTTCCGAAATTGACCAGACCTGGTCCGATAGAAAGAGATCCAAATATCAGTTTTCAGATTCCGATTACAGGTATCAGTCATTTATTTCTATAAAAAATGAAGTTGAACGAGGGTCAATACTATATTAGAGTTGTAAAAAAGTTAATTTAACCTTTTTTTCAAACTTTCAAAAAAAATCTTTTAGTAGTAAATTTTAAAGGCATTTTGCATTAAAAAAATGTTGAAATAAAATGTTAACTACAAATAAATTATACAGTCTCCTTTTTTGCATTTATAGCAAAAAATTTGTGTATTTTTAGAGCTTAAGGCCCATCCCTCAGTAAAAGTTAAACATAAATTTGTAAAAAATTATTTTGCAAAACATACTTTTTAGCATATATTTGTATGAAAAGTATGTTTAGATTAGGAATATACATGTAGGATTTTGCTCAGGTATTAAGAAGCTAAGCAAAAAATACTCAAGAAGAAAGTCAATAGAAGGGCTTTATGCTTTGGCAAAAGTAACCAGCATTGCATGCGTAAAAATAAAGTATGAGTAAAGCAAGAAAGACAGTAAAAGCATGTAAAAAAACATCAAGAGCAATTTTTAAAAAAATGCAATTATCTTTACCTTATTAGGATTTGCTAGTAACATAACTTGGGTAATTGCAGCTGGCGGTAAAATAGGATTGTGTGGAGGCAAGTCTGTAGCTGAAGGAGGCTGAAGCTTTATTTTCATCGACTAAAACAAAAGTTCGAATTTGTTAAAGCATTTTTAATTATTAAAATATCAATAAGTATACAAGTGACATGTGGCATTTTAATTACTACAGTGTGTACTGAATTATTTCTTAGCATTGCACTAAACCAAATACTCAGTTATTGATAACAATTATAATTTAAATACTTATGGTTTTGGAGAAATGGAGGAACAAAAAAAAAATCTTGTTGTTCAAAAGTTATGTTTCATAAGTTTAGGGATGCAAATAAAGATCATATGCATCATAAGCGGTTTGGCTATAAGAATTAGGTGGTTTCTAACAATAATCTTAAACAGGGTTCCCACTCTTATTTCAAAATAAAAATCAAGGAGTTTTTAAGGAATTTTCAAGGACTCCCGAAAAATGTTTTCAAAGACCCTTAATCATAATGCGTCGATTACTATACCTAGTATTGACCAAACATTAAAATAAAATAGCGTTTGAAATACCGCCAACGCCAAGTGTTATGGCATCTATATCAGAGGAAAACACAGTAGTATTTGGCAAAAATATAAGTTTATATGTAAACAACGTTTTGTACCGAATGCTGAAGTGCTAAGTGCATCATTTAGAGCCAACTTAAGCAATGTTTTAAGAAATGACTTCTCGAAATTTGAAGGATGCAAACTAAGAAAATCAAAGACCTTTCAATGATTGTTTGTCAAAATTAAGAAGTATGAGGGATACTTTTTATCAAAAATCCAAAATCAAGGACTTTTCAACGATTTTTGGTAAAAATCAAGGACTTTCAAGTACCCGTGGGAACCCTGTTAAAATTTTATAATTTACAAATTTTTAATCGCAATGTACTTTTTTTCACCGGAAATGTTTTTAAGACCATTTCTTTCAAAATAAACCTAATTCCATTTTTTTTTACATTATATGAAATTAATTTAAAATTTATGCAGTGAAAACAACCATACATATTTGCCCATTTCCTGGCTGTTTGGAAAGTTAAGAAAAAGGCTTCGAAAAATATAACTGAAAAATTAAATAATTTTATTTCCATATTACCTTTGGAACAGCAGCTTGAAAGCTGACGTTTTTTACAGGACTAGAATTCTTGCTCATCGTTGAGACGACCATTACTGTGATGTCTGGTCTTGGGGTGTCTTTTCCGAAATGTATAACAACGTTCAATCCACTCTTCTCGTGGAGATTCAAAGGTGGTAAGGAACCTAATTAAGATACAGCATTGCAAAAAAGTTGTTTGCAGAACTATAGATTTAATGACTGTAAAGTGAATATGGGTTGCCATTTAAAACTTTTAGTAAAATTTAAAGGCTTCTTAACAATTTCAGTCACAATACCATTTTAGAAATTTTTTCTAGTCGTCTATAGCCATTTATGATAACAAAAGCACATCATTCGATTCTTCAAACCTTTTTCTGTTAGAAAATAATTTTTATTAATCCCAATAGATGTTAGCCTTTTTTTTAAAATTATAATTAGAAAAACGATGATGCCAAATGGCATCACTGGGACTGAAAGGGTTTAAGCTCTAAATCTGTTACAATCATACAAATTCTTGTAGTTGCTTTTTCATCTATCTTATAGATTATACAATTTAAACTGTTGATAACTTTAGAAAAATGACAGTTAATTTCAAACTTTTTTTTTGTAAATAATTAGTGTTTGATAAGCTTCAGCAAAATAATGAAAAGGGCTTTAAAACTTTGTGTAATGGTTAAAATATAGTTTACTTCAGTTTTTAACTTCCTTCTTAGCTTACTTAACTTCTTAAGTAACTTAAGACTTAGTAAGTCCATGCTGTAACTTAAGACCTAGTAAGTCTTAAGGTACAAAAACAAAATTTTCCAAACAATTCCCAATAAATAAGCATTCTAAAACTAAATATTTGTCTACCTATTTATCTATTCTATTATACTTATTGTCCATTTTACCTGGTTGAACCGTTTCTAGCGGCACAAACACATCTTTCAGGGACAAAATAGAGTGAGCCGGGCTACACGAGGGGGATATTTGGTCGGACTGAGGGGATGTACTCATCAAGCATGGGACATCATCACTCAGGGACAGATTGGAACTTTTGGGTTGACTCTTTTGCTGTTGGATGAGTTGACTTAGAGGGACTTTCTGGGGTGTAGTGCTAAAAAAGGAATGGAAAATATGCATATGAGGTTAGTTAAATTATCGTTGCATATTAGTGTTGTTGACTCTATTGGTATAATTACCAATAGAGAGCACTGTAACCTCTTGCAAATCTGGAGGTCAGTAAACATTAACTTAAAACTTAAGATTAAGATTTTCGCTACATCAGTAAGGGCAGTCCTACTTTACGGTAACGAGACCTGGAAGTTTACCAGACAACAAGAAAACAAACTTGATACTTTTCAAACAGAATGTCTAAGAAAAATATTTAAAATGTGTGGGTTTTTACAGGGAAAAACCATTTTACTTTGTATGCTTAAAAACACATATTTCACAACCTGTATATAGTTTACGCTTATTATATGTATACGCACACCTATATAGAAGACACACATGTGTGTATAATTGGACATGTTTCCTAGTAAATGAAAATACTATTCTATATTGTTATCAAAGATACCATTTTTTCCAAGACGTGGGAAGCAAGGTTTTTTTATTTAAAAGTTTTAAAACCTTAACTTAAGAAAAATTTCAAATATTTTCCTTTTCAACATGTATTTTTAGCTAAATAGATCCTTGTTGTTTGAAGACGGTTTTAACCAGTGCCGTTTTAAACGGTCTGTACAAAATGTCTAAAGTGGACTTCATATAAGTTTTTTTTTAGCTTAGAATATTTGAACAAATATAACATAATTTATGAAGGCACCACAATTGTCTCTCTCAAAAACAAAGGCATTATAAACTTTAGAAAAATAAAGATACAAATTCAATACAAAAGAGAATTATAATACTTTCTCAGAAAAACTACTCAAATATGATAATTCAAACAAAATTGTCATACTTAAAATACAAACCTAGGAAATTCATATTTTGAATTAACAGCTATAGGCAGACTTTGCTTCAGTAAACACTGCCCAATTTCATCGAGTTCTTCTAAACCTTTTGAAGTTACGGTAGTGACATTTACAGGTGTAGCATTAGCAGGTACAGAAGATGCTAAAGAATAAAAATTTTAAAGTTTTAAGCAATATAAAATTTACCAAGTCATGTAATGAAAACCAATTTGGGGGTTTTAAGCTAATGTTTGAAACAATTTTGTTTTACAACATTGAAAAAGATTATTTTTAATTATTCTTGCTATCAAAAAGATTTGAGAAAAATAAGCAAGTTGTTTTCACAAAAGTGAGATATTTGCCTCTTATGATGCTGTTAAGCAGGGAAAAGAATACAGAGTTGCATCACTATAGCAGTTATTACATTTTCTACTTAGTCAAATTCTGCACCTTATGGGCTAAATATATTTTGTAATTGGTGCCCAGAATTTAGAGTTGACATAAAATTACAGTTTACAATTAAATGGGCTACAAACCATAACTACAATTTTATACATATATTTATATATAGCATAGCCATAAATTAACTTCAAAAGCTTAAAGATTTAGTAACATTTAATTGCAAAATAAATAAATCTAAAGAACATAGCTAACATGTTTGTTGGGGGAAAACGCAGAACTGAAGAGGGAACAAAAATTGAGGTGTTGCCACAACACTATGATTGCCAATTGCGTAAGAATATGACAAACAGGGAATTCCAAGAAAATTTCAGTTTTTTTTAATAGACAAAATAAAAAGCTACAATACTTGTATAATTCTACACAGGGTTCGTACTCTATCTATGATAGTGAAATTCAGGAGTTTCTGAGGAGTTTTTCATTAGTGCAGCAATGTAAATTCAGGAGCTATTGCGAAATAAATTTGAATATGTGTGTTTATATTTGTATTGGTCTAGTGACTTAGACAAAGAATGAAGGAAACAAGGGGTGTAAATTTTGCGAAAATTTGAGGCTTCGTTCGGTGTAAAAGCCAGCCCCCTTCTTTTGGCGGAAAAATCGTCTTTTTTAGCGATTTTTTAAATCTTCATAGCCTTTGTTTTAATTTCAGGACTTTTTCGATTGGTAGATATCCTGATAGAGTTTGAGAGAAGCAATAAAGTAAAAAAATTATTCATGTTGTCAATTTTTAAAAGATAGGGGGGAAGTATCAGGAGATGATACACAAATTTCAGAAGTTATAAGGGTCCTTAAAAATAAAATTCAGGAGTTTTTCAGGAATTTCAGGAGGCGTAAGAACCCTGTTCTAAATGACATGAAATAAGATAAAATACACTTCCCAGGTGAACAAGCCAGAACACAGAACTACAGTCTGAACAGTACAGAAAACAACAAACACATTTGAAGAGTACACGGAAAGAACCGATTGATTTATTAGGCGGACACCCGCAATTGTCTGCTTGGTGGCAGAAAACCGGTTACTCTCTTTCTTCTTCGCTTGGTCCAAGCGTTGGGATCGCCAATCGCCTGAATCTTGGCAGCGAGGAACCACAGAGTTAGCAGTTAAAGTATTAGGGTGGCATATCACGTGACCTACAACACTGACTTCATTGGGGCTCTTCTGGGAGCTCTTTGCGCGTCCCGTTGTTAGCATTGGAGGTGATATGCGACCCAATTACTTTAACTATGATATCTGTGGTAGGAACTGCTTTCCTACCACAGATATCATATCAGCAAAATCAATCGGTTTTTCCCGTGTACTCTTTATTTGCACAAAACAATACATACATGGGGGTAAGGGTGTCAAAGAGGGTACTTCGGCACTCGAGAACACAGTTGTGTCGAAGCTGTTGCTTATCACAGAAGATGCAGCGGAATGGAGGGTCATACTGGAATTGGGCTGCACTGAACTGAAGATCTGATCCAGGTCGGCCAATGTATGGGATGTACTGGAGGGTGCTGTATTTTTTTGGTTCGATGGGGCCAGATGTGTTTGCTTGGGACCATCTCCTAAGCCTGTTGAAATAGGGTGGGTTCATAATCAAGGTATGCGTTTTTTTTTTATAAAAAACATTTTCAAACTAATAATAAAACACATTTCAGGTATTGCTTGCTGTTTGCACTTGGGATATTTATTATGTTAATAGAAGTATGTGTAGTTTAAAAAGGAATGCATTCATTAAATTTAAATAATAATAGAGCTGTTTTGAAGTAATGCAGTTATTTACAGATTTTTAAGCAATAATTTATGTGAGTTTTTTTTTTTTTAAATTTGTTTAAGATCAGACATTAAATTTTCTGTCTGGACTTGAAATGCAAGACATTTAAGGAGCTAACTGAAACTGTGAGCTAATTTTAGCAAACACATTTCTTATTAATATCTAATAATCCTTATGTATCTTTCAAATTGAAGAATATGAATTTTTAGTACTTTTATTTAGACAAAATGTGCTTTTTTTTTAAACACAAAAAGGTGAAATTTGCTAAGCACTTTGAATAAAAACACAATTTAATTACTTGTATAAAAAATTTCACATAAATATATTGTTGGTGATAATCGCACAAAAAACTCAGACTCAACAAAATTTTGTCGGCAAGTCACCAAAATTACTTTTTGCAGTATCTACATAGCATTGCTAAAACTACAGCAAATCTATTGTATTCCTGCAGAAGGGATCAAATAAGAGAAAAGATAAATAAAATTTACCAACTCAAAAATAATTTGTATAAAAAAGGGCATATATTACTTTTTTTCCTTACTGCAATTATTAAGCTGCAGTAAAAGCACAAAAGTATAAAGGGCAACAATTGTAATACTGCTTCATTTTAAAAGTTGCACCATGTTAAATACAATGGGAATCCTTAGAATTCTAGGAACTTTTTTAGTTTTTTTTTTATCTACAACGAAGCAATATTAAAATATGCAACTTAATTTGTTAATCTAGTCTTTTAAGTAGCATGCACTTAAAAACAATCTTTTACATTACTTCTATGATGCAATCTCTAAAGTGTTAAAGAAATTGAATAAATTTGCCCAACATTCAAAGGTAACATTTGTGATTGTCAACAGCATATTCAGAGACACTTCAATAACAAATGTCTTTTTACTACAACTTTAGCTTCCTGATTGGTTTTAACAAATAATATCGGACTAAGGCTACACAAGGGCTTTTGTCAACCCCGAGACCTAACATACATTAAAATTGATGTTTTGTTTTACATTCCAGTTATGAAAGCATTTATTTTAAACTTTGATAACTGAAATGGCTTGATAGAAGACATTCTGAAAGTCCTTTTTGGTCCTGGGTAGAAGATAACAGTGATTTATTTTATTAAAAAAAATGACGTAAAATAAGGGTCAAAAGAACTTTGAAAGTTTCGCAAAAAAATAATTTGAAAGGCATATGGCATTGAAAAAAAATATCAAAATGAACAATAAATTATAAAAAAAAACTAAAATAACTTGTTTGTACATTTATAGCACAAAAGAATATTTTTAGAGCTTGAAACATTAAATTCTAAAGAATTGACATACCTAATGCTAGTAACTGATCATCAAGTAAGGAAGAATTGGCAATCGGCTTGCTAGAGTGAGATTCCTGAAGCGGTGAGCCCAGATCTAGTAGAGACGCTTAAATAAAAGTAGAAAATAAATTTGTTGAATTCACAAATTAAATAAAAATAACTTGAAGATATGATACACCATTCTACTTCCTCAACTCTACAGCCTCAACTCTACTCTAAACAAGAATGTCACAATCAGTTTAACCTCTTGCGACCTGGCGTCCCAGTTTGGGGACACTTTTTAAAACCTTCCCACAAACAATTAACACGTTAATTCCGAAACTGTCCTGGTCCAATAAAAGATCCAAATATCAGTTTTCAGCCTTTGATTACAGGTATCAGTAATTTATTTCTATAAAAAAAATTAAGTTGAATGAGGGTCAATATGATATAAGAGTTCTTAAAAAAATTATTTAAATTTTTCTCAAACTTTTTCAAAAAGTTCTTTTAGTAGTAAATGCAATTTGCATTAACAACAATGTTAAAATAATCTTTTAACTACAAATAAGCGATACAGCCTTCTTTTGCATTTATACAAAAAAATGTGTATTTTTAGAAGTAACTATTAAACTTTTTTTTAATTTTGCAATACATACTTTTCAGCATATATTAGTATGAAAAGTATGTTTAGATTAAGAATATATGTGTAGGATTTTGCTCGGGTCTTAAGAGGTTAAATTATCTTGACTTATTTCACACTACAACTTTCTAGTTGCTAACACCAAGACTCCCTAGTCACTTCTCTACATTGTTTGGACTCTTTGCCAAGGCCTGACTCTTCTTTTTCATATTTTATATTGGTACATAAGGCCAAGCCATCTAGGTTGAGACATTTTAATGACTTTTACTAAATTAGGTTTTCGAAACTCCAGTTGTAACTTATGATTGCAGATAATTTTTCATATTCAGTTTTTTGTTACTGATCAATAAAATCCTTCTTAATATATTTTGTACACCATTACATACATTATCACAGACTTTAAAAAATGGTACTTACCGTTAGTAACACTATTATTAACATTTCCATTTTCTGAAGCTACGTTCATAATTCTCTTGTAATTATTGATAACCACAGTCAATTCATCATTTGCTTTTAGAATATCTCCTAAACAGATAAGAAATTTTATTAAATAACATAGATAAAATTGTACAGTGGTAAAACATATTTTAAACAATAAAAATATTTTTTTTTGTTGCTATACTGGGAGAAAATGGCATGGACCTATTGCTATAATCATTCTAATCATTGAATGACATTTTGAAGATGGGTAAGAACTCAAAAACATTAATAATCATTTATTTATAGATATTTTTCTAAACACAAACAAGCAACAAATTAAAAAAAAATTATATTGAATTAAATAAAGAAAGTAGCTAAAAATTGCAAGCACTTAACTTAAAAAATGAGACAAATACATACCCAGCCCTTCATCTTTTTCATCTAATTCTCCAGCTAGCCGGAATAATTTCGGCCGCAACCTTTCACAACTCTCATAAAGCTCCTATAAACAAGTATGTATATGAAGACAAATAGTTGAATAGGCTCAAAGTTTAAAGCATGCTACCTATTTATTAAACTAACTCTTGTATTTTTAATAATATTAACATCATCAAGCTTGCTTTTTGCAATATATTTTCACATAAAATAAAATTTTAAGAAACATTAAAAAAAAAAGCCATATATTATTTCTAAAAAAAAATACTACAGACACTTTACACTTAGGTTATCAATAAATTGCATAAATGATTAGGGACAATAATAAATATATTTTAGAAATAATGAAATGATTTTTTGATAAGGATACATAGTCTGAATCTATTATATAAAGATCACTAGATTTATTGTTTGATACATGTGGGCTGTTAAATTCCACACTCTTGAGGGAGAAAAAAAGGCTTAAGAACCAACATTAAAAACTAAACCTTGAAGGAGAAATGGGAGCAATAACAAGGTCTCAAAACGGAAATCCTCTCTCTGTGTTAATCCAATCGGGAAAAAAAAATCTAAGCCAAATTTCTCTGACTGCATTGAATATACTAACGTCTTTTCAATATGATAAATAAGCTGGCTTACAGGGCTCTATTTTCACTTTTTGAAATTGGTTTAAATATTTTGATGCGAAAGTATTGAAAATTAGAAAAATATTTTAACCAATTTCAAAAAGTAGTTTGATAGAACCCTGTGAACCATCTACATTTGGCATATAAAAAAAGTTTGTAAAACCATTCAATACAACAGAAAAAATGTGGCTTAGAAAATATTTTTTTCATTGGATTAACACAAAGGCACTTTGGTTTGGAGAGCAGCTGTCAATTGGGCTCATTTGCCCTGTTGTTGTTGCATGCCCCCGTAGGTCAACAGTGCTAGACCTGGGCCCTGATGATCCACTTTAAAAAATCCAAAACCATGGAAGGGTCGTCGTACAAATCCTGCTTGGAAAGTCCCAGACACGCAAGTATATGGTCAGGCGAAGCCTGCTCCGAAGAACAGTTTGCACAAGTCTCAAAGATTCTGGAGAAATCTGTAAATTTCAAAGTCTTTAGGTGGCCACTTCGAAAGCAGGCAAGGATAGTTTGTTCCCGTCTATCAAAACCTAAACCAAGTGAGCCTCCAGGACAGGAACATTGATACCAGGGGTGAACTGGGGGAATAATCCAAGTGATCCTATTCAAATCTTTAATCTTGGAGTGAATCTCCGAAAAGGTGAGAGACCTTGATGGAACAGAGGCCTCGCCAGCACCAGTCTTTGAGAAAGAGTCCGCGATCTCATTTCCCTCAACATCTACGTCCTTAAAGTTGTTAACTTACTTTCATTAAGTCTTTTTCTTCGTCTGAAGTCTCCCCTGGCCTGTAATGGGTCAGCATGTCTTCTAAGACAGAGGCATTGTTGTGCACTGTCTCCAATTCGGAAGATCTTTTAGCCATCATTTCCATCTTCTTGTCTGCCTACAAAGTCATTAGAATTTAAGTTAACCCTCAAATGCAGGAATTTTTTTTTCATCCCGAAAAAATATATATATGAATCTTTAATACTCATACATTATGGGAAAAATACTGAAAAAAAAATTAACTGCATTAGAATTTAAATAATTTCAATTTTTTAATTTTTTCTCCATATTACAAAAACCAACTACAAAAGTCCAATATTTATAAGAATGACTAGAAAACTACTAATATATTTTAAAATCACCCTCTTGAACTACAATTATTTTTTCAAAACAATTTATTTGTATTTAGTATACTAATATTATTATACTTTAATGCTGCCAATAACATAATTTCACAACAGTTAATAACTTTACCCTTTAATTTTGAATACACTTTTACTACTGTCATCTTTGAGGGTTATTAGTAACTAAAACTTCAAAATGGCATGCAATGGATGAAAAAAATACCGATTTGTCGAGAGGGAGCTCTACTTTAATAGAATAAAGTGGATTATGTTACTCTTGTTGCCACTTGGCAACAGTATGCATTAGTGGGTTAATAGTTATTTAAGCAACTAGTTCCGAAAATGATACTTTTTTTAGCGAGTGGCTTTTATTTCACGAGCGAGGTACGAGCGAGTGAAATTATGACACGAGCTTAATAAAGTATTATTTGGAACGTGCTTGCTTACAATATTTTTTATAATGACGTGCAAAAAAGTATTTCTACCAATGAGTGATTTTCATGACATCCTTTAGTTTCCATGGAGATATTCGAAAATGCAAAGTAGTGAAAGAAAAGTTGTAAAATACTTTTCTATTTTGAATCAAAATAGTATTTAGATTAATAAGTGCTACCGAACATGGGTGAAAATGAATTTTAAATGATGTTCGACCAACTTCCAGATTAAATTAACAAAGCAGCTAAGGAAGTGTGGTCGAATCTTCTTCCAGAAAAGTATTGTTTGGAGTGAAATTTGTGTTCTTACTTTTATCTTATTTCATTTCCTTTAATAATTTTTGTAATACTTTTAGTTTCCATGGAGATTAGAAAATGCAAAAGTAATGAACCAATAGAATTAACTGAGTTTCGTGACCATTTAGTTTCCATGGGGATATTCATGACATCATTTTGCTTTTCTACCAATCAGATACTCTTATTTACTTTACCACACTAGTGCCGAAAACCAAATTTTCGCACACTGTCTGTGACGCAAGCACGTAAAGTGTCATTTTCGCAACGATTTATGAATGAATATGATATTAAAAAAGTGAACTTTTGTGCACGTTGTTACAAAAAAATAATTATATTTGTAAAGAAAAAAAAAATCCATGATAAACAGCTTCAAATGTCAATTCATTCAATTTAAACCTTGTAAAAAAAATTGTCCCTAAATTAAACACGCATTTTTGAATGTATCAATTTTTTGGAGTAAAAAGTCAACAGTCCTACACATGCAGATAGAGAATTTAATAATTTACTTCAAATTATCATAGAAATTTGTATCTGCTGCGGAGTATTTAAAACAAGGCACATTCACACTAAAACTGTAACTGAAAAGTATTTTTACTTCACGGACGATGTTCTTTATCAGTCTGTTGGCAGCTTGCAAGTCCTCGGGATTTCTACTTCGAAGCAAAGTTTGAAGTTGCTAGAACAAAATAAAATCATAAATAAATTTTTACATTGAAATATAACTAACTTTAACTACTTGACATTTCCACTTATTGAATATGTGTTTTAAACAGGTAATGGAAAGTTACTTTTAAAAACTAACTCTGTTACAGTTACTTAATATATAAAGTAACTAATTACTCTTATTTTTAAAAACTTTGCATTATTTTATTTTTCAAATCAAATAACTTCAAACTATATAAACTAAAACACAATAAAAAAGTAATTATAATAAGCTGATTCAAAATATACCTAACAAAATAAATTACAGTTGTGTAAATAAAAAGATATATAAATACTTCAACCAACCATGGCCTTTTCTTCATCTTCAAAAATAGAACTACCCTGCCTGGGTGGGGGTGGAGTGGGAGGTTTATAATTCTAAAAAAAAAATAATAACAGAACCTCTTATAATCTGTAGTAAAACATAACATTTGTATTGGGAATTACAGTAGAGTCCCGCTTATCCAAAAGGTACTGGACCAAAATTGAGCAGCAAAAATTAATAATTACTGCATATTTTGAGAAATAAATCCAACTTTGTAAGTACATATTTATTTTTTGTGTATATATTTATGCATATCATTTCATATTTTAACCGAAAGGCTCAGGATTTTTTTTTTGATAAACCGAATTTCGGATAAACGGGTTTCGGATAAACAAGACTCTACTGTATTATTATTTTGATAGATTCATTTAATCTTCAGAGTAATAAGAAAATTGGCTGAAGGGTAAACTTGTTTTCACTGAAAGAGTTCAAAATATAAATTTAGTTTTTTTTTAATTATATTTTTGTTGCAGATGGTTATAAATGACTTTTTCATACTTATAAATAATAATATTTACCACCCAAGATAGAATAGAGGGAGTAGATAAAAAACATACTTACATTTAATATATATACAGGATCTTCAATGACAACTCCTTGCCTTTTCAACATCTGATAAGCTTCGGCTATCTTAGATTCCATTTTTAACTCAAAGCTCCAGATGTACAATAGCTCTACTATTTTTTGTTTGACTTTTATAGAAGCACGATTTCCTAGGTACTATATAAAGAAATAAAATTAACTATTTTAGTCAATGGTTTATAAGCATTGGTTTAAAAAATAGTTAATATGTATTTAAAAAGTTGCAATTAGAAACTATACATTTATTTTGCCTTATGAACTAATAGTTTTCAGCTAACTTGTCTTAGTGGCATTACTGCAGCTAAAAAAAGTTCATTACTTTTTTTTTTGTTATTTAATAATAAAAGAGTGAACAATTAGGATTATGTAAGTTTACATTACAAATCATATTTAAAAAAGAAGCAAAACAATAGGAAATATATGTTTTGTGTATAAATTATAACTAGACCAAACTTACTTTTGGAGAAACTACTTTAATCATTTCATTAAGAAACCTGAATTTTCCGAGTTCCGATCGAAATCTACCACCACATTTTCTTGCACAATCTTCCAAGACCTACAAATTAAAAATATACTTCTTCAAACTAAAGCAATTTTTTTCTTGCTAAAATATGTAGTGCAGAATACTCATTACAGTGACTATGCAATTTTCCAATTGTAGATTTAGCATGCCTTAATCCCATATATGCAATGAATTATTTATTAGCAGGGATTCTTTCTCCCCTACAATTGTTTAGGATTGGGAAAACAAAGGCAGAACCTGGGAAGGTATCATCCTTGGTATTTACACCTTAACCCCTTGTATACTGACTGTACTAAGGTTTAAGCAGTACTCATAAATACTAATTTAAAAGCTCCCGTTTCACTCTTCACTGCTCAATTCGAAGAAAAGGGGGAAAGGCGGAACATTTCGATTGACATGTTCCGTTTTAGTCCGTTGTAGATTGACATGTTCTGTTTATGTTAGAGTCTATGTAGGTAAAGTAAATGTTTCCTAAAACTTTTCTTTAGTTATCTTGTTTTCAAAGATAAATAATTAAAATTAAATTCAGTAGAAAAAAGGGTTAACCCATTCAGGGATCAACCTGGGTAAAAAAATGATGTAGCAGATATGCTAAAATGTAGAAGAAAGCTGTAGCAAAATGCTAAAGAAAAATTAATTAAAGAACTGTCAATCATTCTGACGCAATGTGGCGTCATCGGTAGATTTTGTTAAAATTACTAGGCAGTAAAATAAGTAAAACAGAGGATGCATTATTGGACTCCTCTTCTAATGGCGGTTGCACTGGCTGGCCGAAATTTGAAGACATCTTAGTGTAATCTAATCTGAATTAATCTTCTCATTTTGATTAAATTTTTTATTTTAATTATTAGTAGAATATGTTATTTGAACTTGCTGTTTATTGAAATTTAAGTTTCATCAAATTATGGCGTCGCATTTTCGCGACGGCCAATAATTGTTTTGCACATTTTCGTGCAACTTGTCGCATTTTGTGACAAATGCGACTGCAGATTGATCCCTGAACCCATTATAGTTCCGACCAAGTTAAATTTTCAAAAAAACTCACAGTCAAAGCCATGAGTGACTCAATTTCAATGGGCGACTGTATCTTATGGGAGAGCAGGCGAAGAGCAGTTTGGGGGCCTTCCTGTTCTTTGTCGATCATAGCGCAGAAAGCGTCCACTGAATCGGCATCTGGTTCCTTGTGCAAAGGGTTAGTGGCTTTGGCTGAAAAAAAGACACTGAATATTAGTACAGTAGACTCCCTCTTAACCGTATCTCCGCTTTAATCGGGCTAAAAAATTTCAACCCGTAAAATGTTAAAAATAGCTAAAAATACAAGTTTTTGGTTAGTTCAATCGGTTTTCGGTATCGTTTTTTAAGGTATGTAATCAAAAATGTAAAATACTAATAATAATATATAAAATAACCTGTAAAATGACGTCTTATTTCAATTGTACATGTATTTCATAAGGCAAGTATCATTAATAAACAAAAGTGCAATCAAATAAACATCTAAATTTCAGTTTATTTAATTTCTCCGGTTTAACTGGATTTTCGTTTAACCGGCTTACCCTCGGTCCTGTTTAAGTGGGAGTCTACTGTATTTTCATGCATAAAATAATAATTTTTAACCCTTTCCATTTCGATCTATTTCTTGCTCCTGTTATATTTACAGGCTGAAGTGTATAGAAGTAACACTCCAATAAAATTAAACTTTACCTAAATCTGCCAATTAAAACACCAATAACTGGAGTGTTCAGCATAGTAACAGACCAATAATAACTAACTTGAGTACGCCAATTTAAAGACCAATGGCTGGAATGCTCAGCAGTAAAAAGTGCACCAAAAGATTCAAACTAACTTAAATACTTAAATTAAAACACCAAAAAGATCAACTATTTTTTTTCAAGCTAAAAACAAAGAAAGTTACTATAAATTATGGACTTCCCATATCAGGCTTTCAAATGCTCATAAGCCAAAACACTTGACCGTCTAACTTTAACAATAGATGCCCAGCTAGTATAGTGGTTACGACCCTCGCTTGCCAAGCAAGTGGGCCCGGGTTTGAATCCTGTATAAGACATTTACGGAAGAACATTGCGGAGAACATGCTCAATAAATCAGTGGGTCTTAAAGTCCTGTGGTCGGTCATAGCGCACTTTACCATGGGTGCAGGTCCTCTGGAGAAAATTGCCCCTTCCCTCCTGTGACACGCCTAAATTGAGGAGGTAGTGCCATCTCGGAGTAGAAGTCAGACATCTACTCTCTCATAGGTACTGTGTCGAAGGGAACTCAAAGCCTTGTGCTAACAGATGCTACTGCAACCCTCTTGCCTTCCAGGCTACTGCTTGGATGCACATGACAACAACTTTAACAATAAATGCTTAAAATGGCAAAGCAAAAGCTTATTTAGTCAGAAACATGATATCAATACATTTTAGTTGTTGTGAGTTTTAAATTCTAAATGCTGACGCATGCATATTATCTAATTATGTCATTCAAACGGCATTGATTCTTAAATAGCGCTAGTTACAGACAAAATATTATGTACATTTTTTGGCACAATGAGTTGGGATAAGTTTTTTCTATGTACTCAAGAACTGTTACATTTGACTAGCTTCAAAAATTAAGAAAGTCAAGAATTTGCATTCTTTAAATTTTAATAATATATGGACCTAAGTTCTATAGCTCCATGTTTGTCTCTAACACTTACACATTCAACAATTTTCACTAGACCACCATCCTAGTAAAAGTCATAAGAAATATTTAATTATGTGGAAATACTTGTTACACTACATGACTTTTTGAAGTTACAAATAGATTAACAAGAGCTAACCTAGAGCTGGCGTGGCCAGTAGGACTTGTATGCTTTGAACAAATACAAATCGTTACGTAATGTAGGTAACAATAACGAAATTCCAAACATAATGCATGTGAAGTGTAAATGTCAAAACAATTATCTGACGTACACACCCGAATATTTCGAAACCATTTTTACGCCGACAGAGATTACTTAGCATATATTTGGAAAAGTTATCAGTATTAAGAGTCGACAAAAACTAAAAAGTGCAATATTTATTATTTTAATAAATATCTCATCACATGGCATTTACTGATTGTCAATATAAGAAGTAACTTTTTAGATGTTGATCGCGACAAGAAAGTTGAAATACAGACCCAACAGTGTTTCTAAATTGTCGTCTTCGTTTAGTGCCGACGCGGCCATCTTTGTAGATTTAGTTTGAAATATATTACTTTATTTTTAATAAAAAATTAGTGTACAGTTTATTTGATATAAAAATTAAAAAATAGCAGAAATCAAGCAAAAATATCAGCAAAGTAGAACTCCGACATTGCCACTAGTGTCTAGACAAATAACGTGACAGGAATGACGGTTCAAACAGAAAATAAACAAAATCCGCATGGCTTTTATAATTTCTTAAACTTTCATTTAATAATTTTAGAGGAATGAAAAAATTGCAATTCGTTTCATAATGGAACATTATTGTATTTTAAGTTTATAATGACACTTGAGATTTCTAATTTGCATGCAGCGTTAATTTATTATTGTGGCCAAATTTTGTACTCAATGCAAACTGTAGAAAAATAGCAAAATAACTCCTCTGAATTATAAATGGATTTATTCAGTTCTCTGCTGGTAGTTGTATGTATTCGTGTTGTTGATGTTTTGCTTCACAATTTCGCGGATTTAATATTTTGATAATCATATGTTAAATTTCAAAAGATATAATCACTACAAAAAAAAAGGAGCGAAATCCAACTATCTGGTCTCCGTATTTAATGGGTTTGTGTTTTTGTAAGAGTTTAGTTCGGTATTTTCGTTATCCTCTTACACAAATTGGATCATACTAAATACTTTACTTGACTTTTTTTCTACCTAGATTCATACTTTTTCCAAATACCTTTTGTCTTGTGTGTATGAGGTATGCGAAAATGATAACGTATGGAAATCATTTTGAATATACTGGAATATAGTGCTGCTATTATATTTTCTGAGGTAAGTTTCTTACTTCAATTTTCATTGGATGTTTAGATAGTGCAGTAATAAATAATCCATATGTATTTAAACTAAATTACCTTATCAGGGATAGGAGTTCTAGTTCTAGTCAAATTATAATTCCTTTTGCTCATTTGTGTTAAGTAGTTTTACTTTACCATATCTACAGTCTCTGCTCCAAAAGTTAAATTTTTGATACTAGAAAATTGCCTAAAACTTGAGATTACAAATTTCACATCTTTGAAGTATTTAATTTAAAAACATAACTTTGTGTTTATGCAGTTTAGCTTGTCATTCTCTTATATCTTTTATTTAAACACATTTGTAAAATAATACCAAAATGTCTTTTAAATGACCACCTAGATTTTTTCAGTGAATTTGTGGTAAAATATTTATTGATGCATGTATTTTTATCTTCATATGTGCTGGTCATAAGCTGTGAACATAAAACTAACACAGCCTCTTACATTAAATTGGGACATACTAATTATTTACTTCACTTTTTTTTGTATCTTCAGATTATTACAAATGCATGTAAAAGAAAATAAGATTTAAAATATAATACATTTGTGATGTTTATGTGTCAAAAAAATTATCTGACCAACACGTTTATTTTGTTGAGGCAAAATCGAAAGATTTTATCGCATTTTGAGACTAGCGACCAAATTTCAAGTAAATGAGAAAATGAGCTCTTTTCCTATTTTTTTCATGTTCCTATATCATGTTTTTTCTATTGGATTAACTCAGAGGAACTTTGATTTGGAGACTTGTGGTCATACGCCCTTATCCATTTAAATGGCGTGTTCGGTGTCATTGGTTATTAATTAAGTTTTTTTCTTGTCCTTCAAATGTATCTTCCTTGTAGAATCTACGAATATCGAAGCTGAAAACGTGGATATCGGTTAAATCATTTTTTTAAGGCTCAGTCAATCAATCATTTCGAAAAGGTCTAATGATTGGATATCTTCAAAGAAAACACTATAATTTTTTAGTTTGTTAAACGTCCATTAAGATTTTGTAACTTATTTCAAACGTCTATAAAGTAAAAAAAGCTTGAAGGTTTATACTTGAGTGTTTAAATAATAAAAACAAAATTACTTTAAAAACTAATTATTATTTATTAAGTAGAAGGATGTTTCGCCAATTTTGTTATAACTGGATATACTAGAAATATTTAAAGACCTAAAGAAGTTTGTCGCGATTTATTTTCGGTAGAAATTTACTGTACGGTAACTATTGGCGAACTTCCCGAAATCGCGCCAAAAGTCCGTATTCTGGCGACTTTTGACGTCATGCTATCTTCACAACGATGACGTTTTCCGGCAACCCTATCTGACCGTTACGGGTTTCGGTCGAAGTCAGACAGGTTGCCACAAAAACTATTTATCGCCAAATCTGAAAATCACGCCAATAGTTACCGTACAGTAAAGGTGATCCCATGAATTTTGTTATAACTGGATATACTAGAAATATTTAAAGACCTAAAGAAGTTTGTCGCCATTTATTTTCGGTAGAAATTTACTGTACGGTAACTATTGGCGAACTTCCCGAAATCGCGCCAAAAGTCCGTATTCTGGCGACTTTTGACGTCATGCTCTCTTAGCAGATGACGTTTTCCTGCAACCCTATCTGACTGTTATGGGTTTTGGTCGAAGTCAGACAGGTTGCCACAAAAAACTATTTATCACCAAATCTGAAAATCGTGCCAATAGTTACCGTACAGTAAAGGTGATCCTTATTTTCTTTTTAATGATTTATTCTTATTTTCATGGTTGATTTTTAAAATTTTTAAATGTATTTGGTCCAGTTCCTGATCTCCAGTTTCGCATCCATGCACAACTCCTGCCTGCACTTTGTGGAGAACCTGTTTGGCCGCGACCGGAAGTCCCTGCAGAAGAATGGCTCCAAGGGCAACATCTACCACGAGAAGCAGGTGAAGGAGCTGTGCGCCCTGCACGCCCTCAATAACCTGTTCCAGGAGAAGAACGCCTTCAACAAGCAGATACTCGACAACATATGCCACAGGTATCTACTATATCAAATTATTTTTTTACGGCGGTCAGACCTCCTTAACGGGAACTCCCTATACACAAAAATTCACTTGAGGCTGCTCATCACCCCCATTCCCCGTCCTCCTTCAATCGGGCTTGCTAATGGCAAGACTATGGGGAAAAAATGGTTTTTATTCAAAAAAAAAGGAAAGAAATTACAGGCATATTTTGATGTGGTTTTTTTAAACTTCATAAAACTCCAATAAAGTTGTGCTTTTAGAGGTTATTTTTTTAAAAACGTTATTTACTTTTTTTTAATCTTTTTTTTTTCTATTAAAAAAGGTTAATAACATTTTTTTAAAAAAATAACCTCTAAAAGCACAACTTTAGTTTAGTTTTATGAGAAAAAAAACGCAACAAAATATTCCTGTAATTTCTTTGCTTTTTTTGGAATAAAAACCATTTTTTCCCCATAGACTTACCATTAGTAAGCCACCTCGGTGGCTGAATGGTTAGTGTACTAGCCTTTGGAGCTGCTGAGGTCGGGTTCGAATCCCGGTCAGGCATGGATGTTTGTATTTGTCAATAAATGTTGTTATTTGTCTATGTATCTGTGTCGTCCTTTCTTTGTGTGTCTCCTGTGACTGTCCCTTCTGGCGAGCTGAGTAATGGGCTATAAAGCGTACACTCTCCCTTCTAGAGGGCGCATTTGCATTCCATTCCATATCATTAGTAAGCCCGATCGAAGGAGGACGGGGAATGGGGGTGATGAGCAGCCTTAAGATGAACTGAAAGGTATATTGCTGCCAACAAAGCTTTGGGATAGCTACTAAAGAAACTCTTAATGTAAAATCCCACTTAACCCAAACCAAAAAATTCAGATTTTGACTCGTTTTCTCTTAGTAATCCAAAGAAAACATTAAACAAAACGTTAATAAAAGCGGCAAATAAACATAAGATTAAATTGGCTTCTACATCTGAGGGAATTACGATCTCCTATAATTCCTCAGTTTTAATCCAATTGCTGTTGCTAAAAAAAATGTAACTTTTTTATAGTATGTACTACTCCAAAGGAACTTTATTAATTGAATTTATTGTACATGTATTATTAGTATATTCCATAATAAAATTAGAATAATTTTAGATGCTATGTTTTGAAATTATTCATCAGTTCAATGCAAAAAAAAATCCAAAGGGTAAACACAAAATGTTTCGGTGCTCCCTTTGAGTTCGTTAGCCGGGTTTGACTATGTTTGTGATTTAACCTCTTTCTTCTTGCTCTTGTGATATTTCTAGGCATGAGTGTTCAGTAGTAACACGTCAATAAGGTTAAAACTAATATGATTGTCCAGATTATGACATCGGACTGCGAATATCATGCTTTGAAATTTATAACAGTACAAAATAAAATTTTATTTATATTATGCATAAGTTTAATATAATTTATTATTAATGTTTAAAACATATAATATATTTTTAATTTTCCTTGCATGCCAGAAAATTAACATTATCTACTAACAGGGTGTCTAAAAATCTGGAATACCTCAAAAAGTCACAGAAAATTTCATTATTAGGTGGAAAACCTTTTTTGTTGCAAAATTTTAAAGACATATAGATATGTTAAACTGCTTCAGTTTTAAGATATGTATGTAAAAAACCCCAATCGAATCAAAATATTTGTTTGTTGTATCACACGCAACTATAGAGTTTTAGGTGAAAAATAAAAATTATTTTGTTCTTGGGTAATGTTAGTCTAACTAATGACCCATGATAAACATTTTTAAATCTGTGACTTCTGCTAAAACTTTAATGAACTTAGTATATTTTGTTGATGTCAAATACATTTTATTGTACTGATCATTCTGTTTTATGAATTTTTGATTTTAACTTTCTCTCTTTTTTTTTTAGCTTGTCCCCAGATAACCTGGTAAATCCTCATAAAAGTTTACTCGGTCTTGGCAACTATGACGTGAATGTTTTAATGGCTGCATTGCAACTCAAAGGCTATGAGGCAATGTGGTTCGACAAACGAAAGTGAGAAGATGTAGAATTTTTTTAATTAATGTTTTCTAAAAACTATATTATTATAGAATAAGAGATTTCTTAAGACTTGGTTATGTTCTATTTTAACTTAAACTTAAGACATGGCATTGCAGAGTTTTTTCCATTGATTAAAAAGTTATTTTCTTTAAAAAAATTTGTTCAAAATATTTTTCATTTGGCTGGATATCACTTCCCTGCCTATTCAAAAGAATTGTTATAAGTGTAATAATATTTAAAAGAAAAGTTAAATTTTACTTTTTTTCATTGCCTCATTTCACTAATTGTCTAAATACTAAATTCTATTGATTATATGAACAGATTTGTCCAATGAGATAGGGGGCTGGGAGCCCAGTCGGTTAGGCGTACGCCTTGCATGCGATAGGTCCCATGTTCGGGTCCGGGCATTGCCAAAATAACTGCCGACCTATAAACGGCCCATGCAGCCCAAAAATGTCCAACAAATATTACCCCATGTAGTTTAGTGCACGTTAAATACGCTCCTAAGTCCCAACGCTGCGTACGATATTGCCCTAACGGATGCGTTGGGTGCCCATTCAGGTGTCAGCTCGTCACTTGACTATGGTTCTTAATTACGATGCCTGTTGACAATAGCTGTGTTGCTCTAGTGCGACAATAATTTTAAACCTTCAATAATTTATCTACCTTCCATTCAGATGGTTGTTGGTGTAAATTTAGTAATCTGTGGTTCTGAGTCCTAATGAGGGCTGGGGAGCCCATTTGATAAGGCACTTCCTTTGGATTAGGAAGGTACCAGGTTTGGACCTGTGCATTTCCAAAATATAGCCGACCTATAAACACTGGAGTCAAAGAGTCCAACGAATTACTCCCAGTGTAGTTTGAGTGCACGTTAAGTATACTTCAAATTCCCAACACTGCATATGATTTCACCTTTAGAACTTGGGTCGGGTGCCTACTCAAAATTTGAATTAACAATAATTTAACCAAACAATGTCCTGATGCTGTTTATGATGTAGCTCTAAGGTGCTGGCTTCTTCATTTTGATCGTGGTTCTAAATTAAGTAACTTCTAAGGATCCTTATTCCAATCAACTTTAAAATGCAAGGCAAAGACAATTTTTTGTTATATTCCAATTAAAATAACTTTTCGTTTTCTCCTTTCCAGAGATCCAAGCAACATAGATTTCAGTAAAATTTGTGGTCTCATTCTTAATGTTCCAAGTGAGATGAAGTTTTTACCTTTAAGGCTGAATAGGAAGCATTGGATAGCTGTGAAAGAAATTGAAGGCACTTTTTATAACTTAGATTCCAAGTTAGAAAATCCAGTGGCTATTGGTAAAGTAAGTTAATAACATTCCACGGTCATAGAATATTTATCAACATTTTAACATTTAATGTTTTTTTGATATTGTAAACACATCTTAGGCATACTTTTATCATTTAATGTTCAAATTACAGAACTATTTTTTACCGAAATATATATAACTCTAAAAACTAACCCAAGTAAAACATTTACCCAAAAAACCTTTTTTTAATAATCCTATTTTATAATTAAGTTTAAAAAAGAGCTTTATGAAACATTGCTGAAAATTGCTTTTAATGTTTACAAGTAATTTTTACATACTGTTTTTTTTATTATAAAAAAACCTTCCCTATTAGTACCAAGCATGCTTGGGAACAAAACACTGAGGGTTCCACGTGAGCCTGACCGCCTTACCTGGACATATGCCTAGCACCCTAGAGCCCTTGGTCACGTAAGCTGGAATGGGCATGAGGAGTTTAGTTTAGTCCCTATTATTGGAGTGAAACTTTTTAAAACTGTAGAGATAGAGGCTCTAGCAAGTTGAATAATTTCCCTTAGTTTTAAAAAGTTTGGTGACCTAGTTTTTTACTATCATCTGCAAAAAAGTATATTTAACATTAGATATCAAATTTCAATGTTAGTTTGTAGTTTCTCAAGTTTTAAAGTGTAATTTATGTTAAGCCCAATAGAGTTTTTTTTTCTTATCAAGTGAATGATGTAAGATAAAACAGTGCTAGGAAAGCTGCCTTTACACACAATTATTTATTAGAATAAGTAAAATATTTTGCACGTAATTATAAAAATACATTAAAATCATTTCAGGTGCCAGATCTCATCTCTTACCTGCGCGAACAAATCCGCGGCAAAGACCGCGAAATATTTCTAGTTGTCGACCAGGACCTGGACCGCAACTCCCTGTGGAAGAAGGAACCGCGGTGGAACGAAACTTATTCCATGCCCGCCCCCCTGAACACCTCCAGTAACCGGATAAACAGCACGGTTGCTCTGATTCACCTCAGCAGCGAGGAAGAGACCAACCGGAACTCTCAGAGTGACCTTGGAAGGGACCATAAGAGGTCGTAGCTCTCGGTGGAACATCTGTGATATAGGGGCCTGGTTTGTTCCGTCAGCAAGAATTTCTACTGGGTTAGGGAGTTTAAAATTTCAGTCGAGCCCCGTTAATGCAAACTTGAAGGGAGGACCAAAATATTCTGTGTTAACCGTCAGGAATTGTTTTTTGCATCGAACCAGTGAATAATTAAAAAATAATATCCAAAAATTATTCTAATTTCATAATGTAAGACACTAGTAATACATTAATAAGTTAGTAATTTAATTAAATAAAGTGCATTTGGGAGTTTTACGTACTAAAGAAAAAATTAGGAAATTTTTTAAGGAACACCAATTAAGAACAGCAATTGAATTTTAACTGACAAATCAGGGGAGATATCGTGATTTTCCCAGAAGTAGAAAACAATTAATTCTTATAATGTTTGTTGCTTTTTTAATATTTTTTTTTCATTTTTCTTTGAATTGTACTAAGAAAAAAAATAAGAATTTTTTATCCGGGTTAAGCCGGATTTCGCCATGTTACGATATTTTTTAGCATTAGCTCAAAGCTTTATGGGCAGTGCCAATGCTTTCAGTTCGTCTTAAACAAAATTTTGTGTTAACGAGGTTCGACCTTACCTACAAAAAGAACCTGGGGTTGAAAATGGTAATGGGGTCTCTGAGAAGCCTTTGAATTTTCTCTCCAAACTCCCAAATAGGTCTTAGTTTTCACGAATAGGCTTAAAAATTCAACTTAAGTTTTATTTATTGAAAAAGGGTTGTTAAACAATACTACAGATTTTGTGATGGTAGCTAAAATGGACGATATTTGAAGAATTAATTATGTATTGGAAGTTCTGCTAACTTTGAACACAATTTTCTTATATTGCCCTAAAATTGTTACCTGTACTCGAAAACCCCTAAAACGTCCCTAAATTTGAAAATTGTTTAAGGGGGTCCCTGAAAAGCCCTAAATTTTCACTAAACTGGCAATAAGGCCCTAAATATTCAAAATAATTTTGTTATTTTGTTTCGTTCATTAAAAAGGGAGGTAAAACACTACTCAAGTGCCACCTTGAAATGGATTTTATGACGGTAGCTAACATGCAAGATTGAAAAACAATTATTAATCAGGAGTTTTGCTTATTTTTAATGATGTCCTGATATTGCCCTAAAAATGTTACCTGGTCTTGACAAACCCTTTAAAAGCCCCAAAATATTGCCTGAAATTTTTTGTGAGGGAACATTGTCTAATTGTATTGAAAATGAACTGAAATGTTAGCCAATTTCTTTCATAAACAAAAATTCATGGAAATCGCCTGATCCAAACCTACTCCTATACTACAGCTGTTTTCTTGTGACTGCTGAAATGTAAAGTTGTAAAAGAATAAATATAACTAACTAGGTTGCCATTCAATAATGGAATTTTTGTTATAAAAACGGATATATATTTATCGTACTCTTTAATTTAGAACTTTTTAATTTAATGTTAAGAAATTCATTTACAGAATGTTTGAATTTTAATTGTGTTAACACAACCATATTATGCAGGGATTGCAAAGGTACTTTTAAAAAGTAACTCTGATATAGTTACTTAATCCTTAAGTTAAAAAGTTACTTAATTACAAGTTATTTAATATGAAAAGTATTTTTACAGTTACTTAGTATGAAAAATAACTAATAACTTTTTTTTGTTCTCCTCATAGTTATTTTACCGCTAAAAGCAACTAAGTTACTTTCTTAAAATTCTAATGCTGTTAATCAGCATTACCTAAAAAAGTAACTTACTAGTAATGTGTTATTGTAATTCCTGGTATGATATTATGTAATGTTTTTATTTTCCTTTTCCAATACTGTTAAAATTACTGTAGGGTTTTTTTTTAAGAATCAGGTTGTTTCATCGAGGATCTGGCAATACGTTGTGGTTTACATTATTTTCCAATTACTTTTGTTTTAATTAAGTTGGTTGGTCGACCTATATTCAGGTTACTGTGCTTGGTCAGCACACAAACCTGATTATCTCTACCAACCAACTAACCAACACAAAAGTAAATAGAGCAGAGACATTTAGATAGTATGGAAAACAAGACGGTATAGCTATTGCCAGATCCTCCTTGAAACAACCCCATTTATTCTGATGGCTGTAAAATGTCTTTAGTTTTTATTATGCATGGTTTAAATAAACCTTGAAAATTCAAGGCATTTCTGAGAGTGGTAATCCTGATAGATAAAATGATAATAATTTAATATTATGGCAAAAAGTTCTATGTGAAGTGGAGTGGGTGGAAACTTTTTCTCATAACAAAAAGTAAATTTTTTATTTGAAAAAGTTTTAATATTTTAGGTTTATATTTGTTTAATTTCAAGTAACCACTGCATTATTTGCTTGTAATGGGGGAAAGACCTCGAGTCTTCACACCAAAGTGCTCTGTGTTAATCCAATGGGGGTAAAACATGGTTAATAATAATAATTTTCTAAACCACATTTCTCTGGCATTGAATATTATTACAAACGTTTTTTTTATGTATATATGATAATTGAAGAGCTTAGTGGAAGAACGTGCTAAGTGTCAAAAAGGTGAAAACGAAAAAATCAGCTTTGAAGTTTTTAGTTTGCATTCAGATCTGTTGTAAACGTTACTTGCAAATCGTTAAAAGTACACTTAACTTAAAGTTTATGAAAAAGGAGGAACGTGTCATTGTTAAAGAAGTTAGTAATGTGTTCATTGACACAAATATCTCAAATTTTTCAAAAATGTCACTTAGCACGTTCTACCACTAAGCTCTTCAATTGTAGATGACTTGCAGGATTCTATAATCCCACTTTTTGAAATTGGTTCAAATATATATATTTTTTTAATATTCAATAAATAATTTTACAACAAAATATTTTAACCATTTAATAGAACTCTGCAATTCAACTACATTTATCATATAAATGTACTATTTGTAGAATTATTCAGTACAACCTTCGCAATGTGGCTTACAATATTCTGTGTTTTTCCCCCATTGGATTAACACAGAAGCTCTTCTGATTTGGAAACCCGCATTCATTCTCCCCTTAAGTGACATTTACATCTTCCGTCCTTGCAGTTGTGAAAACTGTATAAGTGTTTTCTTAATATAAAATATTAAATAATGGTTTTATTTTGTATAATGTATAAAAATGAAGGCACTCTCTGATCTAATTCATTTACCATATTCAGTTATAAAAGTACCGAATTAGGATTTGTTTAATTTTTTAGATTTTAACAATTATGTACATAAGATTTTTTTTGTTGTTTTGATGTTGTAAAATTTTATTTCCTGTTTATAGCTTGTGTAAATAGTATGCATCTGCAGCATGATTTTATTAATACTATCACATGGTTCTGCTAGTCTCTACTCTTTTTGTATTTTGTCAAAATTAAAAATGTTTCCTTTTTGAAGTTTTGGGTAGTTTATTTGATTATTTTCAACACATACAAGAACATTTAACCTGTTGTTGATTAGGAGAATTTCCAAGAGTGTCAACTTTTATTCTAATGATGTTGATTTAATGTTTTATAACTCACTAACAATTTTTTAAATTTTATTTCTCCACAATAAATGGTTTTATAAAAGACTCCCCAATACTTAAACTTTGAGTTTTACGAAACTTTAAATTTTTAAAATTATACGTCTTGCTAGAAAAACTAGCTTCTCTGACAAGTTTATACTGTAGTTGTGGTACACAGTTAAGGGCAGATCAGTACCATGTAATTTTTAAAACATAAAATTTTCGATTTTAGTATTTGTGTAAAATAAGTTTCAAGAGCTTTCCAACGATGCCCTTTATATGTCATTCAGACAAACTTAACCTAGTTAAAATTTAATTTCGATATAGATCAGCAGTATTTTCATCATGTTAAGTTTTCAACTTTAAATCTAATTTTTCTCAGAATGGTGTTTTTTCAGGTTTAGGTACCTTTTTCTTGAAAACTATTTCATTTATAAACCTAAAATCTTTACAGGATAATTGTTTCAGGGTGTTTTGCTTACTGAAATGTGCATTTTTCAAAATTTTGAGAAAAAAAATATGAATGATTTTGTGATGTAAAAATTATATTTGAAAAAAATAACACATTATAAGTAAGTATTATTAATACACATTAAGTAATATTAATACTTTATGCATTAAAATGTTCAAATCATTTCAATATTATTTTAGATCATTAAAATATTTAAATATATCATTTCTGTATTTAAACATATTAAATACTTTATATATTGAAGAAATCTCATTTCAATGTATTGTTCAAAGTGCATATGATGCACAGATTTTTTTGTGTGTTGTTTTGTACGTTAGTTTCAAAGAAAAAGGAACACGAAAAAGGTCAATTTAGCATTAGCCGTATACAAGGTTCCGACCTGCCTTAAACCTAGCCATACCAAAACCGAGCTTAAGTTTGCAGCAGAGAAATGTAATGAGCGGAGGAAACTTGGTAAACAACCCGGCTGGCGCCGCAATTTCGCGTACTCTGATTGGCTACTCCTTTCGACCCTGACATTCGTGCGCCCTGTTACGTCAAAATCGAAGGAAAAAAATAATTAAAATAACACTCTAACTGAAGCTTAACTAATAAAAATGATAAATTTATGTCTTGAAATAACAAATAAATTTGTTTATTGAATGTGAAATACCTTTTTGTATTCGATTCTCGCACTCAAAAATGAGAACTATTTACCCTTTTTCTCGTAGAACATTTGTATACTGCAAACTTAAGGTCGGTTTAGGTATAGACACTGTGATACTGCAAAAATCAGATTTAAAAAAAAATGCAGTGCAGTGGGCATGTTTCACATCTTAATAAAAGTTCCACTGTAATGACAATAAGGTAATCGTAGGTGGAACTTACCGTGTCAAACCAGCAGGGTTTAGTTTTTCCCGTCCAAAACTTTTATTTCTTTGCCCAGCGGAAAAAAAGGGAAAAATTGGAAAATACTGGGATAAACTGGGAAATACCTCTTCCTTTCTGAGATTAACTGGGAAATATATTTTCAGGTATATACCTTATCTGGGAAATTCTTTGATTTCCCTATCAAAAAATTAAGTCCTTTATTAATGTTAAATTCCGTATTTAATTTTTTTTATAAAAACAGACGTCAGTTTTCTTTTTTGTTAACCTCTAGAAGACAAAGATTGGGATGTAATGTTATAGTTTGCCGGTAAAGTCGATTGATTTTATTTCTAAATTTAGTAGGCATATTATCATACATCTAAATAATTAAGGAAGATTTGTCAATTTTTACAAATATTAAGCCCAAGATGAATATTTATTGAAATACAATCCCAATAACTAAATAACATTTTGTAATTGTTTCAATAATTACGTTTTTCCTAGCGGGGCAAACCTAATTTTTCCCATTACTGTAAATACCGGTTTTTACCACAGTATTTAAATTTTTTCTTTAAAACGTTTTCAAAAAGGAGTTGGGTTAATTAATGGCTTTCGAAGCTTTTAATATTTCTAAGACTAATCATGTACTTTGCAAATTTCTGTAATGCTTAAAAATTTAACAAAAACACACAAAATATCTATATTTCATTTAAAGCTTTATTGTTCATTGTATAATACAAAAATTACATGCTCAGATGTGTTCCAATATCTACATCACAATTTTTTTTGGGCAGTTTCAGATGGGAAGTAGCAGTAAAAAAATCATTAATAAAATAAAATGCAATGTACAGACATAAAACAAGTAAGAATTATTCACTATGAAAGATAAAAACGATATGTAAAAGAACTATTTTATCATTGTGACCACAATTTAAAAAAAATTAATCAAAGTGGAATTAAATAAATTTTTTAAAATAAACTAAATACTAATATATGCTCTGCAGTTTTTATTTCAACCTAAAATATATTAACCCTCTAATGCATACTGTTGCCGTTTGGCAATAAGTAACATAATTCATTCAATCATTCTATTCTATTACAGTAGAGCTCCCTCTCACAAATTTGTGTTTTTTTCATCTATTACATTCCATTTTGAAGCTTTAGTTACTAATAATCCTCATATATGACAGTAGTAAAAGTGTAATCAAAATTAAAGAGTGGGGTTATTAACTGTTGTGAAATTACGTTTATGACAGTATTCAAAATATAATATTAGTACTAAATACATATAAATTGTTTTGAAAAAATAACTACAGTTAAAGAGGGTTAATTTGAAATATATTTAGTAGTTTCTAACCATTATTATAAAAATTGGAATTTTGTAGTTGAGTTTTTGTCAAATGGAAAATATTTAAAAAATTGAAATTCTAAAGCAGTTAATTTTTTTTCAGTATTTTTCCCATAATGCATGAGTATTAAAGATACATATATATATTTTCGGGATGAAAAAAATCATGCATTAGACGGTTGAGTACAAAATAAAACAAAAAAACATTGTAAATATATTTATGATTCACTAAATGGAAAAAAAAAGTGTTTAAATTCATGAGAAAATTCCACCAAAAGTATTTTTTATGCTCAAGAATTTAATAAAAGTATTTACAGAAATATTATTGTGGTAGGTTCGATTTAATCATTTATTAAAACCTTTAACTTAACACATTTTGCAATTCACATACTATTTTGAATGTTAGCATTCGCTGCAACACATATTTTGAAACCAAAAAATAACTGGAGTGTCAATACTAAATTTTGTTATAATGGAAAAAAAAAATTAGATTAAAAATTTTAGATTGTCACTTTATTTCGAGTAAATTTCTTTTCCTAAATAAACTGCAATTTATTAAAAATCTTGATGGAAAAATTGTCAAAATATTTTTAATTTTCAATTCTAAATGTCAACACCCAATACCAGTGAAAATTAAAATAAATTTAAACAAAAAGAGAAAAATCTTAACACTATTTGCTTTATTAAATAAATCTTAACAAACGCTGTATATAACTGCATTTCTAAAATCATATTTTACCTGACACGGCAATCTATCATTATTGAACTTTAAAAAAAAAAAAACTAGCTAAATTAGTGTTAAAATTTTACATTGGGTCAATTGAACTGTTCCTTAGCCAATTACTTTATTATTCGTTAAATAATATATATTTTTTTTACCTAAGTAGAAAGCACAGCTTTTTTCTTAAAGTCATATTTCTTTGAAAATACATAAATTAAAGCATAGATGACTAGATAAACATTTCTAATGTAAAACAGAATAGTCAATTGTCGTTATAAACTAGTGAGATTCACATGACCTCATTTTTCAAAATTTTTTAATTATATAATTCACAGATATGAATGATATTGAAAGCTATAAAAATAACCATGCAAATCATAAAATAAAATGAGAACCAGGATTAACAAACATGAAAACATACAAAATAAAATATTAAAGTAGTAAATAGTTTTATGGCAAATTTATATTATAACTTTAAAAGGTATGAAATTTTAATATATTTTTTAATAAATGAACTGAAACACTCATGATAGATCATTTTAAGAAACAAATAAAAACTATTTTAGAACAAGTTGATTATAATTCAGATCACATCAATTTCAAAACATTTGAATATTAAAATCACATTAAAAAATATTTACATAAATTAACAAACTCAATACTGAGACTCAAACGAAATCAAAGTTTACGCAGATATAATGCAAAATCATAAATTCATTATAAATATTTATTATTCAGTAAAATTTCATCAATGATTACTTTGTAATTTTAATCTTTCCCTTTGTACTATTTGCATTGTACATAAGATTTTGTTTTGTTAAATTACAAAACATAAATTTCGATTAACTGAATTTTTTTTCTTGGATGCATTTACAAATTTACAATATATATCACTACCTCTTATTACAATGCATACTAAGAAATTCGTAATTACATTTTAACAAGATATACAAAAGATAAGCAAGCCTTAAATAATAATAATATACAGATACTATAACAAAATTGATGGAAATACTCAAATTTCAACTATACATGGAATGTTCGTTTATAAGCCTGTATAATGGGGAGCAGCAATTTGATCGGAATTGTCCGATGGTCGAATTCGATTTAATCTTGTCTGCTGCTTTCTCTGGGTTTGTACTTGATCACTAGATTGACGAAAAGAAGACAATCTTTAATTTTATAAAGCCAAAACTACATACATTTTATTTGATATCAGTGTAACATCTGCTACAAAGTGCTAACATGTGTGCACAACTTTGTATTGAATAAAAATTATCTTTGTTATTAAAAAATATATAAATCTATAATGATAAAAGAAAGAGTCTGTCTGTGCGTATGTCTGTGGATCGCAAAAGACCTACTTAGACTGCTCTAAAAAATTCAAAATTTTTAATATAGATTCCTTTTAATACATACGTGTGCACCTGAGGCTTAGTTTTTTCATATTTGATTGTGATTTTATAATTAGTTTTTTAAAAAAAACGTCATCCACATGGGATTTCAGGACCATAACAGAGTTTGAAAATACATGGACCGGGCCGAAACAGGGGTTTGACGCCATCCTCTATTAGTTTGATTGATTGAGTTTGATTGAGATATGCCCTTGCCCTAAGGCTGCTTAATCCTCTATTTGTGTTTGCTTTTTTTAAGTGCGCATGCACCAACAAGAATTTAATTTTGTTTTGATTTTGAGTATTTTTACAAGTAAGCATGCCTCTAAAAGGAAGCCATGCGAAGTTAACGGGTTCCCTGTAAGGCGGGACCATACTGCTAGTAAACAATAAAAATATGTCACGCCAAGGGGGAAATTTTCCCGTACAGGCGAACAAAACATATATATGAAAGCAAGCAAAAAACACACAAACAAATAAGAACGAACATAATGTGATGTGGCAACCAGCTGGCATACAGATATTATTAAAATGTTTCAAATTAGAGTGAAAAATAAAAATCCAAGTCCCTTTTTAAAAGAATAAAATTTATTTCTATTCGTTAGGTGAATAGGCAGTTTATTTTATAATTTAGGGGCAAGATAGAAAAAATGTTTAGTAAATATAGTTTTGGAGAATGTTAAAAAAATTTCACTTGATCTGGTATTATAAAAGTTTTCATTAAGTTCACAGCGCTATTTAGTACGATAAAGATGTAGGCACATAAAAAAAACATTGTAGCGTACAGGGAGTAAATTAAGCTAGCGAAAAAAGAGCAATGTATAGTCTGAAAATGAAATAAAAAGTAAGGTGCATCCATGTAACTTAATAACCCTCATTTATAATTTTACATTAACCTTCCTTTTCAAATAGTTTCCATAAAAAATGGCCAGCAGTATTTTAGTTTAAAATGTATCATGAAAACAAACTGTAATAGGTTACTGTAAAAATATCAACAAAAACAAAGATTTTTTTTTGGGAAAAACTTAATTTTAACATCAAGTTAATATCGATAAATATATTTTTTAATTTTGAATTACTCTTGGAACCATAACATTTATTGCAACCATGATTATGATGCAATAAAAAATTAGCATTGTACTATACCAAAACCGACCTTAAGTTTGCAGCAGAGAAATGTACTACGCGGAGGAATTTGTGTAAACAACGCGGCTGGCGCCTAAGCTTCGCCTGCTCCGATTGGTTGATAATTTGACCCTGATATCCGTGCGCCCTGTTACGTCAAAATCGAAGGGAAAAAATAATTAAAACAACACTCTAACTGAAGCTAAACTAATAAAAATAATAAATTTATGTCTTGAAATAATAAATAATAAATTTTTTTATTGAATGTGAAATACCTTTTTGTATTAGATTCTCGCCCTCAAAAATGATAACTATTTACCCTTTTTCTCGTAGAACATTTGTATACTGCAAACTTAAGGTCGGTTTTGGTATAAATACAGTGTCAAAAAAAAAAAGAAAAAATTCTTATTGTTTTCTTATTACAATGGTCATAAAACCCTGATCTTCCATTTCAATGTAACTGGCTATTATATATTAAAGTGAACCATTACTGTACAAAATAATAAAATATTTACAACAATATTACTTAAATCGCCTTACCTAAAAAAGGGTAAAATTGATATAAACGTTTCTTTGTCAGGACTATTTGAAATGTCAGCATTAGTCTGCAGTAACCAGTTTAAAACGCAGCGCAAGTAATGCTGTAACCTTCTCCTCCTTTGTTCAACTACTTTAGCATCCTAAAAAAGACATAGAAATATGAAAGCATAAAAATACAAAACACCATTAATCCTTTCAGTCCCAAAAATTTACTACACTACAGAAACTTCTGATATTCACAAAATAAGCTTGTTTTAGGTCAAAAATAAAAGTTCCAAAAGAAAAAAAAAATTCATTTTAAATTTTTTATATGGTTTTTGAAATACAGGGCTGCCACTGGCAAATAGCATTGAAAATAGTTGCTTTAGTAGCCTCAGATGTAAAAAATAGTAGCCAAAATAGTAGCCTGGGATACAAAATAGCAACCAAAATAGTAGCCATAAGAAAGACGATTAATCATGGGAAATACAACATTTTTAAGTTCAAAAGGGCTGCAATTTTATTAAACAAGAAAACGAGTTATAAAATTAATGCACAGTACAGAACTTTCCAAAATTTCAGTTGTAAAACATGTTAGAAATTAATAGTAAGGAAAAACAAATTCGAAGGATACAGTTAGAAAATATAAGTTGTGTGAAGACAGACTTTACATTTAACTTTTTTGGAATTTTTGGTGATTTTGTATAGAAATCAATAAAACTTGTTTTCCATTTTTGAACTATTTGGTATATTTTTTCTGCTTACTGTTCATGTTCTCGTTCTTTTTGACTCATTTGCCCCAATCGGATTGGGAGATCTCTGCGGCCAAATTGCCGAAACTCGATGCAACTTTCAGATCGCCGTAGTTTCGCGACTTTCTGATCCCCGTAGTTTCGCGACTTTCTGATCCCCGTAGTTTCGCGACTTTCTGATCCCCGTAGTTTCGCGACTTTTGGATCGCCGTAGTTTCGCGACTTTTAGATCGCCGTAGTTTCGCGACTTTTGGATCGCCGTAGTTTCGCGACTTTCGAATCGCCGTAGTTTCGCGACTTTCGGATCGCCGTATTTTCGCGACTTTCGGATCACCGTAGTTTCGCGACTTTCGGATCACCGTAGTTTCGCGACTTTCGGATCACCGTAATTGCGCGACGTTCGGATCGACGTAGTTTCGCGACTTTCGGATCACCGTAGTTTCGCGACTTTCGGATCACCGTAGTTTCGCGACTTTTGGATCACCGTAGTTTCGCGACTTTCGGATATCCGGAGTTCCGCGTCTTTCGGATCGCCGGAGTTTCGTGACTTCCGGATCCCCGGATAAGGGGCGGCGGCAGCAGGGGGGCTAGGGGTGCTTCAGCACCCCCGTCGGGGAAGGCTAGCACCCCCGTCGGGGAATTTTTTAATTTCGTCGGGAAAATTAGTCCTTAAGTTTTAAATTTTTTTTATCTTTCATTTTTATATGTTAGTTTGGTTAAAATGTCGGAAAAAATTTGCTCGATAAAACAAAAGCCCTTTAAAAGTTTTAAAATTCATCACTACTTTGCATATTTTAACACAGTCCTGGTTTGTGTGATCGAGCCCTTATCGAAATACACCCCTTCCGCAAGATTTTCCATTCCACGGGGGGCGAGGAAAACGATATCATACACCACACCACCGATCTTCATGGAGTGGGGATTGGGGTATTGGGGAACTAAACCCTTATCTTCAAACCAGCGGGAGGTTTGCGGAGGAGCAGACTGCTTAGTTCTTAATTGGGAAAGTTTGGTTAGTTATGGGGAGGGTGGTTTCACATTACATAGTTAGGATCATCTGGGATTGTACTGTAGAGAGGTATCTGGATTCAGTTCGCGTTAGTAAACTCTTCGTCAAAAACTCGTAAATTTTCGACAATGATACATGATGCTGACATGTTTTTTCCGGTCTAAAATGTAATTTTACCCGAAGTGTTAAAGGGATACCAAAAAAAGGGGGTAAAAAATTCTCAGAAAAAGGACATTTTGGTGATCTTCTGCTATTGGTGAAGACAGATGTGTCGTCAGAATAGAAAGCTATTGGGAAAGAAAAATGCAAAAAAAAAAAAAAAAAAAATAGTACCATCCGATAACGCTACAGTATTTTGAACCAGTTCACGTGTTCAACCGACGTTCGTTTTCTTTAGGTTAAAAAAGTGCATAAACTTTTATTTTGCGTAGATTTTTTGTGAATTTTAGCAGTAAAATTAATACAAAAGGTTGCTCAGCTTTTTAAACACGAATTCGAAATAGATTTTTTTGTTTTAATAATTTGGTTATGAATAATAAACGAGGGAAAGGTTCACGTTTTAAGGTTGAATGTTGTTTATGTGCAGAACAATTTGACAATGACTATGTAAAAAAAACACAGCTTTTGAAATATCAAGATTATGAAAAGCGAAACAGGAATATTCCGTTCGTAGAAGTTGGCGTAAAAAAAAGGAAAAGTCCATGGGAATCGCTAAATCCAGTGAAGACGATCAAAAAAGATCTCTCTAAAACCGAAGGTACGTAAAAAAATTATAATACATTAATGTTCGTATTTATTTCAACGTACAAAAATGGTTTAATTCTTTTCTCCAATTTTAGCTTTCACACTGCGTTTATAACGTAAAATGGGGAAGGTATTATAATCGTTCAACCCGTCTGTCTCTCACTTTCATAGCCCAAGCAAGAAATTTATTCACAAAAAGATTCTTTGATTGTATGATGATGATATGAAATGTATTCTTTCTATTTTAAAGCGTGCAATATTTCATATTTATTCATTAAAATATAAATTATTCTAGCAACCGATAATAAATTAATTTCGAAATAATTACGATAACTTTCGAAAGAAAATAAATAAAACTAGTCAAACTAATAAAAAAATAATTTTTAAGATAGATTAAAAGAAGAATATAATCCGGCGGGTAGGACCGATTTTGGAAGGTACACTGAAGAAGGGACTCAGCATGCCAGTACTACTTTTCCATTTTTAGCGATTTTACAGATGTCTGTACGCTCGGACGGACGGACGCTTATCTACTGTCTGTCGGCGAATTAACCATAATTAGTATTAAAATGTAATTTTACCTAATTTTAATCCGCTGTTGCCATCACCAATGGCACAAGAAACTTTATTTAAATATAATATTTGAAGTAAAGTTTATTTTTGTTATAAATCAGTTTGGAATGGATTCATTGATTGTTCATTATTATTAGTTTACTAAGAAAACGGCTAAGAAATTGCATTATTTATAAATAAAAATATTTTTAGTTTTATGTTATATTTCTTTTTTATTAGGGCACTCTAAATAAATTTCATGTTTTAATCGCAATAAATATTTTTTTAAAAAATCAGGTTTTTGAAGATTTTATGTTGGATACATTTTCATTAAAACATGTAAAACAAATTGTTTCTTTTTAGTAAATTTTTGTAATATGTGAATTTTTTAATGAAAATTTCAATTTTATATTATGTATGTAGTTCTACTTATGTCAAGTTAAAGTTTAATTTTATATATTGAATTGAAACGTATTTGACATATTTCTGATTGATCTCTGACATAATTTGATAGTTAATTATATAAACTTAAGGTAGACCAGTACCTTGGAATTGAGGGAAATTTTTTTTATTGCATAATTCAAAAATAGACATAGTGCAAAAAACGTATACCAGATTTCAAAATTCTACTAGTTTGAAAAACGATCCAATTGTGCTGTTTAAAAACCCTTGTCTTCGAAATTTCTACAGTTGACACTATGTTAAAATGCTTTAGGTATCAAAATCTTATATATTTTTTTTCATTTCGTCACAAATTAAAAAAAGTGTAATGCTTTTTTATTAATTTGCATAGATTTTAATAATTTTTTTTGTAATACATTTAGCATATTTAACAGAACCAAAAAATGTTGAGTAAAGTAGTCTAGTTTTTTTTATAAAAAGCAGTTTGGAATAGAAAATTCAATTTTTAAATTTTTTTTAACATAATATATATTAAAAATTAAAACTAGTATGTATTTAAAAAAAAAACAGCATTTTTTAATATCACCATTACACAGTTGTAAAATAAAAAAAATTAAAGTTGTAACTTAAAAGGAGTTAGGATTTAAAAAAAATTAATTAAAAAAATTATTAATTAAAAAAAAGTGTAGGTTGTAATAATTATTCTTAACATTATGCGATGGTTATACTAATATACTCTATGAATGTAAAGTTAGTTTTACAATTTTTGCACCAAATTAAAAAAAAACATGTTTATCCTACGGATCTATATTAAAGAATTAAGGTAATTTATTTTAAATTATACTTTAGCCCCCCCCGTCGGGGTAGGTCAGCCCCCCCGTCGGGAAATTCCTAGCGCCACCACAGCCGGATATTCGCGACTTTCGGATCCCCGAGTTATGCGACTTTCGGATACTTGAGTTCCGCAACTTTCTGATACCTTCGTAGTTTTGCGACTTTTGGACCACCTTAGTTTTACGACTTTCGGATCGCCGTAGTTTCGCGACTTTCGGATCCCCGTAGTTTTGCGACTTTCGGATCCCCGGAGTTCCGTGACTTTCGAATCCCCGGAGTACCGCCATTTTCGGATCACCGATTTTCGCGACTTTCGGATCCCCGGAGTTCTGCGACTTTCGGATCCCTATATACCTTAAAATTTTTAATTGTATTTGTTTTAACGACTAAATCGAACAAACATACATTATTTCCAATCTTTTATGGTGAACGCATGGATTTACCGAATTTTGGTTTTTTCCATCAGCCGATGAAAGACGGGAAACATCGGCCGAAATTCGCCAGTGGTCACGTGATTTCCAAGGCACACCAATGCGGTGTCCTGACTTCTTGACTACGACAACAAAAAACTGAAAATTGCAACTTATGCGCGCGCATGCCCATACAAGCTTATGCGTGCGGCGCCGGCAGTACCGAACCTGGAATGACTTTGTTTGACTCCCGCTTTTTGACACAAGATTTTTTTAAAGAAATAGTCGCCGATAGTTAAAAATAGTAGAAGTATACGCAGAAATAGTCGCTTTTAACCCAAATTTTCCGAAAAAAGTCGCCATAGTCGCCTTCCCTTGGAAATAGTCGCTTTAGTCGCCTAAATAGTAGCCAGCGGCAGCCCTGGAAATAATGCCAAAAATTTTTAACTGTGGAAAACAACAAAATAAAAAAATATATATTACCTAAAAACACTTCGAGTTATATATTTTAAGGTATCTGAGCATATTATAAAAAAAATTTAGCAATTATTATAACCGAAATAGTTTAAATTGTGTTTTAAGTATGTGGAACTGAAGCGAACTTATCAAAAATCAGGTCAAACGCTTGTTGGCTATTTTCTGAATAAAAAAATAGTAGTTCTGACTTCTATTGAGATTAATGTAAAATATTGTCGATTGAACAAAGTGTGAAGAATCAAATGATGTGTGTTTGGATGTCATAACGGGACATAAACATTTTGAAAAAAATATTGAAAGTGATGATGCCAAATGGCATCACTGGGACTGAAAGGGTTAAAATTTCCGAGCAAAACTCAGCATACCATCGATATTTCACAATAAAAATAAATCAATTCCCATAAATAGCTAATGGGGTTGCTTCACAGAGGACCTGGCAATAGCTCTGCTGTCTTGTTTTCTTTTCTCTCGAATTACTTTTGTTTTGGTTGGTTGGTAGAGAATATAAGGTTTGTGTGCTGACAAGCACACTAACCAGAATATAGGTCTACCCAACCAACATAATAAAAACAAAAGTAATTCGAGAGAAAGGAAAACAAGACCGCGGAACTATGGCCAGATCCTCCATGAGACAACCCCATTTCATTATTTATTAACCAAATTTTGTTTAAATATTCTTTTTTGCAAAAAACGAAGACACCAGAGATGACATAACATATGAAAAACTTTTTTCAACTATTTATTGTATATAATTTAAAGCAGATAAAAGGTATATCACATTGACATAGGTATATAATATTGCAAATTTTACACTCACAAACAAGGAGTTGGTATTTAAAAAATGTTCTTAGAAAACTCATTTTTTAATACTTAAACAAAAGTGATTCCAGACAAAAAATGAAAACAAGGTAGCTGGAGCTGTTGCCATTAACTATGTGAAACAACACCATTGTACAGGGTGGCCCAAAAGTAGCCTAACAGTAAATGTTGTACCATTGGTAAGAACTTTGGATTATTTAGAACAGGTATTTGACAGAATTGTGCTTAGTTTTGTTGGTTGGTTAAAATAAAGTCGTACTACAGCGTATCTTGTCCAGAGTAGCAATTCATGGACTGATTGGTTTAGTTTCGAGATGTCTTCGGTTTGTTATACCTTACCTACCAGGCTATTATGGCCCCGTTTATTTGTTTGATGCTCTAGAAATATGCAAATGTCACCAGAGGACGTAACATCGAATCCCGTAGGCAATTTGAGCACCTTCGAAATTAAGAATGTAAATATATGTATGTAAATACTGTCACTTTTGACTATGGTTCTTAATTACAATGCCTGTCCCCAGTAACTCTCCTGTAGCTCTAGTTCTATGATAATTCAACCAAACTAAACTTAACCTGTGTTAAAATACCTGTTTCTGTATCAATAACCTTATACCTAACTAACTGTTAGGCTACTTTGTATGTGATATATCGCAGAAATCTCTCACAAATAACTGTTCTTCCTTAATAACTATCAGTTAATGTCTTTCCTATCCATAAAACAGTTCCCACATTTTAATTGGCGTCGATACATTCTTTCCCATAGAATTTGCACACACAGCAATCTTTGTTTTGACTTCTGATCCACTCTTCTCACAATCATTAAAAATTGAGTCACTTTCTAATGAGACCTCAACATGTGAGGTTTTGTGTGCTTTGGTGGCCTTTCAGGGCCTTACAAGCCGTAAAGGCTTCTTTAATACTTTAAATATTCAATATGAAATAATAAAATCATCTTTGGATGTCCAATCTGCCTTCATTACTAAAGTTAACTAAATAATAACTAAATGCTACATATGAAGTAGATGTTATTCTATTTTATTCCGTATATAAAACATTTATCTAAAAATTAATAACATACCTTCTTCCCAATTGTTTTCTTTGGTGGGAAATCAAAAGTATTTACAATGGGATCTTTCTTCTTGAGCATTTTATGGAGGGCATAGAACTGGGCATACCTCCGGTAAACATTCCACTCGTCATCTCTTATTCGTACGTAAACCTAAGAAATATTTTAAACCGCAATTACTTTACTACGAAAGTTCAATTCTTGTATTTAAAATAATTAAATTGCTTGGTTAAAATTGGAAGTAATGTAACAGGATTTAGTTTGTTACTAATAAAATAATGCGTTGAAATACTTGATGAACGAAATATTTTACCTAAGTTTATAATTATTTAACTAAGACATATTTCAAAAAATTAAAAATTATGACATTATAATTAGTTTTTTAAAACTAAAAACTAAATAACTTTCTTTACACAGATTTTTGGGTGGACCAAGTCTCTTGCAGACCCATACACATTTCATACATATACCCCAGAACTTAGTTATTTTTTTGTGGCACCATCTATGCGGCTTTCACTACCAATTTAAGACTCTGATTACAAAACATCTGAGCTCATTGTGGATGTTGCATATATTCAGATTTAATACAGTAAAACCTCCGAATACCGGACACTCGTGGTGCCGGGCATTTTGTCCGTTATTTGGAGGTGTCCGTTATTGGGGGGGGGGGGGGTAAATTTTATAATTTTGAAAAAAAAAACATCACTGAAGGAAAGGTTAAAATAACTAATTAATCTAAAGGAAATAAATTTAATTCCTTTGATTTATAATAAGTGTAAATTTTGATTGTATTTTAAAATCTATGCAACTCAGCAAGATGGTTAAACGTTCTTTTGAAATTTTGCCGCCATTATAAATTTTGTCTTTGAAGCACGAAGTTCTGTTCGGAAAGATGTGGTAAAATAAACCAGTCTTATCACAATTAAAAATGTTTCGATCCTCATACCCTTCACACAATTGTTTAAGTTTGTTAATCCAGTCGGCAACTTGAGTGGGGTCCACAGACTTTTATTCGCCGCTTACTGCTTTGAAAGAAATATCAAGGCTTATCTGCGTTTTTCCAACTTTAAAACGTTCTGCAGTAGATCTCACACTTTGCTTTTCTTTTTCAGCAACATCCATTTTTTCTTTTAGCGTTAACCTTTTTCTCTTTAAACACATTATTTTACTTAATCTAAATCAGCTTTCGTTACTTGTTAGCAACTCGACTTTTTAGGATTATGAGCAATTAGAAATCGGACACAACTCCTGGCAGATTCAAACAGGTTCGCGAAGTGGAGAGGGGCGATTGCATTCACTCCCTCTCAATTCTCGGAAAGGGAAGGTTTTGAGAATAATGGGGGAAATTGACATGGGGCGTGTAAAAACCATTGTAAAGCTATGGTGGTCATTCTAAGGTTACTAAAAGGTCATAGAACAGTCACCAATACGTAGTTTGACGATAAGAAAATGAGGGTGCAAAAATATTTGGATGCAAAAATGTGTTTTACTGGGATTGATAGCCGAATTAAATAAAAAAAATTAAAAAAATGCGTCCGCTATTTAGAGGGTCCGTTATTTAGAGGGGATTACATTAAGTAACCTATGTTAAGAGACTGGGACTTGAGAAAATGTCCGTTATTTGGAGGTGTCCGCTTTTTAGAGGTGTCCGTTAGAGGAGGTAACACTGTAATACCAAAATAACCCAAGTCAAATGGGTACTTAAGGGATCTTTTACATGCCACTTAATCAGGACATTCATGCCCACGATTTTCCCATCCACAACCGCCATTCCTGACAATCCTTTTCCATCTTCAAGGGCTTGAACCCACAATCTTGGATGGATTACGAGGGGGACACCTAGTAAATCACAGCCACTGAGCCGTAAATTAAATTATAGAACTCAAATTTTCACTAAAAAATTAAAATTCATGACAAACATCGCAGTGTTTTATAGAGGGCTAAGATTCTAGCTGTGAGGTGCAGACTAAAAATTTATTAAATTACTTGTATGAAAATAAACAAATTAAGAACAATGTAATTTGATGAAAAATAAAAGATACATTGCATTATTATTTATTGAACAGGCAAAGGCAAAACTAGTAATAAAATGTAATTTTAAAAAAATCTATGCAAAAATATTTAGTACCAACATATTTGACTTATAAAAATCTAAAGATACCTTTTTTTAAAAAAAAAAAGTTAAAAAAAAGTCATCATGTTTTAATCAATGGTATAATTAATCATTGATAAACAAATGACTTTACAATTGATTCGGTGAGTGCAGAAACCACTTCAGTAAAAAAAATCCGAAAACTCGTTTTCAATGAAAATAAGCGTTGAAAGGCAAGATAAGTGTTGGGTGCAAAAACTATGTTAGTCTGTTGAGTAGTTCCAAAAATACAGGACATTTGTTTCGAGTGGTGAGTGCAGAAATAGAGGAGGAGTTATTACAGTTTAGCTCCCTCCTGAAAAATTTTTTAATTTGCGACTGACATTGTATCTGCACTCACCGATTCAATTATTGATTTGATTATTTCAAATAAATTAAAGTATTTTAAAAATGACTCGCCTGATACACATGGTGAACATCAGCAGTTTTTCCAGTAAGAAAGGCTGACGGAATCCAGACATTAATTAATGGCCTTAAGGTGGCAGTTTGGGATGACCTACAATTTTTAAAAAAATAAAATAAAATAATAAAACTAAGAAGTATCTACTTAATTTTGAACAAAACCAAAAATGCAGAATTTGTTGTTACATACGGCATTTATTAGGAAATTTAATCCATAAATAAAACAGGCAACTCACGTGACAAAAAGGTGAGACAAATAAGTTAATATGCATATGAATAATGCAATGAGAAATATGCAAAAACAAGAACAATTAGTAAATTAATCTTAACTGTAACAATAAGAATTTAGTGGTAAATATATGCCTGCATTATACTTTTTAAAAATAACAATATCCCTAGGTAAGGATTTCCAAAATGAGTCAACTCTAGATAAATAAATTCATCAGAATTGATGTAAAATCAGTGTAAATTAGTCAGTTACTAAGATGTAACTACTTAATTTTGAACAAAACCGAAAATGCAGAATTTAGTGGTAAATATATGCTTGCTTTATACTTTTTAAAAATAACAATATCACTAGGTAAGGATTTCTAAAATGAGTCTAGATAAATAAATTCCTCAGAATTTATGTAAAACTTTCTAGTTTAGTATGTTTTTGCTGATATGTTGCTTTTTTAAAAAAAAAACTGTTTAGCCTTAATCATGTAATTAAACACAAGAAGTTTTACATAATACAAAAAAAAACACTTTTTAAAAGTTAGGTTAGGTTGGTTTGAATTATCGTCACACAAGAGCTATAGCTTTTGAAAAGAATCTTGTACTTTCTATCAATTGATAAAATATTTATACAAATAGATAACTTACGCATCATAATCAGATGTTATACTTATTTCATCATCAGATGTTTGATTATCGTCAGGTAACTAATAAAAAGGAAACCACTTTTAGGCTGTCTCATAATTTTTACAAATATTGATTAACATCACTTAAATGATGTCACTATAATTATGTCAAACTATTCTGTTTAATAACATTTAAAAAACATTTTAGAAACAACCAGTACTATAAAAAAAAGCTTATAAGAAATATACACAATACTGTAAAGAGAAAAAAAGTTTAAAAAAAAATAGAATAGAACCAAGAGCAAGAAAAAATTAAATAAAAAAATAACGAATAAAGAAAGAAAGGATTTTAACATTAATAAGTTAACTCCTTTCGTTCTTTATGAAAATAAAGCCTCTTAGATACTTCAGTTTTTGAATAAACACTTTCAGTACCAATGACAATTTGGCATCAAAATTTTAGATTTTTTTTTAATTGTTTATAGCTATTTATGATATAAAAAAGCACATCATTTGATTATTCAAACTTTTTTTCTATTACATAATATTTTTTATTAATACCAATTGTCAGTCCTATTACTATTTTTTTTAAATTATGATCAAAAACATGATGATGCTAAATGGCATCACTGGGACTGAAAGGGTTAGCATGATTAGGAATTCAATAATTATATAATTCAAAGAGTTTAGGTACTAGTTGAATAAAAGTCACTATAAATGTATACTTAACACTAAAACATTCTTACAGGGCCTCTTAAGTCAATCAATTCTTCTTTAAGTCGTCGTATGACAGTCTCCCGCTGTAATAGCAACCTATGAAGTCTCTCATTGAATTCCATGAGTTCTCCATGCATTTCGGCAACCTGAGTAAAATAATAATTTAATAATGTGTGGGTTAAATACAAGTAGGTTTGAAACAGAATCGGTCAGTTAACCCGCTTCCACACAACAGTTGTGTTCAACAGGGAAAATATCGCCAAAAAACACATTAATTCTATAAAATAAACCTTTAAATGCTAAATTTGGCCAGTTTAATTTATTTGATTTCGAAAATTCAATAGATATTACTTATCCTTTGCAAAAATTAATTTATATTTCAAAGAATAAATATGTAATATTTCTTTTTAATAGAATGAAAACATTGGATATCAACATACAAAGAATCTCGTAGTGAAATATATTTCGCGTCATTTTAAACTGCCCGATGTCGCAAAAATAAATAAATTTTAATTTATTGTCTAAATGAATTACAGTTTCTCGAGCGATTATTGTGATGGCAATGGTGGTTAATTCTAATAAAAATTGCTTCCTATGTTTTTTAAATTAGCATTAAACTTTGCAGTTTTTTAAACAATTGAAGTATTTCGAATTCTTTTCCGAAATTGAATTTATTCTAATTTTGCTGCGATGAATTTTTTGACGTATCACACTTGTCCATAGCGTTTGTAGTTAGGGCTATTAAAGTGGGTGACAGACAGACAGACTGAACGATTATAAAACCTTCCACCTTTTACGTTATACAAGTTGTGTGGAAGCTAATAACTAAGTTTGTATTCAAATACAATGAAAAAAGTGTTAGGAAGAGGTAATAAATAATACACATGGAAGTATAAAATAAAGATATGCATGAAAAAATAAGTTTACTATTAAGTTATGTATATTTAAAAATGTGAGAATGGCAACACAAGAACATTTATTTTAAAACAGTGATAATATACGAGTTGTAATAAGTACACTAAAGTAAAATGAAGTGAATTTTAGTATGTAGAAATTCATAATTTAATTATAAACCTCTGAAAGTAAAAGGAAATATGATATGAATAAATCCCATTAATACAAATATTAATGAATCTCAAAATGCTTTTTGTTACATTTAACATAGACAATAAAAATCAGTTAGCACACACGTCTTTTAATTTACCTTAGCTTTTCAAAAATTAAAAATTACCTGAACCAGCTTCTTTTCATATTCAGTAGCTTCAAACTGATGATCAATGAATAGCTTTGGTTCAGGAATAGGAGGCTGAACATCTCCTACAATAGCGGACACTAAAAAAAGACAACATTTAAATATTATGCAAGCAAGTTTGCCACACTTTTCGGTAAAATAAAATCAAGGACTATTTAAGGACTTTTCAAAGATGTACTTCTCCATTTTCAAGGACCGCATATTCGAACATGCAATCTAATTTTCATAATAGTTTTTAAAAATTCATCTAGAAAACAACTAAGAGCTCCCTAACTTTCAAATGAACTTAAATATAGGTTATAAAATAACTATTTAGTTCAGGGGTTCCCAACCGGTGGTACGCGCACCACTGGTGGTATGCGGGAACATTTCAGGTGGTACGCGAGAGTGATGTGAGCAACATGATGCCATAAATAGCTTCTATACGCAAATGCAGTGAGCATGCATATATACTACTCATTATTTTAAATATTAACATTATATTAAAGAGTAAATTTTTGATTAACTTCTGGATCGGATTTTGCAGAGTTTGTACTATTTTTGTATTTGCTTGTTCTTATATCCCTATAGGTAATAAACAAAACTGTAAATTAATACCATTTTAATCTTTTTATTTCTCCTTTATTATAAGCATGTCATAAATAAACAAATATCTAATCATCAAACATGTAGTTTTATCAGGAATTTTACTCAAAACACCTTTGAAAACTTTTCGAAGAGTAAATATTATACTTTTATTAAAATATTTAGGTCTGGTGGTACGCCAAAATTTCTCAAAAAGTCAAGTGGTACGCAGGTGCAAAAAGGTTGGGAAACCCTGATTTAGTTATTAAAAATCAATCTAAAATCACTTGTTTCATGGATTAAACAAACAATAGGTAAATCAAAAAATAAAATATTCACTGACATTGAAAAAGTGTTTTTAATGAAGCCAAAATTAACATTTTAAACACTTCCAAGATAAATTCCTCAGCCCAAAAAATTAAGGACTTTCCAAGGTGGATAATGTTTTACAAGCACTTTCAACTCCTTGAAAATCAATGTTTTTTTCAAGCACTTGTCAAGAACTATGGCAACCCTGTGCAAGAAACTAGTGTTTAAAAGACAAATGATGAGGGGGCTCTCAATAGATTTTCTGGGTTGTTGTAATTTCTTAAAAATTGTCCAAATAAAAATGTAAACGAAAGCAATTTATATTTAACTCAAAACAGAAATTACCTGGATTTGACTTAGTTACATAATTATAATTTTTTAAAGCCATTTTGTTGCAACTATTAGGAATAAAAGAAGTTATATAGGTAACTTACATTCATGTACTTTGCCGCCGTCATGTTTAAGCATTTGCACCGCTGCAATGTATTTCTTTAATTGATGTTTTAATAATTCATTTTCCCTGATAAACACAAACATCATGGTTAAAAACATGAAAGATACTAAGATTTTATTAACTAGAATCTAATCAGCAAAGTAATTAAAGTGGTAAAAGCTTAGAATACTAGCTTTACTTTTATAATAGATTTACTTAACAAAGCTTAACAACAATATAGTCCTTGTGATTACAATGCAAGCTTTGAAATCCTTTTTCCCTACTCCCTTGCATTTTTTTTCATGAAACTGTACGAGTGAAGCGTTTCTAAACCTACCTTGTTTAAAGCTCTGCTGCCAGGGTAATCGCAATTGCTTTTCAAACCCAAGTAGGGTGTGAAAAATATTAAAACAGCGGTGCTCAGGGTGTTTTCTGGTAAACCACTTGAAGGCTAATAGGGGAAGAAAATGATTCCGAAGCTTGTGTTGTGATCAGAAGGACTATAACAAACTACAAAATCCTTAAAAAGGTGGAAACAGTCCACAATAGAAATAAAAGACAATAAAATATCTCCATTAACACCAATAGGGTAACTGCGACCACCCTAACTAGATTAGGGACAGGCCACTTCAAAGGAATGGAAATCCAAAACGATGAAACTAGAAAACACTCCAGCTGCAGAATAACTGCCCCGACTCGAAACTGGATCCACAATATCTTTTCTCTTGTCCAGCCATCCTGGCAAAATTGCAGCAAATCACCCTATGAAGACGCTCATGAGGACTACTGTCTGCAGATCGCTGAAACAGTCTATGTGATACCTTTGGTCCCATATAATCCTTTTCCCATGGACACAACATCTGTGGTGGTGCATCAGCTTGCTTGGGTTTCCAACCTCTTGGAGTAGTTGAGTGATCGTTGTGGAAGGGACAACCTGAAGGGCCAAGAAGCAAACAGTTTGGAGATAAAGAAAGTGGTGACCTTCGGTATATTGCGTAAAAATGAAGTAACACTACACCAAGATGAACGAACAGCTTCAGTTTTAAACTTAGTTTAATTTCAGACATATTCTTTCAATTATGTTCAATCAGAAAGCTATCAGCAATTATATCAGGAGATTCTCAACAAAACTGCTTGTCTGCGAGCCACAACATACCGTCAGGGAGAACATGCGTTGTCTGCATGTCAACGCCCAACATGTTGCCACGTCTGAAAAGCTAAAATCAGCTTGGGTTTTTTACTTCAAACTAGAACTACCTGATAACACAGCCCGCGGAAGGACAACACATGAGGACGGCAACGTAGCAACATCATCAGTAAATATTTTCATTCATCAAGGTTTAAAATTTCACTTGTGCTATATACTTTTAAATTTACCTTGAGACTGTTTGCAGCTTGCTTTCGAGTCTTTCAACCTTTTCTTCGTTGTTACGCTTCTGATCTTCCACTTCAGCTCGCAAACCGGCGGCCATTTCCATTTCTCTTTCCAACAAGCAACGCAGGCCACTGGAATGAATTTAGTATTTTAACCTCTTCGATACAGAGGTACACATACAATTTTTGTTATAATTTTTCTTAATGCTAACTTTTATGTTATAAAATAAAATATTCAAGCTTCCTAAAATTACCAATACCAAAGCAGATTTATCAATTATATTTAAAAAATGATTTACCCAGATAATCAAGCATATTTTGAAGATCTTGCGAGAAAAAGTTTTTTCATTGGTTAATTAATAAGGTTTGTCTAAGTTTTATTAATAACAGAATTCTGCTCATTTTTCAGATTTTTCAATGCAAACAACTACTTTTATAACATCAACTTTATAATTTAGTTAATAAACATACATTAAATTTTGGGTTGAAACTAAGGATTAAATTAATATTTTAAAAGGCTCTGAAAAACTGTCTAAACTATACTTAAAGACATGACTTCATAATTAAAGAAGGTCTTTTAAATAAACTTCTATAATGCAAATTTGAAAAGTTACTTGTTCTTTTCGTCAGCTTCATCCTTTTTCTGCATTAGAGACAGTAGTGCTTCTCGTAGTTCCTCTAAAATAATATAAATAAAATTGAAATAAGCAGAAGGGAAAACAACAAAAATTTAGAATTACTCCTGTAAGAAGAAAATTAAGTTAATATTATTATTAATTTGCACAACCCTAAAGAGAAAACTATGTGAAATGAAATAATAAAAATAAAAGTTATTTTAATCCAAAGTAAAATTTAAATAATTTATAGTTTAAATTTTAAAAATATGAAATATTCACTCACAAAACAAGCTACAACAAAACAAAAGCTTTTGATAAATTAGAAAACTACAAAGTAAAAAAAGAAGTTAAAAAAATTGAAAAAAAATTCCTCAACATCAATTTTTTCAATAGTTATTTAATTTCTCATAAAGAAAAACTTTGCAAACTTTACGCTTTATGATAACGACATCACATACAAATATGCCTTAAGAACATGATTGAAATAGTCGAGGATAAATAATGTAACCCTTTGAAGATTATAAACAAATAAACCGTCATCGGACTATCAGATTTTTCAGCAAGACACCATTTTCAAAAATTCAATAAAATTTAAAGAATGAATTAACCATTTCTAACCACTTGCTTTAAAAATCCACCTTTTATAAATTTAAGAAATCAAATTTCCAGTTGAAAGTTTTAATTTAAATCTCATGCAGTAAAAAACAAGTTTACATTCAGCTAATTCGCTTATCCTTCAGAGGATTAAAATGTCATGTAAATAAAATTACAAAACTAACCTGGTGTCATGGTAAGCGTGTCATTCCTGCTTCTAACTTGACTTTTCTCGCTGCCCTGAGAAGTGTTGGAAGAAACAGACCAAGACGGAGCACGTTGGGCGGCCTCTAGGGCTGCCACTGCATTGTCCACGTCTTCACAGAAGCTTGGTATGGAAACATTGTCATCTGAAATAGGATGTTACTATCTCAATAAAGAGATTATCATAATTTTTTATACACTTCTTGCCAACCTAAGTTAGGTAATTAGAAGTATGCTATGGAGAAGATCCTTCCGCGGATGTAAAGAGTTCCATAAATTATTTGTGAATCCATCTAGAAAACATTTTTAAAACACTAATTTCGTTTAAGGTCTAACAGATTTGAATATTTTGAGAAAATTTGGCAATTTTATCAGAATGAAAAGTGTATTTTGGTTAAATTGTATTCAGGTCATTTGTATGTAAATATTACCTTACAAGACGGACCAACCGCGCTTTTCCACCTGCCTGTTTACTCTTTTGTTTTTACCCAAGTTATGTTGGCACCGAGTGTAGATAGAGTGAGATCTTAAAAGACTTGTATCGAATAGCTTGAAATTTTTTTTAAGGTCACACCTTCAATATAAGACAAAGTATGTAATAGTAATGAATAATAAAAAAATTTCACCCAAGAAAATATCGGGCGAGGTTTGCCATACAAGGCGGAAGATTGCAATGACGGAATACAAATTTCAATCCCTCTACATCCGATAGATATTTTATACGATAGATATAACTATTAGCCCTAAAAACTACAGTAGACTCCCGCTTAACCGGCCTCCGTTTAACCGGATCTCCGCTTTAACCGGGCTGAAAATTTCCACCCTTAGAATGTTAAAAATACCTAAAATTACAAGTTTTTGGTTATATTTCAATCGGTTTTTAGTGTCGCACATGTTTCAAACGCGTGGTTTGTTGGGGAGAATGGGGGGAGGGGGCACTTGTTGACATTGGAAGGCTGTGGGGATCGACCGTCAAGTCGTCGAATTTCCAAACCTCGACAAAAAAAACCTCAGAATTTTTTAAAGGTATGTAATCAAAAATGCAAAATACTAATATATAAAATAACCTGAAAAATGACATCTTATTTCAATTGTACATGTATTTCATGAGGCAAATATCATCAATAAATAGAAGTGCAATCAAATAAACATCTAAATTTCAATTTATTTAATTTCTCCGGCTTAACTGGATTTTCGTTTAACCGGCTTACCATCGGTCCCGTTTAAGCCGGTTAAGAGGGAGTCTACTGTACTTCAATGTTAGGTCTATCATTCCAGCAACATACAAATCATGTAATGAAAAGAAAATATATATCCATCTTCAAATTTCTAACCTCTCTTTAAAATACTAAATTACTACATTTACCAAGGAAATCCTGAAAATGGCATAAAGTCTAATATTGCCGGGTTCAATCAAAAGAATTGGTTGGTCAACATTCTATTCAATATATCAAAGCATTATAAATAAAAAGAATCTATTAAATGTATAGTGTATAATGAAAAAAAAAAAGATACAAATCCTAAAAAATACATTTTCAAGACTTAATGTAATTTACTAACCTTTAAAAACGTGTTTCCTACGGATTGCTTGAAATACAAAAATTTTAAATAAAACACCACATACTTACAAACACTTTTAAACTTATTTGTAAATAATATTTAAATCGATTTCAATCACATTTTTAAAACAATAATTACCCGATATGGGAGCCTCTTCGTTCTGCATAGGTATAAGTTCCCCAACCGAAGCGTCTCCCATGGGGGTTAGAATAGTTTGTTCCGTCAGGCTAAATTAAGAACAAAAGAACTCTTTAATATATAGTATTATAAAGAAGTTGGCTTTCCTAAATATGGAAGCCAAGTTTACTAATCATTTTAATTATGCTAAACAAAAACAAGTTGGTTTGTTACAGAATCTGTCACTTACACCGCTTCCACACAACATTTACGCTGAACAGGAAACAAACTAACAAAATCTCAGAAAGAAATTCGCCAAATAGGGCCTTTAGCTAGTTCTAATTTTAACTTTTATAAGCCAAAAATAATAATTTTCTTCAATCTTCTTCTGCAGATTTGAAAATTAATCTTTATCTTTTGCTAATTGTTTTAAAGTTTGAAGAATAATGATGTATGTTTTTTTTAATAAATATCTTTTTGCAGCCACAAGTTAACATTTCAAAAAATAAATTAGCTAAATTCTTGCTTTAAAAATACAAGCGAAATTTTACACATTATGCAAATTCAGAATTTTTTGTGAATCATACATATAAAATGAACCATAAAAATAACTTTATTGTGCTTTTACAAAAATCCAAATTGAATTATATCATAAAAATAAATATTTTTTCACGTATTTTATTTTTATTTTAAATAAAGTTTCTTGTTCGTTTGTTGTTATGGCAACTGTGAAAATATTGAATAAAAATGGAATTTCCATGTTATTTCAATGTAGATTAAATTTTTAGTTATTTAAATTGTAAATGAACTTTTAATTTAAATTTTTTAATGAAATTTGGAATGTAGCCTAAACTGATTTTTTGCTTCAAAATGACGTATCCCACTTGTTTGTGTGACTTGCGGTTTGTTCTGTGAAAGTGGGTGACGGACGGACAGAATGATTATAAAACCTTCCACTTTTTACGTAATAAACGTGGTGTGGAAGCTAAAAATTACCAATTGTACTTGGGAAATAAAACAGTATTTTGTAATTCTGCAACTAATTAAATTTAAATTAGCTTGATAATTTTCTTGCACAATGAAACAAAAACAGTTTCCATATTTAAGTAATATCATAACATTAAACATAAACTGTGCTACATAAAGGAGAAAAACTTTTTTGTACAAAATGTAGTTTTAAAACTATATCGGAAACTTACATGAAATGTGACTAAAGAAAAATGTAATAATAACAATGTAAGCTTCTAAATCACTTTCTTCCCCTACCCACTTGTGTGGTTCTCCAGGAAACGGTACAAGCATTTTTGTTCCAAATCTACCTGGCTGAAGGCTCTGTCGAGAAGTTAATCCCAATTGCTCTCTACACAGCCCAACCAAAATCATTGATGCTCACACTATTCAGGGCTGCCAGTGCCAGAAAGCTTTGAAAATAGTTGCTTTAGTAGCCTCAGATGTTAAAAAATAGTAGCCAAAATAGTATCCTCTTTTACCTAACTAAATAAACAACTTTTAATTGTTAAATACAAATGTATTTTAAAAAAAATATTTGCATTGAATGTTATCCGAAATTAGATATTATAGTTTTTTTATGTATAGTGTTTACCCTAAATAATCATTTTAAAGCAATAAAAACATATATTTACAAGTTGTTTTCATTTTTTAAGTCAAAATTTTGAATTTCTTTTTAAACTTTACTGTTTTTTCAATTTTGAAAGTAACTCCCTTAAACTTTTATAGCAATTTAAGCATTATATATCACGGGCATCGTAGCTAAGTGGCGTAAGCGATTCGTATTTATTAGGTCCCGGGTTCAAATCCCTTTTCGCGGTACAAATGTTTTTTCCAAGTTTTTTTTTTATTTCACACAAGAAGCTCATTGTTTTAAAGGTGTCCTGGATAGTTTACTCGGTTTTTTTTAATTTTTTTTTTCTGAAAGGTTATTTCTTTCTTGTTTTACCTATAGAATTGTGTTATTATTGATAAAGTTTTAATAGTATTTTGTGCTATTAAAATGTTCTAATTAAACACAGGTCATTCATAACAAAATTACCGTTTTTACAAAACACAATTTTCCTTGTCTGATAAAATATCATAATTTTTTCGCGGATTTTAGTATTACTCTTTTAATTCAAGTCATACATTAAAATAATATGAATAAAGGTACTACTGTAGAAAGCAAAAAGTCGCCGTCCTGAATTTTCAGAAAATTGCTTAGTTTCGTCTGAACGTGTAAAAAGCGTGACATACTTTGTTTGCACAACTTTTAGTTTTAACCATCGGAATAAAGGAAAAATTGGAAAAAAATATTGAACTTTTCAAAAATATTAATATACTATTAAGGTAGAAGTCTGTAAATAAACATTATTAACAATGTTTTTAGATATCCTAAGTTGCTATATTTGACATGTTATCCGTAGATATACTTTAAAAAAAAACCTAATAACTAATTTAATTTTGTGCGTTTGTGGCTCTGCTTTTTGTCTTTACCATGTTTTACATGTAAATTTATATTTTTAAAGAATAGTTAAGTCAGTCCAAAATCCTATTAAAAACTGGTTCCTTTTTTTGGATCACGTCGCATGGCTGAAAACCATCGTTTTCGCTGTACCGATTCTGTTGGCAAGTTAAAATATATCTTTTCTCTTTTCTGTAGTCGTATTCGACACCAGGGAACTAAGCAGTAGCAATATGTCATTATTAAATAATAAATACAAACTTACTTGATTTGTGAAATATCCTGCCTAACGCAATACGCAACTGAGGAGATTTGGTCATGTGTTGTGTACATGTACGTCACAGTCGATTCCTCGCGGAACGTACTGTTTTTCGCTCGCTTTTAAAAACCCTAACTTTAAAATCAAATAAAAAAATAACTACGCATCGGAGAGCAAAAATTTTTTCGGCCCTTATTTTGTCTCACCTATTTACGTCGAATAAAAAAATAATAAAAAAAATGTGGGAATTGTCCATTGCATAAAAATTTTCACAAAACAAAAACATTCCATTTACGATTGGATAAGAAACAGCCATAAAAGTGCAATTTTTATCCTTCAAAAATATATATTAGTAGGGAGGCATAAGTCCAAAATTACAAAATTGGTGGGACCCGAGAGGTAACCAGCAACCGATGTTTTAAACTTTTTAGTAGAGTTGTATAGATGATATTTTGAGTGTAGGTCAATCGATACGAGTGGGACAAAATTTTCTGGGCGCCATTTTGAAAAATGGCGGATGCAAATATTTGATTGCTCATATTTTGGAAACTATTCAAACTAAAAACTTGATATTGGTGTCAAATCATACGTCATTGTTGCCAAGAAATAAAAATAAATAAATAAAAAAAATTAACTTTCAACCCCGTTTTTTCGTAATTCAGTATGGCGTCTCCCGCCATATTGGATTCTATTATATTTAATATCTGGCGTTCTATTCATCATAAATGAATAATTTTTTCTTTCAAATCGTGCAATTTTAATTAATCCACCACTAAATCCCCTTTTTACAAAGAAAAATCTTCATTAAAGATGGCGGTTTCCGCCATATTGCATTTTATTATATTTAATTACGGAACTCTATCAGAAATAAAAAAAAAAATCTGAAAGTGTTTATATTTTTCATACATCCCCATTAAAGTACTTTAAACTTCATACCAAAGTCCCTTGACGCATTAAAGTGAGTGTTACCTGTTAATCAAGATGGCAATTTCCGCCATTTTGGATTTGCTTACATTTAATGTTTTTCTTTTCTTATTATCTTTTTCTGTACTTAAAGTCGAACTATATGTTTTCTGGGTCAAGGATTTCAATGAAATAATTCCTTAACTCAAAGATACAACCAATTTCCTATATCTTAAAATGATGACAATTGTATATATCATTAAATAAACTTTATTTTTAATTATTTTTCAACTATTAAAATTTTTCTTTATAACGTAAAAATCCCGACATTTCTGTTATAATGATTGTCTTAATATATAATAACTAGATATAAGAGGCTTAATATATATTCACTAGATATTGACACTGGTTAATCATCAACATCTTCAACTGTATAGATATTATAACAATGGTCAGGGGAACATCCACAAACTTTTAGGCATGGTAGAGCATTTGATGTACACACACAATTAAACCTAGTACTGGAACTGTTTCAAATGTATTATTTTCAAACCATGAGGAAGAAGATACGAAGATTTTGCTACATGCCAAAGATGCAACGAACCATGGATACAGTCGGATTGTCGTGCAAACCAAAGACACAGAAGTGTTAGTTTTGCTAGTAAACATGTTTCAAGAAATTAATGCAGAAGAAATTTGGCTTTCCAAAGGAACAGCAACCCAAAAGATATTCATCCCAGTCCATATCATATCCTCAAGTAAGCCAGCCGATATCAAAAAACCACTCATTGGATTCCTCTCAATAACTGGTTGTGATACTACCAGTCAACTAAATGGCATTGAAAAGAAGACTGCATGGGAAGTTAATTGCAAAAATCACAATCTCCTTGATATTGGCATCGAAAAACTGTCTGATAGTGCAATCAAATCGGCGGAAAATTTTGTCATTGCTGTTTACTCACGGTCTGTACACAACGGAGAAATTCAAGACTCAATAAATGAGCTTTGAATGCTACAATTTGGTCAGAAATCACTCGAAATACTTCCACCTACATATGCCTCCTTGAAGCTACACATTCAACGTTCAAATTACCAGGCATTAGTGTGGAAAAAATCTATAGAGGCATAAATATTGTTGTCTGATGTTCTGTACGATGACAATGGGAAGTTGAAACACAAATCGCTTGGAAACGATCCTTTTCATCCATCATATAAGCAGCTTGTCATTGCAGTTGTACTACAGGATGTACTAGGTCTAATTGTGTGTGTACATCAAACGCTTTACCATGCCTAAAAGTTTGTGGATGTACCCTTGACCATTGTTATAATACTTATACAGTTGAAGATGTTGATGATTAACCAGTGTCAATATCTAGTACCTATATTTTAAGCATCTTATATCTAGTTATTATATATTAAGGCAATCATTGCACCAGATCATTATAAAGAAAAATTGTAATTGTTGAAAAATAATTAAAAAATAAAGTTAATTTAATGATATATAATTGTCATCATTTTAAGATGTAGAAAATTGGTTGCATCATTGAACTAATGAATTACTTCATTGAAATCCTTGACCCAAAAAACATATAGTTCGACTTTAAGAACAGAAAAATATATTAAGAACAGAAAAACATTAAATGTAAGCAAATCCAAAATGGCGGAAAATGCCATCTTGATTAACAGGTAAAACTCACTTTAATGCGTCAAGGGACTTTGGTATAAAGCTTAAAGTACTTTAATGGTGATGTATTACAAATATAAACACTTTCAGAATTTTCATTTCTGGTAGAGTTCCGTAATTAAATATAATAAAATGCAATATGGCGGAAACCGCCATCTTTCATGAATATTTTTCTTTATAAAAAGGAGATTAAGTGGTGTATTAATTAAAATTGCACGATTTTAAAGAAACAATTATTCATTTATGATGAATAGAACGCCAGATATTAAATATATAATAGAATCCAATATGGCGGGAGACGCCATATTGAATTACGAAAGAACGGGGTTGAAAGTTAAATCTTTTATTTTTATTTTTTTATTTCTTGGCAACAACGACGTATGATTTGACACCAATATCAAGTTTTTAGGTTGAATAGTTTCCAAAATATAAACAATCAAATCTTTGCATCCGCCATTTTCCAAAATGGCGTCCAGAAAATTTTGTCCCACTCGTATCGATTGACCTACACTCAAAATATCATCTATACAACTCTACTAAAAAGCTTAAAACATCGGTTGCTGGTTACCTCTCGGGTCCCACCAACTTTGTATTTTATCACATTTCACTACGTCTGCCTCTCCACTATATATATATATGGCATATTTATTTATCCATTTTTAATTTTTGAATAGTTTTTAGCTAAAAAAAAATTTAAGAAAACCAACATTCATCTAGATAAAGCCTGTCATTTCACAGAAGCGAGTAGGAAGAAGTTAAAATGCTAAATTATGCACACACAAAAAATTTAAGACCACAACTTAAATTTACAAAGTGCAACACCAACTTTCAAATGAAAGGATTGATAGTGCCGATAAAATGTACTTGAAACTAAATTTAATTAAAAAATATATTATAAAATAAAAACAAGTTTATTTTAAATAGTTATCAGTCATTCAAGAAACATAAGGATCAATACTAATCCATGTAAATATGTTTCACTGAAATATCTCGCAGCTTTAAAATACAAGGATGGCTGAATTAAAACTATTAAATGCAAGTATTCGTATTTAACAGGATCCAGAATCATCGAAATTCACAAGAAAATTATAACATTTCCGATACGATTCTTTTAGATACCGCCAAATTACTTAATAAAAAAAATAAAAACTTCAAAATAAAGCAAATTAATAACAACAGACAGATGTCAATCCTATCTCCAAATGCAGTTTTAAAAAAATCTGCAACAAAGCATACAAAATCAAAGTTTTAGTTTCCATAAACTTTACATAGGTTGCTAAAAAAAATCATAAGTGAAGTGCTATTTCAAAAACACATGGTTTTGCTTTTGTTTTGTGCAAAACAAAAGCAAAACTTGATGAGAACTTATGATTTGAGAATCAAACAAAAACTATAGGCATCATCTGCACTTCACGTTTTGCGTGTCGGTAGTATCTTGGTGGCGCCATCTATGGAAAAATTATATAACTAAAAATAGTCGCCCAAGACAGAAAATAGTTGAAGGTTTTGCTTAAAATAGTCGTTTTAGGCCCTTTTTGGTCTTAAATAGTTGCCATAGTCGCCTAGGCGCTAAAATAGTCGCTTTAGTAGCCTTTTAAGTCGCCACTGGCAGCCCTGCTATTTCATGGAGAGCCCTACACGGGTAGGTGAAGAAGGGGATTTTGAAGCTTGCGTTGTGATCGGACGGACTATAAAAGAACAGAAATGAAGAGTACAGGGGGGAAAAAACCCTTATTATGTAGGAATTTGTCAGGCCTCTTTGGCAACGATAGTGAGTCATTGTCTAAGGACTCCTTAAGGGAGGAATGCAAAAAAACATAAATGAAGAGTGGGGGGGGGGGGAATCCTTCATTGTGTAGGAATATGTCAGGCCTCTTTGGCTACGATAGGGAGTCATTGTCTAAGGTGGTGTAAGGAAACTGGTCACTCATTTGGTTTTTCTCTCGCAGCAACCCTGATTCGCGCAAGACACAAGTCCCACATTTTGTACAACAAGAGAAGAACCAAGAGCAAACCAGCTTCCTGTCGCCAATGTTCGCCAGGCAGACCAGAATACCAGAAGATTCCTAATAAAAACAAGAGGTTCCTACCCTGGACTCTTCACATTATTTCAGATTTTTTTTAAAAATAGAATTAGTCACAAAGTATTAAAAAGAGAAAGTCACAAAAAGAAGAGCAAGCCAAATTACCATGGACCAATGTTATTAGAGAAAACAGAAGGGGGGAAGTTTCGATTAGAAGCACCATCACAAAAATCGGCAACTATTGTGGCGTTGCTGTTGGCAACAGCCAGTGGACAGGACGCGGCACGAACAATGAAGCTTTCGCCAATGGAATGTTCTTCGGAATCGAACAAGGCGTCTTTAGAATTAATGTCCTCTTGGGAGTTATTTTTTGCGGGAATATCGTTAGAGGAAAAGGCGTGAAATTCCCCAGAAGGAAGGACAGGCGAGGACAAACAAGTGGCAGGGGCGCTGCATGACTCCGGAAGTAGGTATAAAGTTCTAGAATGAGAATGTTAGTAAAGTTAGAACTGAAGGGGATTTGATTGGGAAAAGTAAAATTTTGAACTAATAAATTATTTATCAGGCATCCAGAAATTACGGGATTTAATTCTGAAGATTTTTTTACCCAGCCCTACATCATGGTGAGTTATATTTTGTAACATTTCGTTGGACCCCCCTTCCTCCGTAATCCGATGTGATATTTTTCAATATTTGTCTTTCTTAAAGTTTTTATTTTGGAAGTTTGATACATGAAAAACTTCAAAACAGATACTAATGAACGTCCAACCCAAAACTTGAGCTGTCCAAACAGCAGCTGCTGCATCTGATGATGATAGGGAAGTATTTGAAAATCCCGTACAATGCACATTTTGTCAACTTAACTTTTCTTGTGAAACGTGAAAATAACTTGAAATGTGCAAAAAACCTTGTAATTTGTTCTGAATTTAAACTAAAAAACAAAATAAACAAACGACAATAAAATCTATAAAAAAAAAGAAAGGTTATTTCTTCCCTCTATTACTTTTAAGCATGGTTTGGAAAAGACTATAAATGTTATGTAGCATTTTGCCAAATTTTAGCCATGCAACCTTTTTTTTTGCAATTTTACCTTGATATTCAAAGGAAAAATTATGCATTATTTGAAGTGACCCCTCTTTCCCCACTTGAGATATGGTGATATGTGGCCCAACCGAATACTAAAAAAGTCACAGAATTTATGGACGCTCCTTTAACAGTATGTGCGAGAATCTGTTTTTTAGTAATAATTTTCTTCTCCTATACTTGGCTGCTTTTTTGCTGGATCAAGCTCTCACCTTACTACCAATTTTAACACTCAGATTGCAATGAATCTGTGCTCTCTGTATATGTTTAAGTATATCATGATTAAATTAATTTTGCAGAGAGAGCCCAAGCCCTATATTTTTTGTAGTCTAGGAAAACTTTTTGAAAACACACTATGCCCAAAGCACAATAGAAACCACATATGTTAAAAAGGAAAGATAATTTACAGCATTTAGTTCATAAAAGCAAGTTAGAAATGAGAGACTCAGAGTATACAAATCAACAGTCAATATCATACATAGTCCCACCAACCAAATAACTTTCAAAAACAACAACAAAAAAGCACAAAAAACAAAGGCCATAAAGAAAGACACGTATACAAGAAGTATTAGTGAAGTAAAGAATATTTTATATTCTCAGGTTAACAAAAATTAATAGAAAATCACATAGTTTTTAGTTCTAGTGGACATAAAACAATAAGTACAAATAATAAATACCTTAAGTTTTCATCGTACAAGTCATCGTCATCAAATGAAACCACTTGGGATGTCACACGCTTTTTCTTTTTCTTCTTTTTAGCTACAAAATGCAATTATAATACTTTGATTTTCCGGGTATGTCTTTGTAAATTAATGTTCTAATTTACATAATATTTTAAATCTTTTTATCTCCATCTCTACCTTTTTCTAAAATCTTTTCTTCATTCATAGTCAGTACCATATTAATTTTTTAAAAAAATCTTTGTATACTTTTTAGAGTGATGTGCTACTCTGTCCGATCACAACAAAAGCTTCGAAAACTCCCTTTTCCCCTACCCCTTATGAGATTTTCTAGAAAATGCATGGGATGGGAAGCCTAGTCGGTGAGGCACTCGCCTAGCATGCGAAAGTTTCCAGGTTCGGGTCCAGTCATCGCCAAAGTAACTGCTGAACTATAAACGAACAGGGAATGCCTAACCGACTGGGCTCTAGCCCTTCCTATATACTAAGACTTAAATCTATCCAAAATACAGTAACATTTCAAGATGAGGACAGAGATGTTCAAACTATTAATACTTAGTTACATAATTTAATACTTATCCATTGAAAATATAAATAATATAACTTGTAATGAAATTGTTGTATTTCAAGATGAGGACAGAGATGTTCAAACTATTAATGCTTAGTTATATAATTTAATACTTATCCATTGAAAATATAAATAATATAACTTGTAATGAAATTGTTGTGTATTTTATTGACTTTAGTAGCATTTTAATTTTAACAAAATGAAATTTTTTCAAATGTAGTTCCGTTTTAACCAACAATTCACTGTAAGGGTCCTTTTCCTTTGTAACAGAAATTTACTGTATGACATTATAAAAACCAACCAACAGGGCCTAATTTAGGAAAACTAAAACTATAAGGACCTGCATACCACCCTTAATTTTAATGCAAATCAAGGTAAAATCAACTGCTTTTTAAGAGGGACTACATTAATGAAGTCAGTACTTATGGGATTAACATAGGTTAAAATATACACCTAGCTTGCACAAAATAAACATGAATATTTACCAATTCCATTTTCTACTGGTTTCGAGATAACAGGTTTGGGTTCAAACTCATCATCCTTAGGAGGGGAACATTTGGAACTGTCCACAGATGATTCTGAACTACAGGTCCGAACCATGTTGAGATCAGGATTATCAATGCTGATAGCAAAAAGTATAGATCCTAGGCCTATAAAATAAAAATATGCAACATAAACAAAATGTAATTGAACTATTTGAAAATAAGCAATATAAAATCTTGAGACAATTTTAATGACAATAAGTAATGATCTAAAATAACCCACAAATTAAAATTTTTAAAAATATATTTAATTGTCAGATCCCCTAAACTTATCTTTACAATAGGGAATGGGAAACAATTTTCTTCTCCCAAATAGGTAGATTAGGTTAGGTTTGAATCATGGTCGCACTAGAGCTACACAAGCTATTGGTGATGGGCGTCGTATTTTAGAACCAGTCAACTGACAAGCCGACACCTGAATAGGCACCCAACGCAACCGTTAAGGGTGACATCGTACGCAGCGTTAGGACTTTAGGCAAGTGCCTAACTGACTAGACTCCCCAGCCCCTTATCCCAAATAATAGAACAATAACTAAAGTGGCATATTCAGAAAATATTTTCAGCTTTGCACAGGACACACGAGGGTATTCATGAAGTAAACAAAGCAGATTATTGGCAAAAATTTACATGCCTCAATGGTGATTAAAATTCCCATCTTTATCAGAATGGTACAAAACACAAACAGTTGATAATGTAAAGTTGAAAGGGGGAAGGGGGGTAGTGGGAGAGGGGGAATAGCGAGAAACAATCTCCCTCTACATCATTATCCAGATATATTTCACAACTTTGCGAAGGCCATATGATTATGCGGCATGTAAAAGATCCCTAGAGGGCATATTTGGATTTGGTTCTCTCGGCAAAATTAAATCTTGGCATACTTTAACAACCATAAAGAGCTCAGATTCATTGTAATCTATGCTTTAAAATTGGTAGCGAGAGTCTCCTAGATGGTTCCACAAGGAAATGGCTCTCAGATCTGGGGAATGTGTCTAGTCTGCAAAGGCTTGACAGCCAGTATCGCAGCCCCATTGGAGAAAAAAACTTTGTGAATGTCGGCTGATACTTTGTGTTGTGTGCCACTCTGATGAAGATAGTCTTTCTGAGTCCAACTGAAACATGAAAATTTGTGCCAATAAACTATTTGCGCCAATAATCTATGTTTACCTCATCATTCAATGCTCTCATGCAATTAAACTATCCAAAGTAATGCAGCATATTAAAAGATTAATTTATTACTACACAGTAGCGTTCATATATTTAATAAAAAAAATTGAAGTTCTAGTGATGCTCATATAATAGTAATAGAAAAGCACCTTGTAGGCTTTTCGAGTCTAACTGAAACACTAGTCATTGTAATGAATGCAGCATATTAAAAGACTAATTTATTACTACACAACAGCCTTCATATATTAAAAAACATTTGAAGTTCTAGTGATCCTCATATAATAGTAATAGAATGCACCTTTCTGTATTAAATTTTTTTTATTATAATGCAAACTTAATAATTATTTAAGCAACTAGTTCTGAAAATAATAATTTATTATGCGAGTGGCTTTCATTTCCCCGAGACCATAGGTCGAGTGAAATAATGACAAGAGTTTAATAAAGTATTATTTGGCATGTGCTTGCTTACAATATTTTTTTATAATACTGTGCAAAAATGTAGTACTTGTAGTTTCTATGGAGATAATTAGAAAATGCAAAACTAATGAACCAATGGAAAAAAGTGAGTTTCATCATTTAGTTTCCATGGAGATTTTTCATGACACCATTTTGTTTTTCTACCAATCAGATACTCTTATTTACTTTACTGCACTATTGCCGAAAGTATGAATGAATATGATACAAAAAAAAGTGAACTTTTTGCACATTGTTATTAAAAAAATTTAACCAAATCTGCAAAATTAAATTTTTTAATTAAGTTTTTTTCTCTTACCAGCTGCCATCATAGGTAACATGCTGCTCCGTTCGTCATCAAGCAAAAATGCCCCATCTTCATAAAAATTTCTGGAAGACAAATATATGATATTATAGGTTTTCAAGAAATACAATTAATGCAATGCTTGCTAATAACTAAACTCCTAGATGCAACAGCCTGTTTGGAGCCAAAGCCTGCTGTGCCCATTTCAGCTTACTAGACATAAGGCTCTTTGGTGCAAGGAATATGCCTGGGTCAGGTGGTCAACCTCATTCTAAACACCAATGTTTAGTTCTCAAGCATGCTTGGTCCTCATTTTATTGAAATAGCTGCAGGGTTTCCAATTCAACACTTGCAGACCTGCCAAATATCCAGATTTTACCTGGCAATACCAGATTTTTATTTAATTTCTGAATTTCTTTGTCGCACATACAATTTCCAGATTTTTAAAGGGGAACCATTACAGTTTCTCTTGGAAATTGGAATCTGGAATATTGTTATATTAATGATTTAAACCTGTTGAGTTGGCAGGGTGATTGGTTGAATTGACATAGCACTAAAGCCACAGTTGACAAGTATGCAGTTGACCTAACTAAATTTATTATTAAGACTCTTTGTCATTGCCTTGGCAGAAGTGAAATTATAAATAAGTAGGGTAGACTAACCAGTGAATGAACGTTTAAGGCGCTGTGTTTGGTAGTGAATAAACACCAGGACATAATGACCAGGACAACCAACCATATGTCAGATAGCTTCCTACTACATGGGAGGAAGTCAGTGTTACCAATCCATCTAGTGGAATGATATTGAATCCTCGTTTTTTTTAATTATATTTTCTAAATGATCATTCACTGGGGCCTGTTCACTCACTGGTCAGTCTACCCTGGTTATATCCTGAATTTAGAAAATATGATCATTACAAGGCAAATGATATCTTTATTTAAAAGCAAATTGATACATTTTAAATAGATTAATTCGTAATTATATTATAATAAAGCCTTTTTTTTACCTTATTTGTGAGGAGTCTGCTAACACCATGTGCATGTAGCGTTCTAAGGAATTTTCATTCAGTGCTGATCTCAACCAGGCTCGACCCCTACCAATATCACTCTGAATGTTCTTCAGTAGCATATACCTCTCGTATTCATGTTTATTTAGTACAAGTCGGACAATTTGCCAGAATGCTAAACATGAAAAAAATTAACTTCATTAGGTAGGTAGTGTTTTTTAAGTTTAACTTAAGCTAACTAATTTAAAGACCAAGCCATCAAGAAATTAAATAATGTATTTTGAACTAATTTAATTTTTTGGATAGCATGGAATATTGCAATACATTCAAGAGAAGTAATTAACTAATAATAAAAAAAATTGCAAAAATACACACACATATTATACATACACACACACACACATATATATATATATATATATAATCATATATATTATATATATATTATATCCATTTAAACCCATAAATATGTACACAAAATAACACAACATATATTTTATTATACATCAAAACCGACCTTAAGTTTGCAGTATACAAATGTTCTATGAGAAAAGGGTAAATAGTTCGCACTTTTGAGTGCGAGAATCGAATACAAAAAGGTATTTCACATTCAATAAACAAATTTATTTGTTATTTCAAGACATAAATTTATTATTTTTATTACTTTAGCTTCAGTTAGAGTGTTATTTTAATTATTTTTTTCCTTCGATTTTGACGTAACAGGGCACACGAATATCAGGGTCTAAGGAGCAGCCGAAATTTCGGTGCCAGCAGCGTTGTTTACGCAGATTCCTCCGCCTAGTACATTTCTCTGCTGCAAACTTAAGCTCGGTTTTGGTGTAGTTATAGGGTCTCCTACTTTTATAATTACAATGCATACATAGTTTAATGAATAGTATGGTAGAAAAAACATTCACTTATACTAATTCATTAAAATTGTATACTACAGTGAATTAATTCATTTATTAAAACTTAATTCTAAACTTAGTAATTCAATGAAAACTAATAAAAAAGTTCAAATGCATTTGGGGTTGAAAATTTTACTTACATGGTTCAGCTTCATTTAAAATATTCAAACCCTTCATCATACCAGTAACTTGCCTGCCAAAAACAAAAATCAGAGTTTCAATATCAATTGTGGTAAAAGAAAAATGCATTAGTTCTTCATATAACTGAAAAAGCACAAAAAGTTTTAATAGTTTAGGAATCCGTCTACAATATTTTTACATGCCCCAATGACTTTTTTTGAATTTAAGAATTTGTTTAAAAACATAATAAAAAACAATGAAATAAAATGTTCTAAAATATTTAATTAGTCCCTAGAATAGTTTTTTCAGTAACTTTGTAATAAATCATGAGAGCTTTAGAAATTTATTATAAGACTCTTTGGCATTGCCTTGGCAGCAGTGTTAGATATTTGACAGAGAAATTTAGGAGCTACCTGTGCTACTACTTAAAAAAAAAACTAGGGGCAAATGCAAATTATCTTAAAGAGCATTTTCGAGAAAAATAATTGAGAGTTCGCCACAAAGTCCTTTCAACTACAATCTTCTTTAATAAAAATTTAATTTTTGAAGGGTCCCTTTAAAGCAGACATAATTATGTGACAGATCATAACAATCTAATGCAAACTGTTGCCATATAGCAAAAAGTAACACATAATCCACTTTATTCAATTAAAGTAGAGTTTTTTCATCAATTACATTCCATTTTGAAGTTTTAGCTACCAATAACCCTCATAGATGACAGTAGTAAAAGTGTATTCAAAACAAAAGAGTAAAGTTATTAACTGTTGTGAAATTACGTCTTTGGCAGTATTCAAAGTATAATAATCTTAGAACTAAATACAAATAGTTTTGAAAAAATCATTATAGTTCAAGGGGTTATTTAAAAATATTTTTAGCAGTTTTCTAGTCATTCTTGTTAAAATTGGAATTTTGCAGTTGGTTTTTGCCTCATGCCAAAATTTTTAAAATTTTAATTATTTGAATTCCAATGCAGTTAATTTTTTTCAGTATTTTTCCCATAATGTATGAGTATTAAAGATACAAATATATTTTTTCGGGATGAAAAAAAATTAGGCATTACAGGGTTAAAAAGAACCAAATTTTCTTAACTCTTTGATACGAGTTCAATACCAACCTCAGAGGGAAACTTTTGTTGGTTTTCCTTAAGCCATGTTGCAAAACCCCTTCAAATTGGGCACACAGACATACGACCCTAAAACAAAAGAGTTTGCAATTAAACTTTAAAGATAATTGTGGTCAAGCATTGCTATTAAAAACTTGAAGGTACACAGCCAAAAAATTCGGCAGAATTGCTTGAAAAAAACCCTTCAAAAATACTGAAGGGATTTGAAACACTTAGTCTGCAGAATAAAACTGTAGATTTTTTTTACAGCTTTCTTTTGCTGCAAGAAAACTGTAGCTTTTTTTCTGCAGACCTAGTGCTTCAAATTCCTTCAGTTTTTTAGTTTTTGTAAAGTAATTTTTCAGAATGTTTTGGCTGGGTAGAGCCGAAATAGTTCACATTAATCGAACTTTGTGTGTTTTACTGTAAGGAAAATTGGACTTATAAATATATAGTGAGTTATTTAAGTATTTTAAATTTTTTAATTATTAGTTTAGCAATATATGATGCACAATTTTAAAGTGTTTAATAAGAGGAACAACAATGGAAACAATCTCTTAAGACAATAAAGAAAAATTCAAATAAATTTATTATTTTTTCCATAACGATTATCTCGGATTTCTTTTTTAAGAAAGGTTAAAAAGAACAACTTTTTTAGCTCCAGCTAACAGAGATTTTTTTTACAAGGATACATATTATCACATTATCTATGATAAGACATTCAGTTCACCTTCAATGGAATTTCAAGCTTTAAGATATTTCAAGTTAATGTATAAAACAATTTGAATTAGGTGTGCTTAGTAACACAATAGCTAATGCAAGTATATATTAAAAATTATCTTAATACAAAAAGCAAATTACCTGCTGTCATTTTCGGTGGCTAATTCTGTCCTTCCTCCGAATCTGATCTGGCACTAAAATAATAAAAAATTAATTATACATGAGCAGTTAAAAAATTAGTACTAAAACGCATGTTTTCAAATAATTAGTTCCATTACCAAATATACAGTGGACAGATTAAAGCCAGGACAACTTAGGACAAGCTCTTAAGCAGATTTAAGGTTTTGGACGTTGAAGACAAATACAGGCCAAGTAAAAATAATGTAACAATATTTTTGAATACATTTTCTAAAAAAAACATTTTAAAAATACTTAAAATTATAAATTAAAACTTTAACTAAGAAGTTTTTTTAATTGGGATCACAAAATCTTCAAACACCTAGATTTTTAGCTTTCCACTGAATTATTTAAAAAGTTCATAGCAGCAAGGCAAGCTTGAACTGAATGCATAAATTCAATTTAAAATTAATTGTGCTCTATAATTTGGAAATTTGTAGTAAAACTATGAGTAAAATTCAATAATTTACAAAACAAATATAAAATTAAAGAACAAAACATTAAAAGTTAAAAATGCAAAATGTGCAATTTATCAAGCGAAACTCTTACATAATTCCAGAAAAAAAAAGTATAAGATTTTCAATAATCAAAAGAAGGCAACTTAATAAACAATAAATTAAAATTTTATCTTTATGTATAAATATGATTGATATAAAAAAAAAACTTGAATAAACTTTCAAAGCTATTTAGCAAGAAAGAAAATTTTAAAAATTATGCAAAACGTATTTTTAAAATTGCAATAGATTTAAAATTGAGAGTACCTGTTTAACAGCATCCAAGAGCTTTGATAAAAGTGATTGACGTTCTTGTACCCCATGATCATCTAAAAATATTAAATAACAATCTTTGAATTTTAAAGGTTTGGGTTATAGTAATATAGAAACTTGAAAGGAAGAAAACTCATACTTAAAGAGAGGCTTTTTTAGAAAGCATGAACAAATAGCTTTAAATAAAGTTGTAACCTATAGTGATGCGAGTTAGGCAAATACTTCGGGGGCTTCCCAGCCCCCCCGAAAAGACTTTCTTCCCCCATCCCTTTGCTTGTTTTTCTTCGAAACGGCATGAACGTGTTACCCCCACCCTACTTGGGTTTGAAATGCATGGATTGTTAACCCCACAACAGAACCTCAAACGTGTTAGGTTTAGAAAAGCGATGCTCCCCCCCGTTTCCTAGAAAATCAAGGGAAGGGAGAAGGGATGGGGGACGAAAGTCTTTTCGATCCTACCATTCTAGCTAGATAAGGTATAGTGGATAGGGCATTTAAATAAGGGTATTTACCATAGTCCTGGGTAAATACCCAAAATTAGGGTATTACGCATAATATTTTGTTGAAAAATTTAAAAATGGTATAAATACTCTTCTACCAACATAATTAACTTCGAAAGTGCATTGTAATTATTATTCAAAGCGTTTTAATATATAATTTTGTAAAACATACAATTTGTTAAGTACATATATTTAAAATATTACTGCAGTAAAAAGCTTGATAGAAACTTAATTTATAAATTTTTGCAATAATACAAAAATATATTGATAACACAATTGGATTTGTTTAATACTTGTTTTGAATATTTATAGTGATATGAATAAACCTTTGGTTTTTAAATTAAGTTTATGATGAATTAATTAAGTTTGACTTTTTATAAGCTGCATATTTTTCCTCTTTTAATAAAACTACTTTTCTTTGTTCCAATTATAAAATGCAAAAAATTAATTAAAAATATTTGTAGCACGTATATATGTAACAAAATACGAAGGTCTCCTAATATTATCCACCCCTTTCATAACAAAATCTTTCAGACGATAAAATTACATAATATATTATTGAGAACACATTGAAATGTACCCGAGGAACTTGGAAGAGTGCCAGATAAGTACACAAACATTACGCCTTCGATGCACTCAAATAAACAAACATTATGTTTTTAATGCAGACAATGACTTTCAAGGTTTTATCAGCAAATCAACAAAAAAGTACTAGATATTCAAGGCCCCTCAAAATACTAATGGTCCAAACGTTTATGAAGAATACTTTGATATAGAGTATTATTTTTTCCTAACTTGTAATAAATTGGGGGGTTTTTTTAAACAAAAAGAAATTAACTTACCCGAAACGGACATATCGGTCAAGCACTTAGTGATGGGGATCGCTCAATTGAGAAACTAACGAAGAATTTTGACCTATGATTTCATTTTGCTCGCAGTTAAGTTATAATTTTGTAAAAATATTTTTTAATAACATTAAATGAGTATTAAGAAACAGAAGTCAAAGTGTTCATTTACTTTTAGTTTACAATCAGCTACAAATTCATGTTTTTACCAGTGTTGCCAAATATACAACATCAAATATTAGTTTCGGTTGCTAAATGTCGGGTGTGCAAGGCTAGGCACACACGGAGAGACAAGGACCTTCACCACCAACGTCAATTTAACGAAAGCAAGTTTATTCGTCTGTGATTGGATCAGTTGTATGTCATTTGGACACACAAAACCAATCACTGACTAGTTAAAATGCTTTTGGTTACGGCTTGGTGGAGTATGGCGACGTTTCACATGGAAATTCCCTTTGTACTGAGCGTCGGCAGACGCACTGTAGCAACTCGAATGACCGATTTCACTCTATCACTATTTTTTTCTAAAATACGACGATAATTCAAACCTAACCTAATTTTTTTTCAAAAATTAAGGCATTCAAACTTGAAATGTCGGCAAGAATCTACGGTAGCTTGTCGCATCATAACCTCTTTGGCATATCCAGAGCCGACCGAGCACGCGAAACTCGCGGCCTTGAAAATTCAATCAAGTGAAGGCAGTAAAAATTACTCGACCTGGCGTCAGAGCCTTTTTTATGAAATTTCTGCCCTGGGCGGAAATTCCACAACTGCCCTTACCTCTGAACAAAAAAAAAGGTACTGATTAAAACTAACTAAATAAAAATAACTGCCTGATTTTAAATTCAATTAACAACTACAATTAAACTAAACCAACCAACTAAATTTATACCTCCATAGTTAAAATGGATTTTGCTAAAAAAAATGTTTTTGTTTTGATTTTGCCCATGCCAAAACAATATAGTTTACATAGCACATAGAAACATATAGTATAGTCATTTAAAGTGTGAAGGTTTGTCAGTTTTTCAACATTTTAAAGGTTTATTTAAAGGCTTTTGCAGGTTTTTTTTTTTTTTGGGGGGGGGGGAGGGTTATTTAACAGTTTGGAATTTATAACAATGCAGATATATATTAATAATAGAAGCTTCTGAAAAAATGTTAATCTTTTATTGTAATATACACCTTTTTTTTTAATTTTGATTTTTTAATGATTTTGCTTGATTCTAGTTTTGCTTTGTTGAACGGGGGAAAATATATTCCGGAGAGCAACCTTAAATCATTTGACAAACTGCCCCAAAAAATCTGCTGCCCTGGGCGTCCGCCCACCCCTAAAAAAGGCCCTGCCTGGCGTCGGTACTCAAAGCATTTTGTAATGTACGATGCTATCACCACAAATCACAGAGAGCTGCATTTTCTCGGACATAAAAGCAACTGGTCCCTTTGTTTTCTCTTCTGTCAAGGAAGTCCCGTAAGAACAGCATAGTTTATACTTGATGAATTACAATATGTCATTTGATCTTGTATTCAGAAGATTGAAGGAAAACATACTTTTGTTTTAACCTCCTCACAATCCGACTTATTTATTTCGGCTATCAGCTTTAGGGCATATAGGACAATTACAAACACACACAAAACACCATATCATAAACATCATTTCTTTATTTTTCAATTATACAATCTCAATCCAGCCCTCTGAGCTCACGTTGGGTCTTCTCCCACACTTTGAAAGGTCCATGGTTATTGAAGTAATGGCAGTAGACACCATCAGGCTTCAAGCGACCGTCAGCTCTCATGGCTTCATAGTCGACTCGCTCCCACTTGGTGAATCCCCACTTCTTGGAAATAGCGATCTGGAAAACAATTGAAAGTAGTGTAAGACAACAAGTTAAAAGGAAATGTACATGCGATGTCTACAGAACTACATTTATTACAGACCTAGGCTTAACATGAAAAACCCAAAATACTCCCAGACAATGCACACATGATCCCAGATTTCTTTTAAAAATAGCAAAACAAATTGCTCCAATTTTCTAACTACTAGAAAAACTGCCTGGGCAATCACATTAAGAAAAAATCCAGCTAATAAATGTAGCAAATTATTGTATTTTGTTAATTCAGATAAAAGAAGACAATCCGTTACAACAAAACAAGCATAGGTATATACTGAGTAACGAATTAAAATTTCTTGCTGAAGTGATCTAGCACAATTGTAGACAGTCGTTCCAATCTTTCCGAATAGGGCTGCTTTATCGGCGATTTAATATTGCAGACTCTGCACATTCAACAGAACTGAAACCTTTTTTATTGCGGCACATCTAGGCGATTCTCACTACCAATTTTGATGCTCATATTCCGATGAACCCGAGCCCTCTGTAGTTGCAATTGTGAGAGAAACTTGAAGCCAAAAGGGAACACTTACAGCCACATAACCATATGACATGCACGCTTACGATTTTAGATCCAGAATATCTGACGACTCAGCCAGGGCTCGAACCCACAAACTTGGTATTACGAGGATGACACAAACAAGCCACAGCCTGTCATACTATTAAAATAAAAGCAGCATTACCTTTTGACGTCCAGGGAACTTGAACTTGGCACGTCGCAGGGCCTCAATGACATGCTCCTTGTGCTGGTCCTTCACTCTCACAGACATGATCATCTGTCCGATGTCAACACGGGCCACGGTCCCCTGTGGCTTACCATAGGCACCTCTCATTCCAGTCTGGAGCCTATGAAAAAAAGCAACCTCGTTATGGATTTGAACAGGATGAAGCAACGCATTACTTGTAACTTGTGCTAATAAATGAATGGTGGAAAATTTATTTCATTAACATTTAATTACCGAAAACATAAGTATGAGACAAAAACTCAGAGTAGGGAAATATTGAATGAAATAATGTACATGGTAAGTAATTAATAATTGGCAAACTAACTTACAGAGGAGAAGAAATTTAAAATTATATTTTAAAACACATGTTAACACCGAAAAAAATACTCTATATTACACCAAATGTGTATGGCAATTACAGATGATACAACAGAGCAAACTATTGAAAAATTACATAAAACTTCACATATTCTCTAAGTGTCCTACTAAATTGGAAAGTAGCACCTCACATGGAACAGGAAAAATTCATAGGAAAGCAACCATCTCAACTCTGGTTATTGTAAAAATAGACCCACGTAACTTGTTCATTTTCTAAATAACTTATTTTTCAATAGGGTGGGAAAATGTAATGATTCAGGATAAAACAGAAATCCGCTAAAATTGGCATAATACCCTTAACAGCAAGGTTCTAAAAAGTATGACATAAGCCTGGAAAAAAACCAAAGTGTCAACCAACCTGAACTTTACTGGTAAGACATAGAAACACTTGAAATAAACCACATTAACACCCATTACAATAAAAAAAAGCTTTTAAAAACGTTACTTTGATTGACAAAGACCAATCAACACTTACATTATAAAAATCTGTACCTAAATATAACCAAATAAACTACGAAACATGTAATGATAGGAAACTTAGGACTTAAAAATTCAGAAATTGTCAGGGAATTTCCCGGCTTGGTGACCACCTTTGAACAACCATAAAACATTTAAAACTAACAATGCAAAGAAATAGGTAGAAATTTACTGTACGGTAACTATTGGCGAACGTTCCGAAATCGCGCCAGAAGTCCGTATTCTGGCGATTTTTGATGTCATGCTCTCTTCACAATGATGACGTTTTCCGGCAACCACTATCTAACCATTATGCGTTTCGGTCAGGTCAGACAGGTTGCCACAAAAAACTATCGCCAAATCTGAAAATCGCGCCAATAGTTACCGTACTGTAAAGGTGAACCAAGAAATATACCAACCTATCAGCTCCAGCGCACGACAACATCTTATTGATTCGGATGACGTGGAAGGGGTGTAGCCGCATCCGTAAGTGGAAGGAATCCTTGCCGCACATCTTCACGAGGTACTTGTTGGCGCAAATCCTACCAGCCTCCAGGGACTCGGAAGAGATCTGCTCAAACTCGTTGGAAACCAGGTGGATGCATAGGGGAAGTTCGTCAACTCTGGCCCTCTTTCGCCCGAGGTCGAAGATACGGATCTTGGGGTCTGTGGAAAAGCAAGGTATATTAAGATTAAGAAATACAACTTATTAGTAAGATTTCATATAAGAGTCATCAGCTGCAACACTCAGTCAATTACGTAAACACTTAGGAACGCAGAAGTAAAACTGTCATTAGATGCATGTTGCGTTATCGTCCCACTAGAGCTACTGGCGATGGGCCTCGTAAGTTCGAAACAGACAGTCAAGTGATATTATAGTAGGTCTATCTACAATGCAAGCTTTGAAAACATCTTCCTCCCCGCATGCGGTTTTCTCCGAAACGACGGGAGAATGCTTTTAAACCACCCTACATGGGGAAATACTGTTTTCATTGTAAATCTCATACACGCTAGGATAAGATAAGCGATGTTCCCCCCTTTTTGATAGAAAACCCAGAGAAGGGATGCAGGGTGTTTTGCACCTTGGACCCCTAAAAAAAGGGACTTAGGGACCTAAAGTTTTGAAAAAAGGGACCTAAGGGACCACTTAAAAAAAATCGACAAGTGCTTACATGTTGGAAATGAGCAAATTGTTTATTAAGGCAAAAACCCTTCTTTTCTTTTTAAACCAGAGTTTTTCTTTTTAAACCAGACTAAAAGAAACACAAGAAAAACAGAAGTCGTGTAAGAACATTATTAGTGAGCAGTCCTGCACAAAACTTTAGGCACAGACGCAATTCATGAAAAAATCGTCAAATTTAGTATTTTTCAGTAGGTTTTTTTTTAAATACTCTTTAGGCAGCATGAAAAATAATAGGGTGAAAATTTTTGCCAACAAATATAAATAAATTTGACTTCCATTAACAAATTAAAAATGTCATAACTTTCCTTGCCACAAAAGTAAGGCTCAAGTTTCAGTTTTAAGCAAATTCTTTACAGAAAGTGATTGTGTCAAAGGGGAGGGTTTTAAGTTGCTTTAAAAGGTTGAAGGTAATTTTCAATGCTTAGAACCATTCTGGAGTCAACTGAATTTTCGTACGAAGAGCTTTTAAGGATATGAACATTAAAATTCAGAGGTAAACCCGTTTCTGATATTTCTTCTGAATTAAAGTGTTCGAAACGAGGTATTTTATAGAGTGTTATAACGTGGCGATCAACATCCACCAAAATCACCGTCTGGAAGACCTCGAATCACCAGCAAACGAGAGGACAGACAAATAAGAAAATTGGCTTCAGACAAACATTGCTCTTCAAATTGAAAGCCTGGTTGTGGCTCAATTTTCACACAAACCTATCAGGAGGCGAGTCAATGAATCTGGATATACTTGATAAAATCCAAGCTGAAGCGCAAGCCTAGCTTGCTATCTCATCATAAAGATGCAAGACTGCAATGGAAGCTGTAAGACATGTGTTGTTGAGTCCATTGCAGTCTTACATCTTTATGATGAGATAGCAAGCTAGGCTTGCACTTCAGCTTGGATTTTATCAAGTATAAAGATTCATTGACTCACCTCTCGATAGGTTCACGTGAAAATTGAGCCCCAATCAGGCTTTTAATTTGATTTGAAGAGCAATGTTTGTCTGAAGTCAATTTTCTTATTCGCCTGTCCTCTCGTTTGCTGGTGATTTGAGGTCTTCCAGACCGCGATTTTGGTGGATGTTGATTGTCACGTGCTAACACTCCATAAAATACCTTGTTTCGAACGCTTTAATTGGGTAGAAATATCAGAAACAGATTTACCTCTGAATTTTATAATCCATATCCTTAAAATCTCTTTGCAAGAAAATTCAGTTGACTTCAGAATGGTTCTAAGCAATGAAAATTACCTTCAGTTCAACCTTTTAAAGCAACTTAAAAACCTTCCTCTTTGATGACCCAATCACTTCCTGTAAAGAATTTGCATAAAACTGAAACTTGTGCCGATACTTTTGTGCCAAAGAAAGTTATGACATTTTTAATTTGTTGATGGAAGACAAATTTATTTATATTCGTTGGCAAAAAATTTCACCCTATTATTTTACATGCTGCCTGAAGAATATATATTAAAAAAGAACTACCAAAAATAGTAACTTTGCCGATTTTTTCATGAATTGCGCCTGTGTCTAAATTTTTGTGCAGGACTGTATTAAACTATTTCTCATTGCATGGTAACTTATTGTCATGCTAAAAAATATGCCCAAACCCCATTTCTGAGTGACGAAGAATATCGAAAAAAATGGCGTGCGCTAGTCACATGGTAATATTTTTTTAAAAAAAGGGACTTAAGGTATCAAACGTGAAAAAAAGGGACCGAAAATAAAAAAAGGGACTTTAAGGGACTAAGGGACCAACTCTAAACGCCCTGGGGATGGGAAGTCTGTTAAAAGCTTACATTCTAGTATAGTCACATTCTTTGGCAGAGTAGACTGTTATATAAGGCAACGGTTATTTCAGCAATGCACAGGTCTGAACAAAGATCCATTTGCATGCAATTAAACAGCAAGCCCCTTACGGACGGCACATCAGCCTTCATTACAGATGCAGGCAAAAAAAAAACTCCTTTGCAATGCTAAGCCATCACATTTTTAAAAATTAAAATCTAATTATTATTATTGCATAAGTCAAGCATCTGACATAGCTGTAGCTTACACCTTACAGATAATGCCAACAAATAACACTATGTATGCAATGAAATAAGCTTTTCTATACCCAACTGGCAAGTATCAATTTAAAATTAAATAAAGTGACCTATCAAAGTTGGGATACGAAATAAATGGGTTAATAAAAGTCACTGGCCTGAAGACTTTTTTTTACAGCTCAAAAATAACCTCCTAAACACTGTTTGCTTGAGAATTCTTTACAATAACAATAGACAAAAACTTTATGTGTGCAACATTGCCAAAAAAGATATAATAGCTCCTTAATTTTAAAAATATATACACATATATATAGCATGTGACATTGTAGCTTATATCTAACAGATAATGGCAACCTATGCATGCATATGTTGCCATTATGCAACAAAGAAATAAGCATTTTTATACCCAACTGGCAAGTATCAATTTAAAAGTAAATAAATAGACCTATCAAAGTTGGGATTATTAAACATACATGAACAGTTAAAGGTAAGGATAGAGTATTATGCAAGTGTAGCTCGTCCCTCTTGAAAACAGCACAAAAGTGCTATTCTTTGAGAAGATACAAGCATGCATTTGCCCAACTGGTACAAATATCATTTTTGAAATGCAAAAATGACCTGTCAAAAGTTGGGAACACAAAACTAATGAAACACATACTGAATGCCATGATAAGTGTGGCTTGTTTGTATAGCATGCAAATCATGGGTTAAATGCAAGTGTAGCTTGTTCCTCTTGAAAACAGCACAAAAGTGCTATTCTTTGAGAAGAAACAAGCATGCATTTGCCCAACTGGTACAAATATCATATTTGAAATGCAAAAATGACCTGTCAAAAGTTGGGAACAACACAAAATTGATGAAACACAAACTGAATGTCATATTAACTTGTATCGCATGCAAATCACGCTAAAGAGTAATGATTATTGAATTGTTAATCACAGTAACTGGTCATCACGAGTTAAATGCAAGTGTAGCTTGCTCCTCTTTAAAACAGCACAAAAGTGCTAGTCTTGGAGAAGATACAAGCATGCATTTGCCCAACTGGTACAAATACCATTTTTGATATGCAAAAATGACCTGTCAAAAGTTGGGAACAATACAAAACACCGATGAAACACACACGGAAAGCCATGTTAACTTATGTCGCATGCAAATCACGCTACAAAATTAATATTGAAGGTTTAATTCTAGTAGCTGGCCTTTACACTTGGCAACATCTCAAAAAGCATGTTACGGAAAGAGCCGTTGCAATTTTCCCCCGTATTCCTAAGCTGGTTACCATTAGCTTCGATCATGCAATGTTTTAAAATTAACATAGCCTTACATTGTTTAGTCAACATGGTTTCCAAAAAGTATTAATCAACCTGATAAAAACACCCAATCTTGCTGAACCAGTAACTGGGATATAACCTTATTTTACACGATTAGATTCAAGTTAAAAGACAACACGACAGAAACTAGGAAAATATCTTTTGCATTTCAAGATACGCTCCCTATGTGTAGCCTATGTATTTATTAAAAAAATTAAAAACACTATTGCTCTTTAATGTACCATATATTAAAGTAGATCAAAAAATGAATTAGCTCACAAAGCAGTATTACAAAACATTCACTTTGAGATACAAACAGAATATACATTGATTGCTTTAGGTATCTTTTGTATATGTTACAACAAACATTTAAGGACAAATGAAATGAAAGCGGTAACACCTATTTTAGATTGAACTACAAATATAAAATATTAGGCATGTACCTCACTTCTCATACAGACATGTTTAAAAAAAAAACACTTCTTTTGCAGAGAAATGAGCTTCAATTTCCCCAACTGGCAAGTATCAGATTTTAATGGTAAAAAATGACCTATCAAAGTTGGGATTGCACTACACATTATGAGTCATATATTTCAGTACTTACCAGGTACACCTCTGCAAAATCTTGATTTTGGATAGGGCTTATTTTTGCAGTAGCGGTAACTGAAAGAAAAGCAGTCAATTACCCATTGTCAAATATGAATAGCAATATTAACAATTTTTCAAAAACTTATTATTGTATCTTTTAAATATGTACGTAAAAAATTTATCAAAACTTAAACTTTTTAAGGGCAATACAAGAGCTAAGTTAACACTTACCACCGAGCGGGACGTCGACCCATTTTTCTGAAATAATTGAAAATTATATAAGATATAATATAATAGTGTTTATATTTGGAATGTATGAAATAATATAATATATTTATATGTGGATGATGAATGATTTAAATGATAACTTTTCCAGAAGACGTACATACCTTTTCGATGTGGTGATCCGCAATAATAAAGAACTGTTGCCATATGTTTGCTTGAACAAAGTCATAAATATTAAAAAGGCTTTACGTTAGCACTAGAGCATTTCATAAAATTAATAAACCATTAACAAATCTTTTAAAACTGCCTTGATAACTCGTTAATAATCTTTAATATTTTTGCAATCAAAATGAATTACATTAAAAATAAAATTAATTACATTCAGTATTCTTTAATTGTAATCGTTTTAACATCTAGGTTTTTGACCGGTTGGATTCTCCTATTGGTTTTAATGAAGATTACTATTTGGCAAGATATTTTGTTAGCCAAAGACGCCAATATTGTTGAAAACCAAATTGCTCGGTTAGCTAAAAAAGTGTTTTTGCTCCTAATGGGCTGCTTCGTCTTGTGATTCCAATGTTTTTTAAAGAAAAAAATGTATCGAAGGTCCTGAAAGAGTGTTTTAGCTCGCATGTTTTGGTATGAAATTGCCATTAAAAGTGTAAAAAAAACCGCCAATATTGTAACTTTTAGCCAAATCTGGTAGTAACTTTAAGTTGTGCAAGTACTTGTTGATTCTCACCAATAGGAGGACCTAGGCAGTCAAGTTCTTAGATTTTCGCGCAGAATCGCAGATCTTTAGTTTCACTTCGGAATCAGTGACGTTTGTTTTTACGCAATAACCAAAAATTGGAACATAACAACACAGATGACAGACAGAACACAAAACAAGTACTCATTCTTGATGCAACATCTAAATTTCTCGCGCAATCGTTGAAGAAGTTTTTTTTTTAAAATTAACTTGTGTGAAGATCGTACTATTTGACTTTTCCTCAACGTCAATGTAATTTTACCGAAACATTTCTAAGAAGAAAAATGTCAAAGAAAGGAAAAGGTAAGATGTGTTTGTAATATATTCTAAATATATTAATGTCCAATACAGTTAATCTTGAATTCATTTTAAAGGCGATCAAATTAAAACACATAAATACAATGAAAGATTAGATATTTGAGTCAAATTTTTGTCATCTTTAGTAATGAAGCCTTTTTTTAGACAGTAGTTACATAAAATGTTAAACGACATTCGACATTGACTGTTAGTTGTCATTTTACATTTTTGTCATTACAACCTAGACATATATGCATTCTATAAGTCTATTTATTTGTAGGAGCGAATGAATAGGGGAATGTTGACATTATATAAGTATATTTATTTTATTTGTATTTACATCTGTAGGAGCGAATGAATTCAATTGGGGAATGTTGACATCGGATCAGTCTATTTATTTGTCATCCCATCTGTAGGAGCGAATGAATAGGGGAATGTTGTCATCATTCAGTCTCTTTGTCATTGCATGTGTAGGAGATAATGGATGGGGAATATTTACAAGTATTAGTCTATTTTTCATTGCGTCTATAGAAGGCAATGAATAGGGGAATGTTGACATCATTTCGGTCCATTTATTTGTCATCGCATCTCTAGGAGTGAAGGAATAGGGGAATGTTGACATCACATCAGTCTATTTATTTGTCATCGCATCTGTAGAAGCGAATGGATAGGAAAATGTTGTCATCATATTAGTCTATATGTCATCACATGCGTAGGAGATATGAATAGGGAAATATTTACATGTATGAGTCAGTTTTCATTGCATCTGTAGAAAGCAATGAATAGGGGAATGTTGACATCATTTCAGTAAATTTATTTGTCATCGCATCTCTAGGAGCGAAGGAATAGGGGAATGTTGACATCACACATGAATGTCACATCAGTCTATTTATTTGTCATCGCATCTGTAGGAGCGAATGAATAGGGGAATGTTGTCAACATATAAATTTATTTGTCATCACATCTGTTGGATATAATGAATAGGGGAATATTTACATGTATAGTCTTGTTTTCATTGCATCTGTAGAAGGCAATGAATAGGGGAATATTGACATCATTTCAGTCCATTTATTTGTCATTGCTTCTCTAGGAGCGAATGAATAGGAGAATGTTGACATCATATCATTCTATTTATTTGCCATTACACCTGTAGGGGAAGTATGCATGATATAAATCTATTAATTTGTCATCGCATTTGTAGAAGTGAAAGAATAGGAAAATTTTGACATATGCCATGGTAAAATCCTGAATTCAGTATATGCTGAATTTTTCTCTCACCAAACTTGTATGTAAGAAGATAATGCATAATTTCCCTAGATGTTATTCTGAAAATGTATCTTCATGTGATGCAAAGTTACCTTGCGTTTGCGTTGACTAAAATACAAACCGAAACTTTTTGACATTCTGGGATCAGATTTATTGTAGTCACCCTTGGCGACCATTTTTTAACTTTTGGCAACAAATAAATTTTTCTGGCAGCCATTCTCTGAATTAACAATTAGGATGAAAGGTATTTTTTTTATACAAGGTGGAAATTTACTGTACGGTAACTATTGGTGAACTTTCCAAAAGTCCGTATTCTGGCGACTTTTGACGTCTCTATCTCATGCTCCCTTCACAACGATGACGCTTTCTGGCAACCCTACCTGACCGTTATGGGTTTAGGTCGAAGTCAGGCAGGTTGCCACAAAAAATTATTTATCGCCAAATCTGAAAATCGCGCCAACAGTTACCGTACAGTAAAGGTGATCCTATGTACGATTTCATAGATTTTTTTATATATTTTCTCGCCAGTGAAATTTTTCAAAATATCCTTTTCTTTAAATCGTGGTTGTCAAAGGTTGCCAAAGGTGACTGTACAGTAAATTTTTACCTAATTCTTTATCATTCCTGTTTCTAACCATACAGATTCTAGCTACAAATATATACGTACAATATGTGGCGGTCAGCATTAATTTATTCTCAAAGGAACACTAATAGAGTATTTGTAATTTTTTTATTACTTTACTAATTTATTATTTATTTCAGTTACAGTTTTTTCCTTATTATTTATATTATTTTTCTTTACATTACTAAGGGAGAGGAAGAGGCCGCGGCAGTGCCATTAAAATCGACAATTTTGTAATTCCTGGCGAAACCAATGGGCATTTCGCGCCTGGGCCGTCCAAACTTTTGCATTTTATTGGCAACGGAAATGGTAACATTGATTCTATCAGCCCACCACCAGTTAACCACCAAACAGACGACTTTCCTAAGCCGCCAAGTCCGATTTCTGGTAAATATTTTAGTTAACTACTACACAGTTAACTACTATAACTAATGTTAACGACTATAGTTAGCTAATGCACCGTGTAGAAAAGAAGTGATTATTTGTTACTAATCATTCTACATTGAACCAGTGAATATTTTTAAAACTATATTATAATTTTATAATGTAATATGCTAATAATGAACATGTATACAATCGCTAATCGGCAATAAAATTCACTAAGAAAAGTACATACTATTTGAGAAATTGGGTTTCAATTAAATTTTTTTTGATGTTTTGTGTCATCTGTTCTTCGAAACTTTGAATTGCAAAAAAAAAAAAGGTCAAGTTCTTAATTGTTCGGATGAAGCGGAATTTCACCTAAAGCGATTTGGTGCTATGAGGTTTCTTAAGAATTAGCTCGCAGCTTTTTTGGCCAGGGAAATGCTTTCAGTTCATCTTAAGGGGACACAGTACCCCTTTCAAAAAAATGTTTAATTTTGACATATTCACTATAAAATTTATGTTTTATCAGTTCAATCTATATTTAAAAACAATATATGAAAAAATATATAAAAATTTAATTTTTTAAAGTAATTTTTAAAAAATTACATTTTTTAAAAAACTTTTTAAAAAGGCTTTTTTAAATACAAATAACAAAACTACTGTACAATATTAGATTCAGGCTTTTATGTTTGTTTTGTTGAAATAAATTACAGAGAGAGCATAAAAGAAATTTATATTACAGTAACCCCTCGCTATATCGCGCCTCGTTACAACGCGCATTCGGATATATGGCGCCTTGTATCATGTCTCTCAATTTTCCAGTTTTTTCTCAATATGCACGTAGTACTCTCCTTAACATCGAATGTAATATTGGTGGCTAAATTCATCTAATATTATTGAGATGCAGTTAATAAACTTTTATTTGTTGATATTTGCCGGAAAACAGGTTTTTAGCGAAAAAAAATCAAATCAAATCAGCAAACTTTTCATTAGAAAATATAATATGTAATATTATGGTACATATTACTTGTGCAATAATGCGTAATGTTTATAAAAATTAATACTATTTTTTTAAAAAAAATTTGTTTCTTTTTTAGAGTGGTTAAATGATTTAATATGACTTATTTTTATCTTTCAACTTAATATAACGAGGGGTTGCTGTATTATTAGTTCAATTCTTTCTTTATTATTTATCTTATTTTTCTTTACATTACTAAGGGAGAGGAAGAGGCCGTGGCAATGCCATTAAAACTGAGAATTTTATCATTCCTGGTGAAACCAATGGGCATTTTACACCTGAGCAGCCGTCCAAACTTTCGCATTTTAATGGCAACGGAAACAGTAGCCTTGATTCTATCAGCCCACCAGTTAACCACCAAACGGACGACTTTCCTAAAATGCCAAGTCCTATTTCTGGTAAATATTAAAGTTATAGCTAATTCACAATGTAAAAAAGAGATGATTATTTGTTACTAAAAACGTATTTTAAGCACACAAAATGCTAGAAGTTTGTGTTAACGCCTTGCAGACCGGTAGCAGTTCAAACATACTATGTCCTTTCACAGCTCGGTTTCCCAATAGCCCTTGTGTAGCTCTGGTGCGACGATAATTCAAAACTAACCGACTCGATCCAACCGATCTAATCCACTGAACGCTTCTGGTCTAGAGCGATCGACAGTACTTGAGGCAGAGCAGTAAGATTGTTCGTGGATTGAGGCGTAGCATAGACTGAACACGGCCTAACATAACCAAATCTAACAGAAAGATCAAAAGTCGATGACCGGTTGGTAAGTGCTGGGGAGCAAATGTTGAATAATCGACGGCCGTTCGGTAAAGTGTTAACATGCATTGATAATTCTTGCAGCATGCTGTGGAAACTCTTTTATCCAATCTAATTGGGCCAGAGGTAGGTTGGATACTAGGGAATTTTCATTGAATAGTAAGACTTACAGTGCAAAGGAGTGACAAAAGTTTGGAGGATCTCAAATTTCCACTGGTTTTGCCGTCGTAAACATTGAATTTTAGTGTTAAGTTATCTCCGAGATCAGTACTCCTTGTCAAACAATAATGTTCTGGAACAGGATATTTCAATAAGCATATCATATTTACTCTTCGATAGGTAATTACTCTCTCACAAGTTACTCGTAACATTATTGTTCACATCACTCACGCATACCATCTAAAAATTTTCTGCGTACCACAGGTTGGAAACCCCTGTTCTAGAAAGTTATTTTTAATTTCTATTCTTATTTTTTTAATATTTGAGTAGAGTTCTGGAATAATAACTGATATCACTTGAAGTTCCATAATTTTTGCAGGTTCTTAAAGTTTTCCGAAAATTTAGGATTGCCAGAAAGGCCCTCGCCAGATAAGACGGTGAAAAATGCCCCCATTCCAATCGGGCTAATTTTTTTTCTGAAAATACCTCATAGTATGGACAACTTCTCAGCCAAGTTTCAGCTCAAAAATATGATGCATTTTTGAGTAAAAAATTAGTTTTTTTTTCTTTTTAAATTGATTATTCCCTGAATATATTTGATAAATCCAAAAAACTACTTATGAGTTTTTAGATATCATTGAGTAGTATTCTCAGAAAAATCCGCTCATAAATCTGATCGAGCGATCATTGTTAAAAATGCAATTTTATTTTTCAAAAAAAAAATTTCATGCCAAAATCGTTTGGTACACCTTAGGAATTATATCTACATATTACTCTATTATCAATCTATAATATATATTTTTTTCAGATTTTTAAAATTATTGGACGATAGTTTAAAAAAAAATATATTCTTAAAACCTGACTTTTCGCACTACTTACTCGGCAGATGGCACTCCTAACAGAGGCAGGGAAATTCAATCTGGGAGAATTTCTTTCGGACTAAAGGATTTTAGCATAGATTTAGAAAGTAGCAGATCTGCTCTTAGGGGGAAAGGTGAAGCCATTTGTTAACCAATATCCCGTAAGGCAGTTCGCAAGCTGTAGCACATGGCATGCCATACGCCACCAGATGGCACCATGAGATAATTCGACTAATAAAAAATATATATTCAATATTAACTCATTAAAACTTTTTACAAGTTTCGCTAGCATAATTTTATAGCTGCATGCGTATTGATAATTTCTGTAAGGCATGAGGTATATATTCATAAAAGAAGCAAGTTAAAAATGCAGTTTTTATTGTATGTAACTCTTCGGATAAACCATTTTTGTGAACCAGTATCCTGTGATGCATTGCGAAAACGACGAAATGTGGATTCATCACGCATCATTGCGTTGTACGGGATTATAGAGCAAAAAATCAGGCTTTAAGAATTATTTTTTTTAGCTACCATCCAATATTTTAAAAAATCTGAAAAAAATGTATATTATAGATTGATAATAGAGGAACATGTAAAGACAAAAACCTAAGGCGTACCAAGCGATTTTTGCATTAAATTTTTTTTTTAAATAAAATCGCATTTTTACTAATGATCGCTCGATCAGATTTAGGAGCAGATTTTTCTAAGAATACTACTCAATAGGGTGGGCCGAAAAAAACTTTTTATTTTATTTCGGATCGCTATAGTGCGGAAAAGTTGCCATTGGTAAAGACATGAAAAATGCACAAATTATTATTTTTTATGACTATATCTTCCGTTCGCGCAATGCCTTCAAAGTTAGCGAAAAATTATTAAAAACCGTAATTTTTTATAATTTTTGCAAAACGCGGCAGATGTTTTTAATTACGTTCCTATATCATGAATTAACTGCTCAAAGTATGTAAAATCCATATATTATAGCACTTATTTATAATAAATGCTATAATATATAGTATAATAAGTTATACACTTGTGTCAGATCTTCCGACCACTCAAAGTAGTATAAAATTGGGAAAATTCGTATTTACCGCTAAATTTCAAAGTTTTAACTTTTTGTAAATTTTAATCATACAACATGATACAGGAAAGCAATTAAATTCATATATCGGGTTTAAAGAAATTATGAAAAATTACGGTTTTTGACAATTTTTGCCAACTTTGATGGCATTGCGCGAACGGAAGATATAGTCATAAAAAAATAATAATTAGTGCATTTTTCATGTCTTTACCAATGGCAACTTTTTCGCACTATAGCGATCCGAAATAAAATAAAAAGTTTTTTTCGGCCCACCCTACTACTCAATGATATCTAAAAACTCATGAGCAGTTTTTTTTATTTATCAAATATATTCAGGAAATAATCAATTTAAAAAGAAAAAAAACTTTAATTTTTTACTCAAAAATGCGTCATATTTTAGAGCTGAAACTTGGCTGAGAAGTTGTCCATACTATGAGGTATTTTCAGTAAAAAAATTAGCCCGATTGGAATGGGGGAATTTTTCACCGTCTTATCTGGCGAGGGCCTTTGATTTTATTTATTTAGTTGCCGAAGTTTTACTACCTTAAAATTAACGAAATAAAATTTACCCGGTATTATAAACGCCAAAATTTCCTGATTTTTTTAATCGCTGAAGCTTATTTAACAGTATCGGTAAAGATTTATTACTTTTATCAAAGTAAATTTCTGAGACTAGTTTCTCTTGTGAACAACGAAAATGACCTTGTTTGTTTTTTATGCTGATTCCGGGAGGGTCGGTTAACAAGTTCCGTAAACGAGGTTCTATTGTATATAAATAATGTGCAGGTGATTTTGGAATTCGGATCAGTGTTAAAGCTTACTATTTCTCAATTTTTTTATAAATGTGTAGGACCGTTGTTTCAATAAAAAAAAAACTATAAATGGGTCAAAAGCTAAAAGTTTCCCTTCTTGTCTTAGTTAGATAATATAATTTTATTCTTTTATGCTTATATTTCTGCTTAATCTTTATCTTATATTTTTCTCTTTGAACTAACTACAAGTTTTTCTTTCCTTTTTCTATGTGAAGAGTACACGGGAAAAACCGATTGATTTTGTAGAGAATCGATGAGTTTTGTAGAGAAGCCAAGTAGACAATTGCGGGCGTCCGCCTAATAAATCAATCGGTTCTTCCCGTGTACTCTTCATGTATTATTATTCCTTTTTAATATCTTATTCTCTTTTCTTTTATTTCTTTCTATTCTTACGTTTCTTTAGCTTCTAATGGTTGGGAGAGTGACAGTGACCATGGCCTTAAAATTGACAAATTTTCCACCGAAAATGAAGAGATAATTGAACTTTTTGATTCACATGCCAATTTGAATGCGAATAGTTATTCACTGTTTATGGATTCTGCGACTATCATTCCTCCACCTGTTTACCAACAGTCTGGGGACTATGCAAACTCTCAGAGTCCATTTTCTGGTAAATATTTAGTTCAGATTTAAAACCCAAAACTTTAAAAGATTAGTTTATAAGGGATCAGGAGGGTTTCAGGAGACCATGTTGCAGTACATAGCAGGGTTCGGAAAGTTCCCTTAAATAAAAAAAAAACCAATTCTGTAATAACTTAATATGAAAAGTAACTATAACTATTTATAGTTATTTAACACGTTTATGCAGGAGCAAATATCTATGTGTTTCCACGTGAGGCGGGAGTGTCTTATATCGCTACGCTTCATCCTACGTGAAAACACTTTGCAAGTTCCAAAGCACTTAATGCGAGATCACAACTAGTGAAAATACAAGGTAGATTATATGCAGCGAAAAAAGTAAAATAGTAAAGAGATATTGTAAACGTTGTAAAGGCCAGCCGGCATTATGTTTGGAATGTTTTGAAAAGTTGCATAGATATAAATAAATAATTTTTATCTGTGACCCACCGCCGCCTCACGGAACAGGTAAGTGTGACCCACCGGTTGGTCACAAAGGCGTGAACGTGTTAATACAAAATGTAACTACTAGTAATTACAGTTATACTTTTAGAAATTTCAAGGTATAAGAAAATTTAACAATTTTACAGTTTTTCCAAGAGAACCTAGATAAAAGAAATTTTTAACATAGGAATAAGTTAAGAAAGAAATTTCAGCTTTGTAAAAGTTAGGCTTAAAATTTAATTATTTTAAATTTATCTGCTGGAAATATCCATGAAGAGCAGCATGAGAGGTAACTAATTACACAAAGACATTAGTTGAATAAAAGTAACACAAATTCATAACTGCTAAAAGTAACTAAGTTTGTTACTTTCTGAAAAATCTAACGATGTTACCTAAAATGTAACTGCTACAAGTAACACGCTACTCCAACCCCTGGTATATAGTTTGTTAAGCATGGTGATATTGATAAGTAAGCTATACTTTGAAGTTAGTATTTTACATTTGTCGTTAATTGGTTGTTTTATTTGTTAATGAATCAGTTAACTATGCGACACAAAACTGCTTTTATAAAACTGGCAACTTTGAAAGGGCACTTCCAGGGAATCAATAGAATATTAAACTAGGAGTTTGATCAGATTAATGATAAAATCTTGATAAGCTACTTTGGTTTTTTTTCACACCATTAAGAAACTGCTCCATTTTTTTTGAAACATTGAATGAACATAAGAAAGATTACCAGTAAGCTGGTTTTGTGGCACAAAATTCTTGAATTTCTGTTAATGAAAAGGTTTGTAAGATTCAACCCCTAATCACAGTCTACAGAATATACAATATATTGTCGTGTGTAAGTGTGGTTTATAAACTACCTATCTATGGGCAAAGTTGATTGTGTAATCATTATTTTTATTGAAATCTAAAATTTAGGCAGCACCCCCAGAGTAGCAATTTTGAGTTATTGCCACCTTGCCAGGAACTATACAGGTTTGACAATGCGTATTACTAAAATGGGCAATGGATTTCATTTTTTGTATAGTTTTTGTCATCAATGAAACTTGTCTTGGTTTCAATTCAGTAAAAGAATACTTTATTTCTTCCATAGAATCATTCACAAGCAATGCAATTATTATAAATGAGGTACTTTATTCCAAATTCTCTGTATGCTATTCTAATACTTTCTTTGTATGTGTTCCATTCTACTCTAAGCTTACCTTCAGATAATGTGACCAGATTTTCAAAAATCAAAAAATCAAAATATTTCTCCCACCTCTTCCCCCAAATTTTACACAATGATATAATTATTAAGGCAAGACAGACAATAAACAAAAAAACAACTAGATAGTTACCATGACCAATCAAATATAGAATATTAATAATAACTTTATGGTCATTTTTGCAACGCATATTAATTATATTTTTTAAAATCGATTTTATTTATATTTTCTCTGTTTTTTTTGGGATTTTAAAGGACTGCAACAGAAAAGCGGGAAGTTTTGGTTGGACATCTGTTCCAGGGGAGTAGTGAGATCAAAAACTGGACATCTGGTCACATTACCTTTATTTCTTCCAATATTCTATCAACTTTAAGACCCGGTTCTCTTAATGTACTTTTAAATCAGTAGCAATGTAGTTAATATGTTTACAAATTTAAAATTCAATTCGAATTGTCCTAGGTAACCATACAAGTCACTGATTATTATTCTATCAATTTTAAGACCCGGTTCTCTTAATGTACTTTTAAATCAGTAGCAATGTAGTTAATGTTAACAAATATAAAATTCAATTCGATTCGTCCTAGATAACCATACAAGTCACTGATTTTTTTTTATAAAAAAATTATTTGTAGGTGGAAAAGGTAAAAAGTTGAAAAGCGACGGTCCTCAACTTGGGGGAGCTGAAACCACCACGCTGGTGGCATCCTTTACTTCTCTTGGGGTGCGAGAACAAGGCAGCAGGACACCACTTACATTCGGACAGACATTCGAGGATGGTTATGCTTGCGGTGGTGAGGGCTCATCTTCAGACTTCGGAAGGGGAAGCCCCGAATCCGATGAACTTGTCCCGTATGACTCCAAGTGGGCTCCCAGGCCTAACTTCGGAAAGGCGGGACGTCCCATCGAGCTGGTCAGCAACTACTTCAAGCTGGCCTGCAACACGGGCAACATCTACCACTATCACATGGAGATCAACTCCCTGGAGTACCTCAAGAAGTACGGGAAGGGGGGGAAGACGCAGAAGACGGCCAACGAGGCCGCCAAGGCGAAGGTGCCCAAGCTCAAGCACCAACTCGAGCGGAATGTCGGGAAGCTGAAGTGCAGGGAGGTCTTCGAAGAGCTGATCCAGATGAAAGCGCTGAGGGAGTACAATCCGGTGTACGATGGCTGGAGGAATATTTTCACTTCGAAGCCCTTCCCGTTTTCGTCCAAGCAGGCTTTCGTCGTTGAATTGGAGGTATTCGGGAAGACGCGAAAATACGAAGTCACCGTCCAGCCTGTGAAAAAGGCGAATGGCAGCAACGTTGTTGACTTGAAGTCCATGAGGCAGAACTATGACGACCAGAATGAGCTTATAATGGCCTATACTTCAATAATGAACCATAGGGATCCGCCATGCAGGCAGATTAATCTTGGGAGATCGTTTTTCTTCCTGAGTTCCGACTCGCAAAGGGAGCTTGGGGAGGGTTTGGAAATTTGGTTTGGATACAATCAAAGCATCCACTGGACGCACAAAGGGCCCTCGCTTGTTGTCAATTTAGCGGCAAAAGCCTTTCACAAAGCAGGGCCTGTCCTTGAATATCTCAACGCCCTTCTTCGTCGGGACATCCGCAGTAGAGGGCAGGGAATCAGACAGAACGAGATAAGAAAAATTGAAGAGCAATTGAAAGGAGTCAAGATAACAGTGACTCATCTGACGTATAAACGGAAATACACCATTAAAGGTCTGTCCAAATGTCCTGCAGAAAATTTGAAGCTTAGTTATGATGGTAAAGAACTAACAGTGGTGGAGTATTTTAAAACAAAATACGGACCATTGCAATATCCACACTTGCATTGCTTACATATGAGGGCAACCAACAATCAAACCTATATCCCGATAGAGAATTGTATAATTGTCGAAGGACAGCCGATGTTAGGGAAGATGAACCCAGCATTGAATGCCCGGATGATCAAGCAAACTGCAATCCCACCTGTGGAAAGGTTTAAATCTATTGATAAAAATGTTCGTTGTGTTCAGGCAGAGAGTGGTGAAAAAATGAAAAGCTACAATATATTGATGGATCTCACGCCGAGGAAGTTTCTGGGACGAGTTATTGACCCTCCTACCCTGACTTATGTCAATGGTGGCACAAAGAGGCCCGATATACGTGGTGTTTGGCGTATCGAAGGACAGACTTTTTTCAGAGCTGCTGCTGATATACAATCATGGATCCTGCTTTGTTTTGCCGAGAGATGTAATGAGGGTACTCTTAGAAACTTTGCTGATACCTTTGTGCAAACGGGGAGAAAACTCGGGCTGAATTTCGGTAAGTTCCTGGGTTTAAAGAAGTTCTCAAGTAGAGACCCTTCCGAGAAGGTGCTCAGGGAAGCAGAACAGACTCAGGCATCCTTTGCCATTATCGTGCTCTCCAGATTCGATTCCTACCATAATTACGATGAGATAAAATTCATTGCTGACTACAAGCTCGGATTCGTCACCCAGTGCATGGAGGAGAGTGTCCTGTCCAAGTTCAATGATCAAATCGCAACAAACGTGTGCCTGAAGATAAACACCAAACTCGGTGGCGTGAACCACATTCTCAACCAGAAGCCTAAAGTCCTCTCCAAACCTGTGATGATACTGGGTGCGGATGCCATTCACTGTCCAAGGGGTAGTGGTTGTCCGTCCATTGCGGCTGTTGTTGGAAGTATGGATGCCTTTCCCTCTAGGTAAGTTGATACTTTGAGCCTGGTAATTAGTGAGTAAAATAACCAGGGTGCGAAATTAATGATAAACCTCTAGACAAGGGCGATGTTTTTTTTTTTGGAAAGGCCGATAAAAATTTCCAACTTACTAGACCGGCGGTATAGCACAAATTTTGACCGCGAGCTCACCTATAATATAAAATTTTGCTCTTTTAGAACTTTATTGGCATCATTTTAGCAATAAAATTCTAAATGTGTCACCAAATGACGCTTGTTTGGGAATTTCCCTTCGCCTTGGTGACCGCTCCTTTGAAAGCACGCCAATTGATACAAATTAGACTTCACTCTCCAGAAATCAGTCTATTTGATTCAGAGCAAGCCTTTCAATTTTGGAAAAAAGTGATGTAAAAAGAAGGCCAAACACAAAGCTCTATTTATGTAGAGGCGCTTTTGAATCTAACTGTGAGAGTACTTCTGCAGAAGAGTTTGAATAAAGTGAGTGATTGTAACAGTACTTTCACAGAAGAGTCAGACAACTGATTAACAAGTGTTGCTGTAAAAATTAGTTGTTAATACATTAAATTTTAGATAGTAAAATTGACTTTTTATTTCATTTTTTTTGGTCTAGCAAGATTTTTCAATGTCTAGTACTTTTAAGTTCCTACTAGACCGGTTGTCTAGTGTAAAATTTTCTTAATTTTGAACCCTGAAAACATAGTTTAACTTCTTAAACTGTATGTAAAATGAATGAATTTGTTGACATTTAAAGGTACAAAGTGGCTTGCCGGGTGCAGGACAATCCAGACGGCAAGAAACTTTCCCAGGAGGTCATTCTGGATATCAAGAACATGGTTAAGTTCCTCATCGACGCATTCTACCACAACACCAGGGGAAAGTATCCGGAGAAGATAATCTTCTTCAGGGACGGGGTGAGCGAGGGCCAGTTCGAGAAAGTGAGGGACGAGGAGGTCCATGAGGTCCAGATGGCCTCGCAGGAAGTAATAGGGAAGGTCGTGCCCATCACGTTCATAATCGTCCAGAAGCGGCACCAGACCAGGCTCAGGCCCGTGAACCCTAGCGATGGGGTTGGCAGGGGGGGCAACATACCTCCAGGCACCACCGTAGACAATGAGATCACCCACCCTAACCACTTCGACTACTTCCTGAGCAGTCACGAGGGAATCCAAGGAACGAGCAAGCCCGCCCATTACACTGTGCTCCACGACGACAACAAATTCGACGCCGATGAACTCCAGCAGCTCTCGTATCACCTGTGCTTCACCTACGGCAAGTGCAACCGGAGCATATCCATTCCGGCCCCGGTGCAGTACGCGGATCTCGCCTGCTACCGGGCCAAGAAGTACGCGGACTTTCATCTGCAGAAGGAGCGAGAGTCCGGATCATTTTCCAGTAACTCGAGCTCCCATTTGCCAGATCATGTCCGCCAAGCTATTAACGCTATGGGGGACTATAAGAAGAACATGTTTTTTCTTTGATGTGCATTTCTTCATCCAAAGACATGGCCCATTACACTGTCGACAACAAATTTGATGCAGAAAAACTCCAGCAGCTCTCGTATCACCTGTGCTTCACCTACGGTAAGTGCAACCGGAGCATATCCATTCCGGCCCCGGTGCAGTACGCGGATCTCGCCTGCTACCGGGCTAAGAAGTACGCGGACTTTCATCTGCAGAAGGAACGCGAGTCCGGATCGTTTTCCAGTAACTCGAGCTCTCATTTGCCCGATCATGTCCGCCAAGCTATTAACGCCATGGGGGACTATAAGAAGAACATGTTTTTTCTTTAATGTGCATTCCTTCATCCAAACACGTGGCCCATTACACTGTGTTTCATGGTGACAACAAATTTGAAGCCGACGACCTCCAACAACTCTTGTACCACCTGTGCTTCACCTACGGTAAATGCAACCGGAGCATATCCATTCCGGCCCCGGTGCAGTACGCGGATCTCGCCTGCTACCGGGCCAAGAAGTACGCGGACTTTCACCTGCAGAAGGAACGAGAGTGCGGATCGTTTTCCAGTAACTCGAGCTCTCATTTGCCAGATCATGTCCGCCAAGCTATTAACGCCATGGGGGACTATAAGAAGAACATGTTTTTTCTTTAAAGTGCATTCCTTCATCCAAACACGTTTCCCATTACACTGTTTCATGACGACAACAAATTTGCCGACGAACTCCAACAATTCTCATATCACCTGTGTTTCACCTACGGTAAATGCAACCGTAGCATATCCATTCCAGCCCCGGTGCAGTACGTGGATCTCGCCTACTACCGGGCTAAGAAGTACAAGTCCAGTATTTCGAGCTCACATTTGCCAGATCATGTCCGCTACACTATAAATGCTATGGGGGACTATAAGAAGAACATGTTTTTTAATGGTGATTGTGTGCATTCCTTCGTCTAAATAAATGTCGATCTTGATGTACTTACTTGCATGTTACAGGATGGATTTAAAAAACATGAATATTTTAATTTATTATATACTTTTTAAGTTATCATTCTGCATTTGAATTAGTTAATACCATTATTAATCCACATGGAATGAGTTTAAGAACAAAGAAGTGTTCTGACTTTTATCTGCAGAATGCTAATTTTCCCACTGAAATACACACACTGGTGCACTATAAAACCCATTAATTTTTCTGTTATTTTAACGGTATTGTTATACTCTTGGAAATACTCATTTTTGTTGAACAAATGTTATACATTTTCCTTGTCAGAAAATTATATATTATGTGTATCTTCATCTTGATGCCCATCTGCACGTTAAATGATGGATTTATAAATATTTATATTTTTTGGTTTTAAAAGTTATCCTACTGAGCTGTTGCACCTGTTTCTATGGATGTTTTTTGTCATTGTGAAATACATGTGCTATATCTCTGTGTACAAAAAATACATGTTGATCCTGATGAATTATATGCATGGCACATGCTCAGTTTCAAAAGAAACAGCGATTTTTTTCTTGTAAAGTTAAAAGATCATTTTTTAGTTATCATTATTTGACTCTTAAGATTGTTTTGAATCTTCATGAGCTTCGGTTATTTTACTTACTTGAGAGAGTCGCAAAATTTTTATGTATCATGACTGTCTTTATTTTTATGCACTACTTGGTTGTGAGTTACTAACATTTCATTGGAATGTGTTAGCATATTATTTATATATTTATTAATGAGATTTTAATGTTTTGAGTAAAGACTTAGATCTACTTATGTGACCATTTTAGGTATATTCATGTTGTATTTATTTTTCCAAAATTTTATTGACTTTTAAGTAGAATTGTACAAGATGGTATTGTAACTGTATTTTTGTTTAAAAATTTAATAAACAGTCTAAATTTAAAACAAGGTTTTAAATGTTTTTCTAAATTTCATAGTCATAATTTAATCAGCTAAAACTTTTGAAGGTTTTTTTTTTTTAATTTATAAATGATTCACTTTCTGTGATTATCCACATCAGACAGTAAATTTAGATAGTAATTTTCAATTATACTATGTTGTTAACACTAACTTTAATTCAGTTTTTTGTAAATACTTTGCCATTAAATTTTTAATATATGCTTCAACAAACACTTCATATTAGCTATGTGATTATTTTGTTTTATTATTACTTTTTGTCTACAGTTCTTATTGCCCCATGCCCTTAGCTTTTTATTTTTAAAGTCTTTGAATGGGGATTTTTATAAAACACTCAGGAATCAATTTTATATTTTACATTTGTTTAATAACTCAATACATTACAAAATACACATGACACTCAAAGTAAAACTGTTTCACTCCAAATAACATCACATTCCAAAGTCTATTTGCTTGAAGAACTTGGGATTAAACCGAACATTGCCTCCAGAAGATAAGTAACAATATCGAGATTATTTGGTTTCTGAAACAGAAAAAAATAATTAAATGAGTCGTAGATCGAATGACAAAACCACGAATGTGCAAATTCTAGGGATGGCGATTTTTGAAAAATGATTGGCTTATCAGTATCTAGTTTTCTATCCCTGTAAATTTGCAGATTCGTGGTTTTGTCAATTGACCAACCAGATATATGCTTTAATCTATACATTAAAACTCCAGTTATCCGAATGTCAGAAAAAATTCCACCTGGTCTTACTTGTGACACTATTCGTTTTTATTGGATGTCATGTCTAGTAATTTTTTTTTGTATCGACCAAAAAAAAATTACTAGGCAAGACGCCCAACAGTAAAGAATAGGAACAAATAGATTAGGTTCAAAAATGTTTACATGTCGCACATAAACTTTTGTGAAACCACGATTTTAACATAAGTTGAGTAAAAACTTTTATACAAATGCTATTCGAGGTTTTTCGAGCTGCTGTGCATAACATACTGACACCGAGGTGCCAATAACCCTAGTGTAGCTCCAGTATGATGATAATTCATCCTAACCCAACCATCGCCATTCGCCCTCATGTACACTCTTAAAACAAACAGCGATTTTAACTCAGTCTGAGTTAATTTTCCCTCTTTTCGGTGTCGAAAATTCACTCCCCCTATAGGAGTGGATTTCACCCTTTTTTTTTAAACCTCTAAAAATCTTAAAAACGAACGATTTTAAGGCGATTAGGAGCGATTTAGGGAGATCACGAGCGATTTAGGAGTTAATTTCACTCCATTCCAGTGTAAAAAATGCGCTTCTCTTATAGGAGTGGATTTCACTCTTTTGTTTTAAGAGTGTAGCTGTAATACGGCGATACTTCAACAAAACTTACCTGAGTGGTTGTATTTTCGATGACGGGCGTCGTCGTATCTCTGTCCGGCGAATCCGTCGCTGCGTCTGTCGAGTCGTCATCTACTGTAGCGACGACGTCGGCGGTGACGTCGTCGTCACTGGGTCGAGGAAACGCTTGGACAGATCTTAAAGTTGGCCCGAGGATTGCAAGTGACACGATCAGCAGGAATCGTGTAGGGAATGAAAGCATCCTCCCACCTGAAACATGGAATGCAATTTTTAGTAGAACTCCAATTGAAGAGTACATTGGAAAAACCTTTTGATTTCGTAGAAGGGTTTCTCATCAGGCCTCTTTGGCGAGTAATCGCCTAAACTGGTGTAAGGAAACCAGTTTCTGACTTTCTTGTGAATCTTCTCTCACTGCAACCCTGAAATTATGTTCTACGTTTTATTCAAAAGACTTTGTTCGTTCATCATTATGTTAAGCCTGAAAAATAAGGTACGATTGATTGAAAATCACGCATTTTTATAAAACAATTAAGAGAAATATTAAGATTCGTAAATTAAGTAATAAACCACGACTTTCCTATCTACCGAGATACACGCGATGCACGATTCCGACGCTTGGACTAAGCGAAGAAGAAAGAGAGAAACCGGTTTCTTGTCGCCAATGTCAGCAAAGCAGATACAGTTAGGGAAACACTCTTAACAAATCAAGCGGTTCTTCCCGTGTACTCTTCAATTATCTGAAGCTTTGTTGATTATCCAAATATCCGAATTTTTTTTACCCGGCTTACCAATTTACTGTTCGTCTCGGACACACAGCTCAGAGGCCAATTCTGTATTCTTACAGACCAAGGCTTTAAAGTTAAAGGAATTTGTACAGTAGAACTTCTATTATCCGAAGAATTTGTGATTATCCGATTATCAGAAATTTTTTCACTCGGCCTACCTAGTTATTGTTCTTCTTTGTTGGATGTCATACTTGGTTATTTGTTTGGACCGACAAAAAAATACTAGTTATGACATCCATATAATCAATATTATGTTCATCTTTATAAAAAAAAACCCAAAATACACAATGAGACTTAAAAATATTCATGTTCCATGGGGGCTGGGGTTCCAAGTTGGCATGGGGGCTGGGGAGCCCAGTCGGTTAGGCACTCGCCTAGCATGCATAAGGTCCCAGGTTCGATTCATGGCATCTCCAAAATAGCCTATAAACGGCCCGTTCGGCCAAAAACGTCCGATGAATAATACCCCGTAGTATAATGGAGTGCACGTTAAATATCTTCAAAGTCCTAACGCTGCGTACGATGTCACAATTAACGGTTGCGTTGGGTGGCTATTCATGTGTTGGCTCGTCACCTGACTGTGGTTCTAAAATACGACGCCCGTTCTAAAATACTGCTCTAGTGCGACGATAATTTAAACCTAACCTAACCCGGAAGAAATCTACGGCATTGAATCGCCAATGTTGACTGTTTAATGCGTTACTTGCAATGTTGACAAAGTGCCATATGCAATTTCAAAAATTTAAGCAGGGAAAAAACAGGTAAGATTTTTTTATTTAATTTTTTTTTAATTTGCGCACTTTTGAGTTGCTGAAATCGTTGAAGTATCCAACGTAATAACAATAAAAGTATCGAATATATTACGAATTTTTATCAAATGACATTTTCGCGGACGTAAAGAAGCCAAAGGCAGATTCCAGTGGAAATGTAAGTTTTATGATATATAAATTTGAACTTACTCATTGAGATCGAGAATGAATTATTTTACTATTACCCTTACCCCTTCCCCCTGGTAAAAATAAAATCTGGAAATGAACCACCATTCGACCGCTTTACAGAAAGCTCCGAGTGCCGTCATTTTAACCCTTTCAATTCCAACTTTTAAATTTTTTTAAATCTAATATTTGTGAGATAGACTCACTATGCATCCAAAATGAAATGGTGAAAAGCAGGAGAGAATTTTTCGAAGCTTTATTTGTTAAAAATAGTTAAACTAAAAATTTTAAACATTTAAAAATGCAGCATAAATATTAAAGAATTTATAGCCAATTTATTCGATAAAATTGTTCCAGAGTGAATATTATTTTTAACAATATTTTTCATACATCAGTAGAGTACCGTTTATCCGAATCCCGGTTATCCGAAATTCGGTTTAGCAAAAAAAAAAAAAAAAATTACCGTGCCTTTCGGCTAATGCATACACATAAATAAATACACAAAAAATAAATACGTACTTACAAAGTTGAATTTATTTATCAAAATATGCAGTAATTTTTAATTTTTGCTGCTCAATTTTGGTCTCATACCTTTCGGATAAGTGGAGCTCTATACTGTATTTACTTTTAACCAAAACAAAAAAGATATAGATACAAAAGATACAAAAAGAAAATGTATTTTTTATGGAAAAAATGTATGCAGAATTTAATAAAAAAAATTAAGAAATAAGTGCGTGTTTTAAATTAATAAAAAATAATTCAAAGTTTGATTATTTAATTGCTTTGTTAAGTGAAAGGATTTGTTATATTTAAATTATGGCTACTCTTCATATTCGTCTTCCTTTAAATTGATAAGGAATTAAACAAATCTATTTTAAGAACATCGCTTTCGGTTCTTCTCTAAGTACACATGTTCAGGTTTCGTAACGAAAATCGATAATGTCCAGGCACATTCGGAATTCTTAGAAGAAGGTTAATAACTGAAATGGTATTTTGCCGTTTCCTATTTTACAAATTTTCATCGAACTTGTTTGCAAAAATATCTATTGTTGAAATTTAATTCGTAAATGTTGTTTCATTTGTCGTAAATGACGTAATTCGTTTTATTCGAAATTCGTAATTCTTTGTTTTCGTAAATGTAATGTCTGGGATTGATATTAGTTTTTAAAAATATGATACTTCTTTGTGCATGGATGTTTTTGCTCTTTAAAAATAATAATTGAAGTTTAATAGCTTGCGAAGTGATAAATCAATAAAAAAGTTGATAAGAAAACTACATTTGCTTTTAATCAAAAGCCATTTCATATAAAAATGTTATTGCCTATTCGTAATGTAAGATCGTTTTTTTCCCTTCGAAACTCAATTGTAAGACCTTTTTTTTGTCATTGTGAAAAAATTAGATTGATTTGAAGTAATTGTAAAGGATTATTTTATTTTATGTTTATTCCTAAGTTGCTTGTCTTAAGATTACCGTATTTTATGATTTGCTCGATTATAGTTTTGGGCAGAGATTGGAAAGTTTTTAAAAGTAACTTATTAAAAAAGTATGAAAAGTTGCTCTGTTGCAATTATTTATAATAGCAAAGGTAACTAGTTACAATTACTTTATACGAAAAGTAACTAATTACAAGTACTTTATAAGGAAAGTAACTACTTACAATGACATTATACGAAAAGTAATTACGTACAATTACTTTATAAGAAAAGTATAAATACTTACAATTACTTCATAAGTAAAGTAACTACTTACAATTACTTTATAAAAAAGTAACTACTAGTTACAATTGCTTTATACGAAAAGTAACTAATTACAGTAATCAGTTACTTTAACAGTAATACTTAATTTTTCAAAGAGAACCAATACTAAAGAATTAGGAACAATCAAGAAAAAAATATACGAACAAATATTCAATTTTGTTAAAAGTTAATTTTAAAATAATTAAATTTAAGCAAAAAAAGGGGTTAGGGGCAACTGCCAAAAATATCCTTGGGGGGGGGGGGGGGGGGGTTAATGGAAAAGCGACGAAATGTTCCGTTATTTCGTTACCGCTAAACCTAACTAAGCTACAGTTACTTTCAGAAAAATCTAATGGCGTTACCTAAAAACAGTAACTGTTACAAGTAGTGGCGTTAAAAGTAACGCGTTACTCCAGTCCCTGGTTTTATGAATTGCTAGTATAACCTCTTGCGACCTGGCGTTCCCATTTGGAAACAATTTTTAAAACCTCCCCACAAACAATTAACACGCTGATTTAACGAAATTGACCTGTTCCGATAGAAGAAGATCCAAAAATCAAATTTCTGCCTGTGATTACAAGTATCAGTCATTTATTTCTATAAAAAATTAAGTTGAATGAGGGTCAATACTATATTAGAGTTCTTTAATTTTTTTCAAACTTTTCAAAAAATTCTTTCAGAAGAAGTAATTTTAAAGGCATTTTGCAGTAAAAACAATGTTAAAATAAACTACTAACTACAAGTAAGTGATATTGCCTTTTTTTTAAAGCATTTATAGCACAAAAATTGTGTATTTTTAAAGCTTAAGGCGTGTCTCTGAGGTCTATTAAACATAATTTTTTTTTTTAACAATTTCGTTGCAAAACATACTTTTTTAGCACATATTTGTATGAAAAGTATGTTTAGATTAAGAATATATGTGTAGGAATTTGCTTTGGTCTTAAGAGGATAATTATGGGTTTACATGAAATATTAATGCACTGCTCAAAGCAATTAGGGGAGCACTTTGCGTACTTTTATTTACCCGTCCAGTTCCAACTTCTTATTTTTTCTTATAAAAATCTAAAATTTGTGAAATCGATTCCTTATGCATCCAGATTGAAATGGTAAAAAACAAGGGAAACAAATCATAATTTTTAAACTAAAATTTAAGGAGCAAAAATTGGAATCATAAATTTTGAATAAATTATAACAATATTTTTTACAAAATTTTAATGGTAAAAAAAAGGTAAAATCAAATTTTAGTCTTCTAAGAATGCAAGCGTGAAGAATTTAGGGTCCATTTATTTCATGAAAGGTTTTGAGAGGGAATTTTATTTTACCATGTTTTTCATATTTTCATTTAATTAAAATAAACATTATTTAATTCTTCAAAAGACATGATTCTTCCATCTAAAAATAAATAAGTGCGAGTTCAACTTAGTGAGCAAAAAAATTGGAAGCTGATGATACCAAATGGAATCATTTGAGGCGAAATGGTTTAAGCCATGCATTCCCCTAATTGTTTTGAGCAGTGTAGTTGCTAATAAAACCCCCGTTAACTACTCATCAGGGGAGACCAGACGCACTGATGAAGTAGTTTTAGTTTGTTATTGAACTATATATCTAGCTATAAAAATATCTCAAGTAGATATCCATTTCATTTGAAGTACTGAAGTACTGACTATCACACTAAAGTACTGTATTTAGCAGTACAGTTTTAGTTTGTTATTGATAAATATCTAGCTATAAAATTATCTCAAGTAGATATCCATTTCATTTGTAGTACTGAAGCACTGACTATCACACTAAAGTACAGCATTCAGCAGTACAGTTTTAGTTTGTTATTGATAAATATCTAGCTATAAAAATATCTCAAATAGATATCCATTTCATTTGTAATAGTTTTCCAAACTAAGACAACATATGAATATGATTTACGTAGATGATATGCAAAGTTTAATGATGATTTCATTGTTAAAAATGTAAACAAATCTAATCTGATACGAGTCATTTAGATTAGGTAATAAATAGGAATTCACTGAAATATCTAATCAGAAATATTATTTTGATTTAAATCATAAATTTATTACAATAAAACATTTTATAACAAACAAATCTTGAAAGCCGTCGTTTTTTATAAATTGATTCATCAGATAAAAGTTTCGAAAAGAGAATGAAATAACTAAAAAAAAAAAAAAGATAAACATGTGTACATAAATTCCAATGACTACATTCCATGCAAAATTACCTTTCTGTTGTGTAAGTTACGCTTGTAAAAATAATCAATAATGGGCTTGTTTCAACACTTTGTCAAAGAAAACGGTTTAATACGATATTAGAGTTCTCAAAAAAAAAAAAAAAAATATTTTAAACTTTTTTTTCGAAACTTTTTGTATTTTTAGAGTTTAGAGCCTCTAAGACTTTAGAGCCTTTAGAGTTTAGAACCTTTTTAGAGCCTCTAAGTAACTATAAACATAATTTTTTTCTTAAATTTCCTTGCAAAACATACTTTTTAGCAAATATTTTTATGAAAAGTATGTTTAGGTTATTTAAGAATATACGTGTAGGATTTTGCTTGGGTCTTAAGAGGTTAAAGGGAGAAATAACAAATCCATTAGGGCATAAATATCGAAATTTTTGTAAACAAGTGTCACGTTAGCACGTTCTTCCACTAAGCTCTTCAATTATATACAGTAAACTCCCGACTATCCGAGGGTGGAATATCCGCTTTGGGGCTTATCCGCGGGCCACACCCCCTTTTCCCCCCCTGCAAAAATAATAATAAACAAAACACTGAGAAATAAAATTTATCTGTTTCAAAACTTGAAAGAATGCATTAAAAGAACAACGAATTCCTTTCAAGAACGACGAATACATTTAAAGAAAGGCGAATACATTAGAAAAACAACGAATGCACTTAAAGAATAACTATAACCTGTTGTGTGCCAAAAAGTGTTCGGCCAGGTGCTCATCAAGATTTGTCATAGAAAGTCACTTCTAAAATAAACTGTCCGCGATATTGTAATTGAACTGCTTTGCGTGGTCCGTGCGGATTTCTCTTATAATGCTACTGTAACTCTATTTTACTTTTATAAAATCCAGAAACAATTTTGTAGATATTTCCTTTATACTTTTGCGGATTATCCGCGAATTCGCATATCCGAGGATCCCGTAGTACCCAATTCTGCGGATAATCGGTAGTTTACTATTTCGAATTTGTTAAAAGTTACCTGTTTGCAAGTAGTCCAGTTCAAAAAAAAGTTTCGAAACTTCAGAGAAAACAGCTCGTAAAGTTAGCGACAGTGTCGCATTTAGAAGTTGACATTTGGGAGGCACTTATTCCACAACTAATGGAACCGCCCGTACTCTTTAGCCTGTCGATGTGTCATTACATATTCACACGTATGAGGAGTATATTTATAAATATAAACAGCTGTGTCATATTTTCTATGGGGAATGTCGAGTCGTGACTCTGAAGGGCAAGAAATTCAAATGTACAGGGTGAGGCAAACAAAAGTGGCCCCGCTCTATAGATAAGAATACGACAGAAATGTTGCCAAGTCTAAAACCAATATAAAAACTGGTTTGCTACCTGAAGCTATTGATCGCTTCAATATTAAGCCCAAACAAACGCTTGGCGACTCATTTGCCGGCAACTACGCTACAGTTTTAGAGGCTAGTTGAAATGAAATACAAACAAGGTTTTTAGAGCTCATATAAGAGCTCGGAATAATCACTAGTGGAGAAATGTTCCCACTAGTGATTATTTCGATCGTTATTTATCCTAGAGAATCGGACCTTTTTTTTTTTTTTTTGGTAATACAAAACATTCTAAATTGATTGCAAGACACAAAATGTGCATTATAGGACGTCTTCATACAAAACGAACTAAGATCTGAACTCGCCACTAGTCTATGAGTAGCTCTAATGTGAAGATAATCCGATCCAACTAATGCAAAAACAGGTTTCAGGCGGCTTCAAGAGTTTTTCTCGCCAAGCATTTCAATGTATTCCTATCTCTAGACTGGGGCCACTTTTGTTTGCCTCACCCTGTATTATACAGCCGAAACAGCATATGGGCAATTCCATGCGTGACGGAATGACATTTTGAACTGTAGAAATGAAGTAAAGCCATTGCCACAAATCTATATTCAAAGAAAATTTGTTTTTGTTTTCAGTTTATATATTACTGTTGATGATTAAAAGATTATTAAAAAAAGTTGAATTTTTGTTAGTATTTTATTTTTGACTCGCTCCTTTTTTTTGTTACGGCATAAAAAAAAATTTCAAATAGGACTGCATCATGGTACTTAAAAATTTTAATTTCTGTGAATTAACAGTACATTTAGTTTTTAAAATAACGTGCATATCTTAAATATGATATATAAGCTATGTAAATTATAATTTAGAGCAACCTACCTGTAACATGTTTTAAGTCATTAACTGTCATTTGACGTTACGGAATGACCGTTACGGGATGACTAAAAGTTTCAGAAACATAGATTAAATTAAAAGTGCGTAAAGTAATAAATTTAATATTTTTTTTATTATCTAGAATTTAATAAGATATTAAATATTACATTATATGCATTTATTCACATGTGAAAGGTTTTTTTAAACACCTATCGTGGTCGATTACCAACTAGTTGAAATGTGGCTGAATTTACCGAGAAAACAAATCTTTTTTGTGCACACGGCATCTACTTCTCTTTCGGGAAATCGGCCCGTGCAGCCAAAAATGTCCGACAAATAATACCCCGTGTAAGGGAGTGCACGTTAAATATCCTTCAAAGTCCTAACGCTGCGTTCGATGTCGCCCTTAACGGTTGCGTTGGGTGCCTATTGCCTATTCAGGTGTTGGCTCGTCACCGGACTGTGGTTCTAAAATACGACGCCCGTCGCCAATAGCCCTCGTGTAGCTCTAGTGCCACGATAATTCAAACCTAACCTAACCTTTCGGGAAATGTGAATACATGTCCTTTATCACCTTGCTTTCTTAAACCATAATTATAAAGGTTGGAATAAAAGGTTTTAAAACCTAATTAGTAAATATTTTTTTAAAAAAAAATGACATTTCAAAAAGTTGATATTTTTATGAAATTTTCCATATTTTTTTTTAAATTAAACACTACGTTTATAGCGTGAAATGTTGAAGGTATTACAATCGTTCAGTCCGTCTGTCTGTCACCCCCTTTCATAGTCCGAACTACAGATGCTACAGACAAGTGTGATACGTTAAGAAAAATTCACCTCGTTGAAATTGTAAGTCATTGAAAATCGCAGGAAAAAAATCAAGTTCGAAGTACTTCAATTCTTAAAAAACTTCAAAATTTAGCCCTCATTAAAAAAGAATATAAAAAACTATTTTTACTGGAATTAAATAATCCTTACCATTCACAACAATAGCTTGAGAAACTTTATTGCTTTTAAATAAGAAATCAAAAGAAGTTATTTCCCCCTGAAAGTTTGTTGCGCTACTATAATTGTGCACTAGTCAGAAAACAACTTTTACAGAAATGGTGAGCAGCGTCGCACAGTGCGGCGAAGACGACTTGGGGCAATCGATTCGAGATGTCATTTTAGCCTCCACACTACTTTTCTAATGTAAAAAATGGAAGGTGTTATAATCTTTCAGTCCGTCACCCACTTTCAAAGCCGAAACTACAGATGGTATAGGCAAGTGTGATACTTAAAAAAATTCAGCGCATCGAAATTAGAAGACATTGGCATTCGAATTCGAAGTACTTCAACTATTTGAAAACTGCAAAGTTTAAAGCTCATTTAAAAAGCATAGGAAACTGTTTTTATTAGAATTAAATCACAATTGCCATTACAACAATTGCTCGCTCGAGAAACTTTAATTCTTTTCGACAATAAATTAAAATAAATTTATTTTTGCGATATCAATCAGTTTGAAATGTCGTCAAATATATTTCACTACTAGATTCTTTGTATGTTGATATGAAATGCTTTCATTCTATTTAAAAGCGAGGGAATATTACATATTTATTCTTCGAAATATAAATAAATTTAGAAAACGATTTGAAATATTGAATTTTCGGAAGAAAATAAATGAAACTAGCCAAATTCAACTTGTAATTGTGTAATATAGAATTTAAATTTTGTTTTTCGTGGGTTTTTTTCTGTTGAACACAAATCTTGTAAGCAGGTTGAGTGATAGATTATGTTACAAACCTACTTGTTTTACTTTCAATTACCTAATACAATTTATAGGTTAATTTTAAATTATCGTTGCATTGTAGCTACACTAGGGCTATTGGAGACAGGCGTCGTAATTTAGAACCACAGTCAAGTGACGATCTGGCATCTAAATAGGCACTAAACGCTATTTTTTCAAGGACGACGCTACGCAGCATTGTGGCTTTAGAGCATACTTAACGTGCACCTCCTCTACCAGGGGTATTCATCGGACATTATTTAGATGCACGCCCCCTAGTGAAATTATAAGAATTGCGAAGGAGTCGGAAATCTTAAATGGTAATTTTGCAATTTTTTACTCGTTTTGAAGGGTGCTGATTCTAAAAAAGTGTGGTTCACTACAGAAAAGGATATTTCTAATTTGCCTAAAGAAGATTAAAATATGGTGTTTCAAAGTTTGTTTATACTTACTAGTGGCGTGTCTCAAATACCACGTGCAGCCATAAAGCGTTTTTCTTTGCTGATAGTGTGTATTTAAGGTACAATGTGTTGTGCAAAACTATTACCCATTTATTTCACCCTTACAGTTTGTTTTCTTACTGAGAATGTGCACGGAAGGTAAAACAGGCTGTACAGAAACAGAACAATTTTTTTTCGCACTGATAGTTTGTTTTTGTACTGAAAATGTGCATTTAAGGAGAATGGGCGTGCTGGACCGGGGGTCTTCAAACTCATCGCCTCAATGTTAATCCAATGGGGGGGGGGGGGTGGATATATATTCTCTGCCACATTTCTCCGGCTGTATTGAATATTCGTACGAATGTTTTTTTTTAAATAATAAATGTAGATAACTTGCAGGTCTCTATAATCCCACTTTTTTAAAATTGCTTTGAATTCTTTTTGTAAAATTTTTTATTATTAATTTTTAAAAACATTCGAACCAATTTCAAAAAGTGGGACTGTCGGGAACTTTTAAGTCAGCTTCATTTATCACATAAAAAAATCCCGTTTGCAAATAATATTCAATACATCCGGAGAAATGTAAAAAATGTTTTTTCTCCGTTGGATTAACATTGATGAACTTTGGTTCGGAGACTCGCGGTCCAGCAGGCTCATTCCCCCCTTTTTTTAAGCATTTGAACATTTTTATTGTTTACAGACAATTCAAGGACCTCAAAATTGCAAAAGGGAGAATATGTATATTCCAATGCTCTCAATTTCTGGCCTGTGACGCTATACGGATAGTGAAAAAAAGTCTACTTTGAAAAACAGACTGATCCATAGACTGCTTGCCAATGGTACAGCTTAAAGAACCCTGAAAACCTTTTTTTTTTTTACGTTTTAGAAATCGACTGGTAAATCACCCCACGATGTCAAATGTCAGAATTTAACTACTATAACCACCAAGAAACGATCTACAATCCAAAATACCTTTTATTCAGCATTCAGATATTGCACAATGCATTATTCAGTGAAGCAGTAGTGGTGTTGATATTTATAACAAAAAGGTGCGAAATGAGTTTTTTTTAATATAATTGGACTAGCTTTTGCAGACAGCGATGGTTATACAGACAACACTAACAAAAAATCTTCTTCCAAGCCAGAGTGGTTTACTTTCTTGCGACCGCCACGGCACTGGCTGAAGCACTTGAGGAAGAGCTGCTACTTGAAGCAGCGCTACCTGAGTCTGCATCTGCGGAGGCATCAGCGTCTGAGTCTGCCGGGGCTCCTGTCGCACCAGAAACTGCGTCACTAACAGCAGAGGCGGTAGTCTGAAATAGAAATGCATGTATGGGTAAAAGAATTATATTAACTTTATAAAGCCTTGGTTTGTAAGGACTGAAAACGCCTGTCAAGGCGTTAAAAAACGTCCTGTCAGCGCCTATATCTTCGCTTGGGTGGCTTGTTACACTGTTAAAAATTTCAGTTCAACGTTGAACCAAATATTGGTGAAAAACGGCAGATACACCATAAAATGGTTCAACCAATTATAACATTCTGGAAATAGACCTGCTTTCACGAAAAATTGGTTCGACTTCTGCTCCAATAGCACGATAGTTCGGTTCAACTTCTAATAACCGCATCCGACAGTTTAACTTTTTACTCAAACGCAGCGCCATGACACAGCTGTATTGTTTCTGCTTGAAATTTGACCAGTCCGTGGACGAGTGGTTATGACATCGGCCTAGAGATTCAAGCATCTCTGGAGAGCGGGGGTTTGAATCCCACCTTCTGCAAGTCATCCTATAAATCGGATATCTTTACTGGGACAGACGTGCTCGTTAAAACTGTGGGGTTTTAAGTCCCGACGTCGGCGTTAGCTTACAATGTACGAAATACCGTTTTTTTCGCCTTTCACTATTATTATGCATTGATAGAACCATTTTATGGTTCAACCTTTCACTATAGTTACGCAATTTGAAAATACCGTTTTATGGTTCAACAGTCTACCAAATCATGGTTGCAGCAAATTTGAACCGTATTTTGTTTCAACCTTGAACTATTATTTTTAACAGTGTAGAATTCACGTCTATCAATAGACGCGTTTACATGAGCCATCGAATCCATGGAATGCCATAATCCCCATTAGGGGAGAAAGAGGTCGAGCAGGATTTCTAACCCAAATGATAGTCTGTGGCTGAATCCATGGTAAGAACATCAAAACCTCCTTTTTTGGAGAGTTTGCGAAAAACCACAATGAACCCTGCAATTCCGGTTCTGTCTGGGAGAAAATCCCCAAGAGGGAAAAATTTCTGAGTTTGCTCTTCAATCCATGGATTCGATTTCTCATGTAAACGCGCCTAATGAGTCGACATCAAACGCATGCTTCCCACTGTTATATTTTTCGAAAAGGTAGATAGTCAAGTTTTACTTTGTTTTCAATTCCAAAGTGAAAGGAAATTTGTGAAAAACACTTTGTATTTGTAAATCTGGGTAAGACAAAAGTTTGTAATTTTTCTACTGGGAAAGTGTCATAAAGAACGCCATTCTGATAGAAAGCTATCTGGTGACGATCTTTTCCATTTTTTTTTAAGATTGTTGCATCATCGGAAACATTCCTATTATCCAATTAAGTTGTTAAATTTTCTACAAAAATATTCGATAATAATTGATTGTTTTCTTATATATTGAACTTAATTTATTATTAACAATAATTATTTAAAAATAATAGTAAAAACGATTTAACATGAAAAATTAAATTTAAGAAATAGTTTTATTGCAAATAGTTTTAATTACAAATAACTTTTACTTAGTAGTCAATGAATTTTATTTGTGATTTTTTTTTATATTTCACTTACCTCCTCTTATAAAATTCTTGATTCCCCCCCCCCCCCCCCAGTTAAATTTTTCTGGATCCGCCTCTGTTCCGTCTTCCATTTCCTGAAGGGGCAGTAATTTGCCCACAAGCAATGCTGGTATTCTAAGGCTTGCTAAACTCTTTCCTTTAGCCAAAAGTGGAAGCCAAAAGGTTGGTATTTTGGACATAGTATATTGCCCAGTAATACTTGTGGACATATTTTACCAGACAATTAGGTCTTTATGCATAGATTTAGAAAGTAGCAGGATATGCCCATCGATTGCGTAATCCCGTACAGCGCAATACAAACCACGCGATTTTGTGATGAATCCACATTTCGCCGCTTTCGCAATGCATCACGGGATACTGGTTCACAAAAAATGCTTTGAAGAGTTACATGCAATAAAAACTGCATTTTTAATATGCTTCTTTTATGAATATATACCTCATATCGGCCAGAAATTATCAATACATATCCAGCTAAAAAACTTATGCTAAAAAAACTGGTAAAAAGTTTTAATTAGTTAATATTAAATATATATTTATTATTAGTCGAATTATGTCATGGTGCCATTTGATAGCGTCATGCCATGTGCTAGGGCTTCCGAATTGCCTTATGGGATACTGGTTCACAAATGGCTTCACCTTTCCCCCTAGGAGCAGATCTGCTACTTTCTAAATCTATGTCTTTAAGTAAGAGGAAAACATACATAATTAGGTAACTCATACATAATTAGGTAATTCGGTTATACTTACATCTGATACCAATAAGGTAACATCAGTAGGAAGTGGAGAAGCACTTGGGTCAATCGTGTTAACAGTAACGGTGGCATCTGGGTCTACCGAAACTAAGTCGGTCCCCGTAGTTGCGTCTGGAGCTGCCGTGGTGGCTGCGTCCTCGTCTCCATCGGCTGGCCTTCCTTGAACGCTGACGATGGCGAGACACAACAAAGCTGCCACCAGAAAGGTATTGAGGAGTTGTGAAGTCTTGAAAAGCATCTTGAAGGATTCTGTAAAGATGAGAGTTAGTTAATGTCAAATCCAATGTAGCTGTCTAGAATGTTAGTTAATGTCCAATGTAGCTGTCTAGAATGCAAGCCTCGATAGCATTTTCCTTCCTCATCCCCGCATGTGGTTTTCTTCGAACGGCGTGAGAGAGTGTTTCCCCCCCCCCCCCACCCTACTTGAGTTTGACTGTTCGGATTGTTATCCCCAGAACAGAACCTCAAACAACCTTAGAAAAGCGATGCTCCCGTTTCCTAGAAAACCAAGCGAAGGGATGGGGGAAGAAAGTCTTTTCGAGGCTCGCATAGTAAATAGACAGACTATAACGCATCTCCATCTATTAATCATTTGGTCTAATACTAGCAATTGCTTAATCCGAGTGGCTATAGTTTAAGGGGTCACAGGAGTCTTAAAAATGTGCAAAGAAGGTACTACAAAACATAGTTTGATCTTTCATGTCATTTTTGAACTACTCAATGTATAAGTATAATTTTTTTATATGTAATTCTACAAGATTCATTTAATATAAAACAAGCTTTAAAATTTATGAAACTTTAGCCAAAACTAAAATAAATGTTATTAAACATGAAGGAACTTGAACACACTGTGATTAGGCTTGCGCGGCAAATTGTGAGGTCAAAATTGAAAAAATAACCAAGAAAATGACTTTATATTGTACAAATATGTACAAACTAGGACTTATACCTAAATTCTCAGCTCAATTTTAATTAGAAATTATTTTAAGAATTTTTTTCTAAAAAAATTAATAAAAATTTAAAAATTTTGATTTTAAATTTTTTTAAAAATAATTTCTAATTAAAATTGAGCTGAGAATTTAGGTATAAGTCTTTGTTTGTACATATTTGTACAATATAAAGTCATTTTCTTATTCATTTTTTCAATTTTGACCTCACAATTTGCCGCGCAAGCCTAATCACAGTGTGTTCAAGTACCGTCATGTTTAATATCATTTATTTTAGTTTTGGCTAAAGTTTCATAAATTTTAAAACTTGTTTTATAATAAATAAATCTTGTAGAATTACATATAAAAACATTATACTCATTTATAGAGTAGTTAAAAAATTACAAGAGAGATCAAACTATGCTATGTAGTCTCTTCTTTGCACATTTTTAAGACTCCTGTGACCCCTTAAAGAAGGAAATATAGTTAGCATGTTAAGAAAGCGTGGTAACCAGTTATATTGTCCCCTAAAGGATAAAGGTCTGAAGTAGTGAACTCATAACTAGACATTTGAATCGTTTATGAAAACCTGACGACATCATGCTTTACAACTTCACCTGAGAATTACATGGTTATGTTTGGCTATTTTATGACTTTTAACGATTGTGTATGTAGGCGATACACCATTGACGAACTCGAGTCAATATCCCTATAATTAAGAAATCTATAAAGGCACAGTAAAGCTGCGACAAGAAAAGAGAGTTTTGGGGGAAGTCTTTAAAAGAATCTTGTAAAGCAAAATCAGCTTCAAGACGGGTAACATGGTAAAAGAAAAGAATAATAAGTTCTGTATAGCGTGACTGTCCCACAGAAGGTCCAAGGCCTGATGTGCAAATTTCAGATTGCGAAACCGGAGATAATGGGATGCAATCTGCAGTGCATCAGCAGATGTTCCGATCAGTTGTTCAAACTGGCGTATAATAACCAGTACTATATAAGTACGTATATATTTCTTATACTTAATAAACTTGTAAATAAATATTAAATTGATGCATTCTTTTTTTAATATAAAGTTACCAAAAGTTATTTGTGATCAGTTGTAACTTTATTTACTATTTATGTTTGTGCCATCATAAAATCTTTTCACTTTTTTAAAAAAAGAAAGAAAAAAAGCTAACACTCGTATGCTTGGTAGTTACTACATAGCATCATGCTGTAAAGGTTAAAGCATTGTTTTAGTCTAATATAAATCTCCTTCCAATTAAGTTTTAAACTGTCAAATCTTAACATCCTCAACTATCTTAAATTTTTAATTAATGTTATTTCATTAAGTTTACCAGAAATTTTTATTGCTGGAAAATAAACATGCAATCAAATATTCGGAAGATCTATATGGAATGCAAGAATAAGTACCAAAACATAAAAAGAAAAAAAAAATATTGAATCGCACTTGCCTTGCTAAGTCTGCTTACAACGTTCTGTAATGGAAGAGTCCAAAAATCGAAGTGACTCGAAATGCAGATTCAATGCGTTTTATGCTAAGTCGCGCGTGGATTCTCAGAAGAAAAAAAATCCTTATTAGCGTTCCAGATAATATCCCTTTTCCGTTCTAGTTCCAGATAACATGAACACCTCTATAGTACGAGAGCAAATACCAACTGATGCTATCGGCCACCAATGCTACTTTTGAGGTCTAATCTCCAGCGTCCTCAGCTCATTATAAGCTCATTACTCATTCACCTAAGCAGCCCCGTTTCCTGCTTTGGCCCAGATCGTCTTGATGGTTCAGGTGTTGACACATCAATGCGGTGATTTCAAAGTAACGGCGCAACCACCGATTTTTCCCACCTTGATGGTGTGTCCATATTACGTCGATTTCCATTCTTTTAGCGATTGTTTTGCGATTTGGGTTATGAGCGTCGAATCATGGCTGAAAAGCTTAGTAGAAGAACGGGCTAAAGCCTTGGTTTCCTCGGAGTCTGTCGCCAGAAAAATGCGACCGCTATTATACGTGGATGACGTCACTCTACCGGCCACCGCTTCATCGGAACGTTACGGTGGCACGAAACTGGAAACCTAGCGAAATCACTCAACTAACTGTTGTTGTTTTGGTTTTCGTCTTTGCATGTCAAAAATGGAAAATTTAGGCTCTTATCGTGATTTCTCGCAAAATCAATTAGCATTTCTTAATCGGCAAGAGTAAAACAAGGCTCGTCTTCCGTCATTTCCTCAAATTTATAATTTGGGGCAAGCACACCGCACAACAGACAACAGCAAAAAGCGTTGTCATCAGGATTTCCCCAACGCACTCAGCAGCAACTCAATCTGGCAGTCGTCGGCAACGCTCCCGAGGAAACCACTTTAGCGTAATCAATGTCAATAGTCTGTATGACGTCACTCACCGCATTTGTCCGACCGCTTAAATCTGTTGACGGACTCCAAGGAAACCGAACCGAGTCTTTAGGGACATTTTTTAAAAAGTTGATTTTGTGTCAATGAACATCTCATTCCCTCATTTGAAGATAAATTTCATCAAAAGGGGGAATCTTGTTGAGTTTTGTATATTTTTAACCTTTTGTAAGTGACTCATTTAACGTATCTTAGTGCAAACGAAAATCTTCAAAGCTCATTTTCTCGTTTTCACCTATTTGCTACTTAGCACGTTCTTCCACTAAGCTCTTCGTTTAGGGGCGCGGGAATTAAGAGAAAAGGTTGCATAATAAAGTGTTGAGTAAAAAGGTTGTAACACATTGTTTTGGTTTGGTCTGGACACTGTTTTATTACCGACTCGAAACGTCTGAATAAATATTGCCTAGCAACTTGAGGCATCCACTATTACAGTACATTTTGACATAAAAGATTTTGTGATGTTGGTGCAACGCTTTGCCAGTGACTATAGTATGATGTCATTGCCGGTAAATCACCATATCTCCTCCACTTATTCATTGCTATTATCCATATCCCATAACCTTAATGAACATTGATGGTGTGTAACAAGAATTGTTATCCAATCAACGTTTGTTACCAATCCCTATTAAGGTCGAATGAGTCCGATAGGCAGCGGGTCTCCAAAATTAAATTATTTTCTAAGACACATTCCTTCAGCTGTATCGAATATTTTTTACAAACGGAAGAAATACAGTTAACCTACAGGGCTCTACACTCTTAAAACAAAGGAGGAAAATCCACTCCTGTAGGAGAAGTGCATTTTCGACACTGGAAAGGAGTGAATATTAACTCAGACCGAGTTAAAATCACTCGATGGGAGTGATCTTGTCGCAGATTCAACATACTAAGGATGCCCTCCTGTAGGAGAAGTGCATTTTCGACACAGGAGAAGTGAAAATTAACTCAGGCGAGTTAAAATCGCTCGTTTGTATTAAGCGTGAGTATAGTCCCCTTTTTGAACTTAGTTCGAATATTTTTTTTTAATTTTTAAATCACTAATTTTACACAAAATACACGAACCAATGTCGGAAAACCAATCAAAAATCGTTTAATAATATGTTTTCCTTCCTTTGGATTAATACACACTCTTAAAACAAAAGAGTGAAATCCACTCCAGTTGGAGAAGTGCATTTTCGACACCCTAAAGGCATGCATATTTTCTCAGACTGAGTTAAAATCACTCGTTTGGAGTGATCCTGTCGGAGGTTTAACACACAAAGGATCCGCTCCAAAAGGAGAAGTGCATTTTCCAGTCTGGAGGAGTGAAATCCACTCAGACTGAGGTAAATTGGGAGTGTTTGTTTTAAGAGTGCAGAGTCACTTTGGTTTGAACCTGCGGTCGAGCACGCTCATTCAGTCATTGGACTCGTTGGTCAAATAGTAACTTGGCATTTACTCTTACGTACGTTTTGACAATAATGTTGTTCTCTTTATAATGTGATGCGGTGCTGTGTCAGAGAATTGAGTGTTTCCATTTTACATATTTATTCCCTTGGGTTACAGTTAGCTTACTTTTTCAACTCAAGCTTTTTTCATTCAGCTACCAATTTCTTTCCTATGTTAAGAATCTAGTGATTGTCTCTAAATGTATTTAGAGGCTGAGAATATGGAAAATCGGAGTCCATTCCTCTAAACAACACTCTCAGAAATAATACGCTCACTTTTGACGATTCATTAATCCTCAATCCTCATTTCGTTAATTGTGAGGATTACTGCGACAAACTATCACGTGACTTTTGAGTAAACGCGAATACTCACTTTAACGATCTTGATTTGACGATTCTGTATCTTGATTTTGAGGAAGCTGAATCTCATTGTTGTTCTCACATGCTCAAAAATGACGAAATATTTCTTTAGATTAGACGAAATTCGAATCCTCATAAAAACGACGAATCAATTTTTCTTACTTTGAGGAAAGGAAAACTCGGAGCATTTGCCAGCAAACGGTATCGTCAAAATTAAGGAAAATTTCGTCGTTTTTGAGTATTCGTTTCTGAGAGTGAAGTTGTGTAGCATTCTCTCACTATAGCAATTTTTCCTTCAATGTATTTGTATGTTGTCATTTTTATGTTGCAGACATGTGACATTATATATTACAGGCAATTTTACCATCAAAGCGAAACATCTGCATAAATATTGATTTCAACAAAAGGCATCTGCTGTATTTGAAATTACTGTACTTTTTGGACAAAGGGTTTTGGAATGTGATGCTTTATAGCTATGCCGTAGAAAAGTATACCATGTTAGCTTCGTTTCAGCAGATATTTTTTTAGCTCAATCTTTTACTTTGCTATCATCGAATATGTATATGGTACTGAAACTGAAAGTATATTTTTCCAGTGCTCACGGATTCCAATTTATGTTACTACATGGCTCCTGTAAACAGTCGGTCATTTGACAAATATATTTGGCGTTTTATAGCTGAAAATGTGCTAGCAGTGAATAACTTTAATTGAAAAAGTTTAAAAATAACAAATTTTTCGTGTAAATAGGATTCTACTTTTCTCTGGTACTATATTGCTATATTTGAATAAAATTTTGATACCTTAACCGTAACAATTTCTGTAACAGTGACAATTTGGCATCATCATTTTAGAAAAAAAAATTCTGATCGTCTATAGCCATTTATGATATCATAAAGCACATCATTCGATTCTTCAAACTTTTTTCTATTAGAAAATATTTTTTTTATAAATCCCAATAGTCATTTTTTTTTAAATAATGATCAGAAACATGATGATGCCAAATGGCATCTGGGTTATTATCTCTCTACGTTAACCCTTTAAAAATGTCTTTTCGACGACTGAGCATTTCTGATATTAAAATATTCATAAAAAAGTTAGTACAGAACAAGTGTTAAACTTAAGAGTGTCTTTGGACTTAAGACACTTAAATAGAGATAAATGTCTAATTGGAAGTCGCTTCTGTTTGGCTTAGACATCTACTAGTTTCGTAAAGACGCCGCTCCAAACAATGTCTGTAGAGCTTTATGTAGGGAAAAAATTACTTTCGAAATCACCAAAAAACGATTAAAATTGAGATGATTATCTTAAAAGTATGTTTATAATAAATGAATAAGTATAGAAGATTGACGTGTTTGGGTTTGAACCAAACACGAACATTTAAAAATTAATTATCACCGATTTCCTTCAAATCCTCTGTCACTTCTGTCAATGCAGCTGCAATTACTTAAACTCTTTAGAGAATTCACTCATTTGCACTACACGTCTGTGTTTGAGCGGATGTAAAGAATTTAGATAATGTGTTTAAAATAAGTTTTACACAGGAAATAACGTCTCTTTGGAATATCTTTTTACGAATCTCGATTTTTGAAAACTTACATTGAATTTATGTATAATATCCAGGGCCGGATTTCTAAAAAGGCTAAGTAGGCTGTAGCATAGAGCAGCGAATTTTTGGGAGCGGTAAATTTTACGACGAATTAAATCGGCATTCGGCATAAAAATTATTATCAAGACACGAATATTTTTAAGAAAAAAAAATTAACATGAATGCGTATACCGTAAACGAATATATAGTAACTAATATTTCATAGCAAACATGAAGGTAATTGCACCCCCTCCTCCCGGATTTCGAAGTTGAAATAAAAATATTAGAACAGTTAAAAAAAATTCGCCTATTTCACTTTCAATTTAGTAAGTAATTTAGTATGCAAAGGCATATAGATTCTAATATGTGTTTCCATTTTAAATAGCACATACCATCATATTTTGCAGCTAACCAGCTACCTTTCCCGTAGGGGGATAATACACTGCTCAAAACAATTAGGGGAACCCATGTTTTAAACCCTTTCGCTCCCAATGATTCCATTGGGAATCATCAGCTTGTGATTTTTTTCTGACTGAGTTAAATTCGCAACTTATGTGTCGTTAGATACATCATTGTATGGAAGAATAACGTATTTTGAAGAATTTAATATTTTTTTAATATTAATGAAAATATGAAAAATATGGTAAAATAAATTTCACTTTAAAACAGTTTTAGAAAATAAATTGACCCTAAATTTTTCATGCTTGCATTTTTTAGATGTTTGAAAATATATTTCAACTATTTTTAACAAAAAAAGTTTTGAAAAAATTATTGTTATAATTTATTAAAAAGTTATTATTCCATTTCCCCCCTTTAAATTTAAGTATTAAAAACTTCAGATTTTTTTTCTCCTGTTTTTTACTATTTCATTTCGAATGCATAGTGAACCTATTTAACAAATTTCAGATTTATAGGATAAAAATTAAAAAGTTGAGAGTGAAGTTAAAGTTGGAATCAAAAAGTGCTCCCCTAATTGTTTTGAGCAGTGTAATATTGCAACAGGGGCGGTTAATCAATCGTCGCCTACAAGCGGCAAATCTTTAAACGCGGCCCTGACACTGGGTTTTCATACGTCTAGCGGCCGCTGAACGTAACGCTGGAAGCGCTTTGACCTCTAGCGATTCGACCTTTGGTTGGCGAGAATTTGGCGAGTGAGATTGTAGCTCGGCGATTTTATTCATTGTTTAAAATCAACTAGATTATGGATGACGAAATTTTGATTGCTGCTTGTGTTTTACATTTAGAGAGCTTAGATAATTATCTAGAGGTAATTAGAAAAAAATATAAAAAACGTCGTCGAAGGTGGTGCATGATAGCGTGTCATCGCAACCGAACAATGTAAGTAGAAAATATTAATATTTTTAGTATATTTTTCATGAAATGATATCTTTCATTACAAAGCAATATTAACCTTGTTTGGCATTTTATTTTAAGCACGATGTCGGATGTCTTGCAAAAAAAAGTTTTTTTCAGTAGTAAATTCATAAAACATTTTTCCATTAAAGAATGTTATATACAAAAACTGTGCATTCATAGCATACAAAAATGAGCATTTTTATGGCTTTTAACTTCCAATTTAGTTAAATTGATATACTTAGGAAATACCAAACGATATATATATTTTCAAATTTACTGTAAAGCATACTTTGAAATTTATATACTTGGTTGGTAAATATGTTTATATAAAGAATTAATCTGTAGGAATTTGCTCGGTGAAGAGCTGCTAAGTAACGGGAGTCTAAAATAGAAATTTTCGATCATCTACGAATGTTTTCTATTTGTGTTTTGACGATTAATAGGTTAGGTTAGGTTTAAGTTATCGTCGTACTAGAGCTACACGAAGGCTATTGGTGACGGGCGTCGTATTTTAGAGCCACAGTCAAGTGACGAGCCGGCACCTGAATGGGCACCCAACGCAGCCGTTAAGGGCGACATCGTACGCATCGTTAGGACTTTGAAGGATATTTAACTACTAAATAAAGGGCCTTATCTCAAATCTCCGTATTTTTACAGTTTTTAACTGTTTATACCATCTTTAAGGGACATGACTGTTTGAAAAAACAAAAAAAAAAAAAAAAAAACAGGACATGACTGTTTTTTAACGGGGCATGACTGGTATCTTTGCTGCCGGTCCCTGCCCATTACTAATATTTTACGGGGAATTTTTTTTGTTTTTAAGTGTATAGGAAAGTGCATTTTTTTCTGGATTGTTTTTTTGATGACTGTCCTTTTCCGTACTTATATTTAAAACTTTTAATGCCGGAGTATTACTGATTAAAATCAGGTCAAATAAAAAAGTGTTTTCAGTATTGTCTGCCAAAAATTTAGAAATTATATGTACATATTAAAATAACTGATTAAGCTATTAACTCCAACCAGGTTTCAGTATTTTAATACAAAATCTTGTTTAAAAATTAATTGTATTGATTACGGGTAAGATATAAATAAGAGTTTCAATACTTGTATTAACATAGAAAGCATTTTATCATCAACATATTTTACAGTGTCAAATTTTGAATTTCATTCATTTATGTGATTGAATTTTATTTTATCAAAATATTGAATGCGTCCTGCTTTAAGTAAAAAAAATTAAGAAAAACTCAATACAATTCAATTCGATGTTTTACATACTTTTTCGAAGGATCACTTAAAAAAGAGATAACACGCCAATATGTTTGCTATTTTCCTTATGGCAACCTTTCCTTTGATCTTGACCAAAAAACCGACAAAAGTTGGGTTGGTGGCCTTGAGATCCAACTTCAGTGAGCTTTCGAATAAATACGCATAAAGCGCCCAGGTCAAAATTCTTGCTAGTACTAGCAACAAAAATATGCTATTTATTGCTATGTATTGCTATGTCTGCTAGAATTTATGCTATCTTTTGCTTTATTATGCTAGCTAGCATCATATGCTATTCAGGTAGCATTGTCAGAGCTAGCATGTCATGCTATTTTCCAGCATACTGTGCTTATTAGCAGCTCAAGCTAGTAAAAAGCAAGGACAGCTAGGTAGCTTAACATGCTATTATATGCTTTTTTTTGCTTGCTAGCACCACATGCTATTTGGGTTCAGAATATGCTATGATCATAGCATAGGAAGAACTAGCATATTATGCTATGTTCAAGCATACTATGCTTATTAGCAGTTTAAGCTATTTATAAAGCAAGGAGAGCTAGTAAAAACCATAACATGCTATTATATGCTTTATTTTGCTTGCTAGCAAAATATGCTAGTCTAGCAGCATAGACAGAAACATCATGAAATGTTGTGTTCCAGTATGATGTGCTCATTTGCTACAGCTTCTTTTAATTATGGTGAGGTAGATATCTCAATAAGCAATTCTGCTCTTGTAATCCCTACTAAAAATAACCCATACAGATCAGTACAAAAACCTACCGATATCACTACAACTCTATTGATTTCTATGGATGCACCTATGGATATCGGTAGAGGCTACCGATCTCTATTGACATCGGTACGATACTGATTTTATTCTCTACTGATATCAATACAGATCTATAGACATCAATACAAGAGATATCATTAGGATACCGATCTCTATGGATATCGATAGACTTTCACCTACATCAATAGGAATGTGGTCAGTAGGATTCAGGTTCTTATGGTCATTGCATGGATATCCAAAGAACTCTACAGATATCAATAGACTTGTGATCAATAGGATTTCTATATCAATGGATACCTATATAACTTTACAAATATCAATTGGAGTCTGATCAATAGGATCTTAATTGAATATCTTGGGTAGTGTGTTTCTGGTTTTAATCACATTCTTTTAACAGTATTTTTTTTAAATCCCGTAGTTGTTTAATAAACCTACAAACACTTTAAAACGACTCTCCTCATCCACTTTTTAAGCTCCCTCCTTTTATTGAAAATAAATAACAAATAATTGTAAAATATATCTTCCGCTAAGGATTTTTTATTACAATTTTTTTTATTATTATAAGTGTGGTTGAAAGTGGTCTTAAGTAAATACTCTGCCATTTTCAACAGTCATAGTTTTAGAATTAAAAAAAATACTTTTTTTAAAGCAATGGAAGTAGAAAATTCAAATAAATTTTTTAAAAAATTATATGGGTTGAGTGACATATTATTTTACATCCCCCTAGGATCAATCCTATGCCCAAAGTTTATTGTAAAATAATAATAATAAATTATATTGCCTCATTATACATTAATTTAATTTGTTACCACAATTTCATTTATTGGTTAAATTACATTACTATCAAAATTTTCCCAACAAATTACTTGGATGAAATATTGAAATTTAATAATTATTTTAAAGAATTACTTTTATGACAAATAACATAATTATAATTGCAATATTTATGCTTCCAAAATTATAAACGAATCGTTATGAGGGGATTATGACGTTCGCAAGCCTATATTAACGAACTATGCCGAAAGCTGAATTCAGAGAGTCTGCATTCAATGAATGAAACTTATTTTGTATTAAACTTGCTTCATTTCTAAACCTATTTTTAAAAAAATAAAATTTTATAAATCGGCGTTCCAAAAAATAGTAAAAAAATAATAGAAAAAATCTTCACGTGGGAATCATATTGTTTTTAAGCCTACTAATGCAAACATGCCTAATAAGTAATTTGTCGCCAATTTTAGCAATTTTTATAACTTATTCAGTACTCTTATAAATATTTTATTCCTAAAGTATCAAATATGTAAAAATTTCATCCATGTTTTTAACTTTTATATAACATTCAATTTTTTTTTTATAATTGCGTGAAAAAAAGCCGACTTTTACATTATAATTTCAATATCAGACGCGTGCACAAAGCTAGACTTTTTGAAACAGTGAAAAAAAGTACTTTTTTTCACCCAAAAGCAGTGAAAAAAAGACTTTGTCGCACTCTTTTTATAAGATGCCAACATTTCAAGTAAAATTTCGATTTGATAATACTCATAAAATCCAAAGATTTATCGATCTGCTGTATTTAAAAATATTATGCGCGTGAATTACTTTTGAATCAATGATTTTTTTTTCTCGCGATGGGAATATTTCTTAAGTCACGCCCTTCGAACTGCGAGTTCATTGGTTGCTTTCTTTGACCAAAATGTTGAAACACGCTTATTGGTTTTTTATAGCGTCACGCGCTCCGAACTGCGAGATCATTATGGTTGTTTTCCATGACATCTCTTAGTCTATTTTAGTCTAATTAGTACGTGAATTATTTTTGAACCAATGAGATTTGATTTTTTTCACGCAATTATAAAAAATAGTGTATGAAACACGTGCGAAAAGTAAACTTTTTAAAACACGTGTCTTTATTTCACTCGCTCGTACCTCGCTCGTGAAATAAAATCCACTTGTTTTAAAAAGCATTACTTTTCGCACTAGTTGCATAAATATCTATTATGGTAGTTGCACGTGTTTTTTTTCCCCGTTTATCGTATTAGGAAAGAAATAAAAGACAAAATACAAACTAATTGATGAATACCATTAAATAATATAAATTTGAGGAAAAAAATCACTTTTTTAAACATTGTTTTCTTGTGAGTAACTATTTTTAAAGTTAATTAGTAATTAAAACTTAGAAAGTGGAAAACCAGTTTAAACTTTATTGATTGTTATTAGATTGTTTCTCACTTAGAATGAAATATACCCACTGTTTTTTTTTAAAAGTACATCCCAAATATTCAAATAGAAGCAATAGGCAACAATTAACATACTAATTATGTATGTATATTCTGAACAAAAAGCTCAAGAATGTCGAATGTTAATAAAAAGTAACGAGATTCAATTTCAACGTATTTCATGAAATATGAATTTAAGGGAATTTCTCTCATTTTAAAATACTATTGTTAATTTATGACAATAAACCTACATTTGCTCAAAAATTTACTAGTGTTTTAATTTAGTTTATTGAGTTCTATAAAATAAATTATTCATTATCCTGGCAATTCCGCTTAATCGTCGGCTTCGAAAATAATTCGCATTCCTTGTCAGACTTTGAGTTACGAACTTAACATAAAGTAATGATTAAGGAGTTGAAGATTATATTATAATGCATGTTAGCTATTGATAATGTAATATAAATTTATAAACAAGCAAATTTTGTTAAGGAGAGCGAACAACCTTCAAGTTGCCAGAGACTACTACTGAGCTTTAATGTGCAAAATGCTGTAAATGCCTTGTTTCAATATAAAATGTTGCTTTTTTTAATTAAAGTCATTCAGCTTGGCTTAAATACAAAGAAAAGTGGAAGCAGCTGAAGATTAAAATTATTAAAATTCCAATTTGTGTGAAATTCTTGAAATATTACAAAACGAATTCAATTAACTGTTAACCGTAATTTTTTTGCTTAATATTTGTTTACTTTTTAGATTTAGTTATTTAATTTTGACTTTTAAAAATTATTTTAAAGATACAATTAAAGAAAGACTAAAAAATAAAAAGAAGAAAGAAAAGATTAAAGGTAAGATAGATTGTTTTACAATATTTTTATCGGAAATACGAATAAATTTCAGGTTCGGCTGAATTCTACTGCATGTGTCCGTTGCGCATGCAGTGCAGAATAAATGTTTTTGAAAATACAATTATTTTAAACTACAGGGTTTTTCTAGAATGATAACTTTATATTTAAAGAAAACATGCTTAGTAAATTAGTTTACACTTCGCCAAAATCAATTTTTAATAGTTTTGTTTGAATTGTTTATGATGATGTTAGACATTTGTGTTTACATATCTCTTGTATAATGGACATTTTCAAGTGTAAAATCATTTTGTTAATTATAACACATCGTTTTAAATAATGTAATTTTTTTATTTATATAAATAATAATAGTGGGCATTGGATTTGATTTAATGGAGTGCATTGAATTTTTAATAAATAAAAAAGCGCCTTAGAATTTTGTTAAGTTATTAAGTATTTTATTATGAAACATAATACTTATACTTTTTTTTATCTTTTCTTTCTAGCTCAAGTTCATCAATATAAAATCTGTGCATAACTTAATAATTTAAGATTATCTGGGAGACGGTTTTTGATTAAACTCGCCTCAATTAAACTTAATTTGTAAAGTTATGCATTAAGCACACCTATTTAAGCTGAAAAATTTTGATAATTTCCTCTGCTCTTCATGAAGAGGATGGAGTAAAGCTGCAAAGCAAGTAAGTGTAGCTTCTAAATTATTCAATAATTGATGTACTTATAAGTTTGAAAAGTAGTGACAATTCTCATAATTCTCAGAGTCATAATTTAGAACCGCTATCATGTGACGAGTCAATACTTAAATAGGCACACTCGGCAACTTATAATTGCGACATCGTCAGCACTTAGGAACATGTTTAAGTTGATGTAGCATGTACTAACTTGTGTTACACTAGGACATTGGCGACAGGAGTCCAAATTTAAACCTACAAGCATATGATGTGCCGATAACAATATTTGCACTTAAAAAAAGTCTTGAGGGTGTGATTTACGAATATTTCTTGAAGAACATAAAAATCGCAAAGAGTGCCTTATATAAAAAAAATAGTTTATATTTATTAAGTAACCATTTAACATTTATAAACAATTGAATTAAAATAAATATTTACTTCTGTTTTTTAATTAAAAAATAGCACTTCCTGTGCGGTTTCTTAACATTTTTGTTGCCGAAGAATATGTCGAATGAATACAATGGCATAGTTCTCGATGCCTTTGGACAATATCACAGCGAGAGTGTTAATAAGTAATGAACCGATATAAATCCATTCTGATATATTTGTATGACAACATAATCCATTGTTTATCAAACAGCCTTAAATGTTTCCTTCAGTTTATTAGCTCTTCACTTGAATTTAGTTCTCAATAACGACACACGATGCCAATACCTGTCGTGTAGCTTTAGTGCAACAAGTATTAAAACTAACAATAACCTTCAGTTTAGCTGCTTAAATTGTTTATTCTATAAACCAGTTCTTTAGTTTTGGTTCAGCTAAAGACCTGGTTTTGCCCATTCTGGTCTGTTTCCGGTTTCTGTACACGTCTGTATTTTTGCACATCCTTGGTTATCTCAAGAAAAAGTTATGGATATACCTGTTACACCGTAAAGTTTACAGTTACATAAGTAAAGTTGGCTATGATATCAGGTAATAACCAATAGGTGTTTGGCCAAGTTCCCTCCAATTTAGGGGTCAACAAACAAGTAAGCCTCCAAGTGACATACTGTAATTTAACAATTCCGCAAATAATATTACATAAACACAAAAAATAACGCTGAAGCTATATACCTGTCCAGAACCCGTCCAGGACAAGTTTTCCCATGTAGCGAGAGGGCATGCATTGTCAATCTATCGCTAGTTCCCTTGAATTGAAAATGTTTAATTTTGAATATTTTTAAATCACTTGATTCAATCTTCAGTGTTTCGCTTTAGGATACTCTCCAGCCTTTTTTTTATGATTAATGCAAAAAAATTTCACTAGACTAAATATGTAAAGAAATAGTTTATTATTCAGATTTCTTTTTCAGCTGCAATGCTCTCGCAAGGATATGCGATTTTCCATTTTGTTAAAAAAATTATATTACAATTATTATTTATACAATTTTGGAGAGAAAAAAATCGCCCAACACACAGCATTTAGTTTTAATTTAAACTTAAAAGGCCAAAATTGGCGATTTTCATTAATATCCTTCACCAATTTTATAAATATTCCTTATCGGTTGCTATATTTATTTGCAGTTCGAAAAATAATTATGTAAAATTGCTTGCTCCAAAAAAGGGAATCAAGGCTTGTGATATGTAAATTAAAATTAACTAGCTCTTAATAAACTAATAAAGAACCATAAAATAATCACCATTGTGTAATACAATATAACGTAACTACAAACTGATTTAAGAAAAAAAATTTCTTTCAAATATTTATTTTAAATTATTTGAGTTTCTCATGCGAGAGTTGATGTGGCAATAGCGATTTTAATGATTAAAGATTAAACTTCAATGCTATTGCAATGGAAAGATCGATGACAAGGAGGTACACCGCGTCCATCCGGATGTACAGACGGACAGACAAAAGGTACAGTCAAACCTCGATAACTCGACTTCCTATAAGTCGAATAATTCGCTAAATCGAACTTCTAATCAAGTCCCAAATCATTTCTGTACTTTTCTTTAAAAACTGTCTCGATAGCTCGAAGTAAACATCTTCTAAGTCGAAGTTTTATTGATGGATTTCCACTATAAAAAGCAAAATTCAGTTCGAAACTTCGACTCGGAGAATAACAACAACCTTAAAAATACAAACAACAAGAAATGACATCTTTTTTTCAAATAAGATTTACATGGTATGAGTGTGCTAATTAATATGTAAAGACAGCGGCTCAGTGGCTGAGAGGTTAAACTTGTCCGCGTCGTAAGCCCAAGATCACGGGTTTGAGCCCCGGTTGAGTCGTCGGATTTTCTGGATGGGAAAATTCTGGGCACTCATGTCATATGATTATGTGGCATGTAAAAGATCCCAGGAGGACCCATCTGGTCTGGGTTCTCTCTGCATGCTTTAACATCCAGAGAGCTCAGATTCATGTAATCTGTGGGTCAAAATTAATAGCGAGAGTCGCCTAGATGGTGCCACAAAGGATGGCTCTCAGTTCTGGAGAATGTGCTGAGTCTACAAAAGGCTTGACCTCCAATGTTGCAGCCCCATTAGAGAAAAAAAATATGTAATGAGGCAGTATTTTGTGAGTTTTAATAAATTTTTTGACCCCATTTTTCTCTTGTTGCTTATATAGGTACTGTTAAAAAGTTGAAATGCGTGCAACTATAGTGTTATGGTACATATAAAACAGTTTAAGCCAAGTCGACCTATCTTAAGCAGCAGCAGTAGGGAAGAATGGAAAGTTACTTCGATAACTCGAACTTCGGATAAGTCGAATATTTTTTGGGGTCCCCTGGGACTTCGAGTTATCGAGTATTGACTGAATAAAAGACAGGTATCTCATGTCATACCTTTCTAATAAAAAAGGAATTTTGAAAATCAGACGGATAGAATCCTATTTGGAAGTGGGATAGGGATAGACAGACGGACATAACCAGCATGTCATTCCAACTTTCCATTTTTTTTTAAATATTTCGAATTAAAAAAAAAGGTAAGTAGGCTTTAAATCCCCATATAAAGATGATTCAAATGAAGCCCCCCAAAAAAACTAATGTCAAAATGCACGATTTATTTTATATTTGATATTAGTGTTTCTTGAATTGCACTTATGACCATCAGTTGGCAGAAAGATTCTGAAAAGCATGTCAAATGCTACAGAATGTTATTGTATTTTTATGGTTTTCATTTGATTGCTAAAATGAAATCAGTAAATTTCATTTAATTTTATCAAAAGAATAGACAATATTAGGTATGATTCAATATCAAATTTATTCATGTAGATGCTGTTTCTGTTTTATGTTTACAGGTTTCTAAGGTTAATAAGCTGTGATTGAAATTTGTACTTTATAAAATGATAATTTTAATTTCAGACTTATTTCTATACAACACACAATATATAAAATATTCACAAAATGTCAGGAGTACAAAGCAAATCACTGTCAAATTTGTTGTGATTAGTAACTCCTTTACCTAAGAAATGCCCGATTGTTAGTTTTTGACTAAAAAAGGATTTACAGAAGGTTATCAGTTCTTTCATAGTTAATCTCAAATGCTTTACCAAAAATATTGCCGAGTGCTGCTGCTTAGTAACAATATCTGGAAGTGCATATTTTCTCCCATCTAGCAAGTGATTTTTTCAATTTAAGTAAAGGCCTTTCCAAATATTTATACTTAATCATTTCACTTTTTATTTCAGGTCAAATGAGGGAATATATGATGAGAAGCGGAAAAAGTCATGAAATAGAAAATGAGTTGAAAAAACGAAATAAGTACATATCTGATAAGATTCAGTCAATTTGTAGCAAAATGTATCAAAATAAATCTGCTTAATGTGTTCTTCTTTGTCTTTTGCTTAATTTGTTCTTCTTTAGTGTATGAACTTTAGAATAGCAAGAAAAAATAGCAACTAATACCAGGAAAGTAATGCTAGGATAGCAAAAATTAAAAGCAACTGATGCTAGGAAAGTAATGGTAGAATAGCAAGAAAAAATAGGAACTGATGCTAGGAAAGTAATGGTAGAATAGCAAGAAAAAATAGCAACTGATGCTAGGAAAGTAATGGTAGAATAGCAAGAAAAAATAGTAACTGATGCTAGGAAAGTAATGGTAGAATAGCAAGAAAAAAATAGCAACTGATCCTAGGAAAGTTATGCTACAATAGCAAGAAAAAATAGCAACCGATGCTAGGAAAGTATTGCTAGAATAGCAAGAAAAATAGCATATGATGCTAGAGATTGTTGCTAGAATAGCAAGAAAAAATAGCATATGATGCTAGAAATTGTTGCTAGACTAGCAAAAAATTGTGTTCCAAAAAAGACCATGACATGCTAGAGATTGTTGCTAGACTAGCAAAAAAAAGTGTTCCAAAAAAGACCATGACATGCTAGTAATTTTGGTAGTACTAGCAAATATTTATGGTAGTTTATGCTAGTTTTCTTGCTGTTAATTAGCATCTATTGCTAGACTAGCAAACAAATACTAGCAAGAATTTTGACCTGCGGTTACCTTGAGATTCTCAAGGTAACCGCTCGAGCAAATTGCTAGACGTATATAACGCCGGTATGATAATATCCGGTGGTTTTTTTTTTTTTAAATCAACGATAGCTTTTAATTGAGCTCTTCCATTTTGCCGGCGAAAATCTCGGCAATTTCGTGCGCAATTCGTGGGTTTGTTAAACCGAGAAATAATCTATCAGATTCCTTATTTGACGATATTTGCTCCAGCGAAATGAGAAAAATACCTTTTTAATCTATGAACAAAATATAAATCTATTTTGAGTGCCCTCAAAATTTGTTGCGGTGTTTTTAAAACTTTCTTGTGATTTATTACAAAATAAAACCGTTTTATGAAAATAATCTTTTATAGGGTGGGTTGTGGTAACGCCTATACCTTGTATAGCCAGAATGCGAGCTTCGAAAAGACTTTCTTCCCCCATCCCTTCGCTTGGATTTCTTCGAAACGGCGTAAGCATGTTTTTTCCCCACCCAAAACTTGGGTTTGAACTGTACGGATTGCTAATCCCACAACTGAACCTCAAACGCGTTAGGTTTAGAAAAGCGATGCTCAGTCTTTTCGAAGCTCGCATTTTGGCAAGAAAAGTTATAGACACCTTCGAGTTATTAAAACTACTTTTTTATAAACTCATGTCAATCACAAATCTTTTGATAAATACGGGCATGAATAATACTACTGCAAATATCAACCTGCTAAGAGGCTATAATTTTTTTTATAATTTTACCTTACATACAGAAAAAAAAATGTCTTCCAAAATATTCTGCAAATATCAACCTGCGTTCACTGGATTGCTTGTCCGACGAACGCATGGTGTACAATTATTTTTAACTTTGACTGCGAATCAATTCAAATTTCGTAGTTTTAGACTAAAAATTACCTACTATGTGTTCTAGCAGGGCCATCTTGAATATGCCATCTATTCAAGATGGCCCTGGTTCTAGTGTAGCAGTCACTGGTTTTACACTACGTGGCTCATCACAAATTCCCCTTAAACAGCTCTATGTGATTTCAACCAAACCAAATCCAAACACTTCATGGACTTGCCTATATTATTATTTTGCTCCACCAACCAATCATTTTACTATATTTACAGACCAGTAAGATGTTTCGGTGTTAGATATCAAAACAAACATTCTTAAAATATTTTGAAAAATTAAGAATAAACTCTCTGAGAATAAGCCTATATTAAGTTGCTAGCTCTAATTTATATTTACAGATCATTTTGAAATATGTTCGGCCACCTATGTCGCTTGAAGGTAAGGTAGTAATTCTTTAAAATTTATTAAAACGATTATTATTATAACTAAAAAAAAATCAAATGTGTTACAACTTCATGTCGTTAAAATTAAAAAAAAAAAAAATGTTTGAATTCCATTTAGGTACGTACTGAAATTCTGAGGAAAATCCGAATCTATATCTGAAAATTAACTTAAATTTCAAATCATTGATTTCGATTTTGAATTGTACTACTTTTTCTTTGAGTTTATATTCCAATCTACCTTTTAAAATTTGGTAGTTGAGATATACTTCTTACAGAAATTTAAAAATTTTGATCACCTATTTTTTTAATTTAATAAAATTTGAAATTAATCTAAAAAGAAATCGTCTGCTGAGATTTCAATTGACTAGTAAGTATTTGGAGCACAGTTTGTATCTTTATATTGGAATCATGCATAAAAGTGTTAGATTTTATAGTACTATACAAATGCATATATTTTTATTTTGGCGATATTTCACTTGAAAAACCTAATTTCCGCCAAGCAAATTTCTTTTTTTTTATATAATTTATATAAAGGTATATGATAAGTAAACTATGCAGTAATTTATTACATAAGAAGTTCTAATTTCTATTCCTCTTCACATGCATATGATTTTATTATTTTGAATTGCACTAAGTTCAAAAGTTATAACTGGACCTGGTTTGTTTTAAAAAGTGTTATTTTAACTTGAAACCTGTACTACTGAGTTTTGCAAACAAGAGAAAAAGCAAGTTAGTATTGAGTATTACATTAATATTTGGTGGTTCATAATTTGGTTGAACTGCAGTTTTAAAGGTTCTCTTGGAAAAATTTAAGTCATTAAATACAGCAATTGAGTTCATTGCATCACATATTATTTACTAGGATTTCAAAAAATATTTTATTTCTTTTGTCTTTAATTTTTGTCAAGTGCTCTAATTTCAATTGTTTTCATTGCATACTTTTTTTAAAAATTTTGTTCAATTTTATAAAGTATTGAATGTTTCACTTATTGCACTAAACACAATTCTTTCTAATATACTAACATTTGTTTCTTAATTTTCAAAATTTGATAATTACAATGTTATGTTTTTTTCTGACATTTACTTTTCAGAACATTTTGCTATTTTAACATTTAGGGTTGCTATATTTAACTAAAACTTTTCTAAACACTTTCTTGTTTGTGACATTTATAAGATAAAGAACTAAGTGTTGAGTATCTAGGTATCTTGCTGGCCCACTGGCACAATGGTTAGTGTACTAGCCTTTGGAGCTGCTGGGCTCGGGTTCGAATCCCGGTAAAGGCATGGATGTTTGTGCTTGTCAATAAATGTTGTTATGTGTCTATGTGTATGTGTCATCCTTTTTTGTGTGTCTCTTGTGACTGTCTCTTCTGGCGAGCTGGGTAATGGGCTATAAAGCCTACACTCTCCCTCCTAGAGGGCGCATTCACTGTCATTTGTCATCTAGGTATCTTGTCCGGCCAATAATTTAACCCATTAAAGCCCAGCTAATAAGTGCCAAACTTTCATTATTTAAGATATCTCGGAAAACGACTTTATGGTCCAGCAAATCTTTGTTTTTGGTAATGTTAGGCTTTAATGGCTTAAAATGCATAGAACGTTATCACTGAAATGCTAAAATCACCTTCCACGCTGTATTTTAACCCTAAACTTGTTGATTTGATCTTATATTTAATTTTTATACTTTTTGTAGGTTTTGAAGCATATAAACACAGCCAACATTCTTCTCAAAAACACAAGAACATGTCTAACTCGACCACTTAGCAGCACATCTCCACCGCGGAACATTCCTCCAGACCTTCAAAAAACTACCACCGAGGCAGCTCAAGCATGGAAGAGAATCTACTACTTTCCCTACATTCAACTAGCTGCGTTCCTAAACCGATTCAAGCTATACCAGACCACATTTACGGTGGTCGCTATTCCAGTATCGGTCGCAATGTACAATTACGGAACGATGGACCTGGATACCGTTGGGGTTGTTACAGGCTGCGCGGTACTGGCTACAACCACATTATATTTTATGTCGGGATACTTCCGCAGACTGATCGGAATAATAGCTATCTCGGAGGACGATAAAACAGTGAAAATATCGCATTTGACGTTCTGGGGACGAAGAAATGATGTATCTGTGCCGTTAGAAGACATTATTCCACTAGGGGATGGGGACTGTAACGCAGATGATGCTTATGTTAAAGTTCTGAGGTATAGCTCAGACGAAAGTTTATTCATGACGATTAAGTTTGGTAAAATTATGGATATAAATAAGTTTGAACTTGTATTTGGAAGTTTAGATGTTATTGGTTTTAGAAAATAAAGTTTTATTCATATGTTTCAAATAGCAAACAATGTTTAATTTAATTAGAATACTTTACTGTGCTACACATGCTTTACACAGAATGCGCTCAAGATTTTTTTTTGACGAAATTTTGTCATGAAGTGTCATGGAATACGGGAAATGATTTCTTTCAAGAGAATTTATCAAAACACACAACTATAACAAAATAAGCTATTTATTGGATAATTTTGCATTACATTACTTCCTTAATTAATACAACAGTATTACAACTAATTGCCATATTGTATTACAATACAAATACATTATGAACTTAATTTGACCAACTAGATGTCGGTTAGAAGTAACCAAACTGCATTAAACTTTACTATTACGTGTTATAAAATAAGTATATTAAAGAAAAACTATTTAAAGCCTGATTAGTAACATTCTAAAGACTTTTCTTACAGTATACAGAAATGCAGGTATCACACAATTTTCATCCATGCAAGGCAATATGTATATTTATACATATGTATTTTAACAAAAAAAGTTTTAACTTCATAAAAGTTAATGATTATATGTTTTTTTTAAGCAAAATATAATTTTCATTTGATAGATATATGAAGAGTTGGCAAGTAAAACCCAGGTCTATGGACATTCTGTGCCAAATAGCTTCAAAATTGGCATCTTCCTTTAATTATAATATTTATGAGTTTAGCTTAAATTATCGTCAACTATAGCTACACGAGGGCTATTGGCGTTTAGTTAAGATCCACCGTCAGGGGCCATAATATTTATTAGTTCATGCTAAGTTTTGCAGCTTTAATTTTTCTAGTTTGTGCAGAGGGTATAGGAGAAAATAATTAAACTGCTTTTTGTTAAAAAGGTGCAAGTCAACAGAGTCATAACTTGCACAATTCCCAATAATAACTCATTCAACTAAGTGTATTTTTTAAAAACAAATTCCATTAATTCTACTAGATTAAGGCAACATTGCTGAGATATTATGAACTTAAAAATTTTATTGGAAATGAAAGAAGCATTACTATTGAACAAAATTCAGTGATAATCCATAAAAAAGTAACCACTTTCCTGACCCCTCCCCCCATGTTCCACACCCTTTCAACAATGCATTTGGTCAACTCCTTGGTCCCAATGAAGTAATATCATAGAGAAAATTATTTGATAGTTTTGTTGTTGGGAAATTGCTTAAATGTGTCATTACACTTTCTTAAACCTTTCCTCTTCTCCTCGGAGACTATTTCCCTCCCATTTAAGGACATGTCTAAATTGTGGAGGTGGCACGCAATAGGTAGCAGCATCTTTCACATATGTGTGTGTTGTGTCAGTCTTACTTGATGAAGGTTTATAAGCTGGTCTCTGACCAAGCACACAAACCTAAAAATATGTATCTACCAACCAACTAAAGACAACATATAATTCAATTACTTAAAACTGGTTTTAAAAAATCAAAGCTTTCAAACTGTACAAAATCTGTTTTTTATGCAATATAAAACTAATGTAAAATCATTTTATGGAGCCATTATTTTTTATTCATGTTCAATTTTAGTTTTTCAAGAGAAGGATATCATTATTAAGAGGTAATCGAATTAGATTAATGTGAAGTCGACTAAACAGGATATTTCTTTCAATATTGCAATAAAAATACAAAATGAAAATTTTGTGTTTTCTTCATGATTTTCAGACATTTTTTTAAAACATCTGTCTGCCTAAGATCACTCTACAGCTCAAACTAATTGAGCTATGAACTGGCTATAAAGGCTAACTGGGTAGTTGTCGGACATTATGGTTTTGAGGAAATTATACATGTGCAAAGGGAAGTTGCAATATAACGTTTTAGGTTTCAAAAGCATTACTCGAAAATGAAAAGAGCTAAAGATTTCAAACTTAAACATGAGTTAATGATCCTGTCTAATGTGTGATATTAAGTTTTTTTAACATTTGAATATGCAGAATGTCTATAATTGAGTAGTAGTTGGAAGTTGTGTGGTGTTTCACACCCCTAGTTTCTACTTGTAACATATATTGTATCCTTAATGTAACCAAATTTCAGAACATATTGAAATACAAATTAAAAGAATACATTTTTACAATTTATATGAGTAGTGTATGTACTTAACTCAAGTTAATAAAATTATATGAAAACAATGATAGCAATTTCTTTTTATTGTGTGAAAACATTAAGTAAAAAACACATTTTTTATTAATTACATTAAAAACATGGATTAAAATTTTAACAGTTTAAACATTAAAAAAACATAAAATAAGTGTGTTGCTGACAAGAAAACAGGCTAAACTAATAATGTAAGTGTGTTACAGTAAGAAGATTTAGTTTGACATGCTCATAATATCACACTACAAACAGTATAACCCTTTCAATCCCAAAAATTTACTGATATTTACAAAATAAGCTTACTTTAGGTCAAAAATAAGAGTTCCATAAGAAAAAAAATTCATTTAAATTTTTATATGGTTTTTGAAATATGCTAACATTTTTTAACTGTGGAAATAAACAAAATAAAAATATATATATTTCCTAAAAACACTTCGAATTATATTATATATTTTAAGGTATATGACCATATTATTAAAAAAATTTAGTAATTATTTTAACCGAAATAGTTTAAATTATGTTCTAAATATGTGGAACTGAAGTGAACTTTTCAAAAATCAGGCGAAACGCTTGTTAGCTATTTTCTAAATAAAAAAATATAGTAGTTCTGACTTCTATTGAGATTAATATAAAATATTGTCTGTTAGAACAAAGTGTGAAGAATCGAATAATGTGTGTTTAGATGTCATAACGGGACATAAACATTTGGAAAAAAATATTGAAAGTGATGATTCCAAATGGCATCACTGGGACTGAAAGGGTTAACCATCAGCAACCCTAATTTAGTGTTCAATTATCATTAGACAACAATTTTCATATAATTAAAAACAGTAGTGAAAGTTTATTTTCTGTAAAATAATTAGCCAAGTTTTTATTAATATAGTTCACAAACTAATAATTAAAATTCTCTAACTTTGCATAGTTATGATAACTGAACCTATAGTTAAGCCCTGATTTAATTGCATAGCCACAAACATTAGTTCACAAACTAATATTTGAAATTCTTTAGTTTTGCATAAATATGATCACCGAAGTGATAGTTATGCCTTAAATAAATTACACAGTCACCAACATTATACAAAATTCCTTAGTTTTTCGTAGTTATGATTACTGAATTTATAGTTATGCCTTGGATTAATTGCATAGCTACCAACATTTCATGTATTAATACAAGACCTAAAAAAAATTGAATAACCTTTAAAATATTTTTAGTGAGTTTAAACTATACTCTATTTACAAGTGTAAAATATGTTACCTCGAATATGAAAAATAAAGGCATCTCTTTGCGATTTTAAACACCGTTCAAGTTTTCGATTAAATTGATATATCGCACTCGCTGCAGGCATAAATATACTACAAAAGAAAACAATGACAGTACAAAAAAAAAGAAAACTTGAAATAAATTATAAATTTATTACTATAAAAGTAAACCTATCCTATTCATAGGAATAATATCTTAAATAAATGTCAAGAATGAGGTTTAATAGGTCACCAAAAGTTACCGAAATAAATAAAATTAATGATTTTCTTAAACCTGAATTCCAATTTGTAGTGACAACACAAATTTTTTTTTAAAGTCTATACACACGTAAGACGCCTCTAGTCTAGTTCTTCTTGTCGTAGCTTGAAAGAAGCTTCGCCTTTGGAAGGACCGGCTACCGGTTCCCCTTCCTCTGTGAAATTGTCGTCGAAACCACCGAAAAAGGACTGTAGGAGGTTTCCTGTTGAGAGAAGAACAACAATTTTAAAATACAGTATAACCCGGTTATAGTGTTACACTGTACCCATTATTACGAGTACAATAAATAAGGTGAAGTAAGAAACAAACATACTTATGTTTAACCAAACTCAATTTTTAAATACACTAACATAACAAACTAATGACTCATAAAAACAAACCGATGAGGGGAAAACTGATACAAGTTAATGAAAGCAAGTGTTTATAAATTAATCTGAATTTAAATCAGTATATCTATAATAATAAAAGAGTGTGTTTGCCTGAGAATCGCAAAAGACCTACTTAGACAGCTCTAAAAAATTTGAAATTTTTAATACCAATTACTTTTAATACCTACGTGTGCACCTGAGGCTTAGTTTTTTCATATTTGATTGTGATTTTTAATTAATATAATTAGTTTAAAAAAACGTCATCCACTTGGGAGTGCGGGACCATAACAGGGCTTGAAAAGACATGGACCGGGCCGAAACGGGGGCTTAACACCATCCTCTATTAGTGTTTGCTTTTTAAGTATGCATGCTCCAACACGAATTTAATTTTGTTTTGATTTTGGGTGTATTTTAATAAGCAGGCAGACCATAACAGGGCTTCAAAACACAAAGACCGGGACGTAACTGGGGCTTGACGCCATTCTCTGTTATTATTTTAATTTTACATTTTTGTCCCCTTAAGTAAAGTAAGTTCCAGTGATTAAGTTAAAATGCTTACAAGAGAAAAAAAATTGTTTTTACCAACTTCTGAAGAACTGGAACACTATAATTACAAAGTTTTTTTTTTATGTGGCCTAGATTTGCCAAAGAATGTCTTAATGTTTGTGTTACCATTTACATTTAAGTTACAAAACATAACTTCTAGACTAATTTGATGAAATTAAAAAAAAAAAAGCTTCTATAGGGTTATGCAAAAATAATGATGCCCACTTAATACTACAAAGCATTAATCAGATATCCTTATTTTTGGATGCAGTAGGAATAACTAGGGATAGACCGATGCATCAGCGCCAATTGTTTGAAAATTTTACCATCAGGCCTAAAACATACGGCAAATGATGTAAGACGAAAAAAAACATAAAAAAACTATTATCCCGATGTTTCCGCCGAAATTTTTTTAAAAAATCATATCGCACGAGTCGTTGGACTTTTCGTTACTTTCGGTTTCGTTTTCGGATCGTTGAAGATTTTCGTTACTTGGATCGTAGTTTCATTTTTTTTTTTTCCTTTTGCCATTTTTTTTTTTTTTTTTCCCCTTCGGCCATTCGGGGGATGGCGAGAAAAAATCGGGCGATGTAACTTTTGAACAATCAGCATCGGCCCATTGGCCGAAATTCACCATCGGTCTATCCCTAGGAATAACACAAACATTCATCACAGCAATTGACCATTACAGCGTTGTAAAGCATTTTTAAGTAAGCTACTTTTTATTACAGCTTACCCCTTATAGGGTAATTATTATATTCAATAATTTAATGTATACATACGAGTCTCAAAATAGTAATAAAGTAAAGAAAAACTAGGAAACTCAATTTTAAAAAAAAAAGTTACAGATACTACAAATCACAATAGAAAAAAATTTACAGCAGATAACATGTTTTAAAAAAAAGAATTCAGATAGTATAAGTAATGCTAAGTTGTTTATAAAGGCATTGACAAAAAACCCAAATCAAATCGAAAGTTACTAAAACTTGTTTTACTTCACTGCTATAGTAAATGCAATAACATTTTGCACAAACGTTTGGGTTACATTTTTATTGACATAGCATTGAAATCGCAATACAATTTTATATCTACAACAAACTTACCGAATAAACCCCCTTGCTGTTTTGGTGGGGGTGTAAGACCAAAGAACAATTGTCCAATTCGATCAACATACTGAAAGAATACAACAAAACTTATTTTCAAAGGTTATTACTCTTTACAAATGAAGAGCTTAGTGGGAGAACGCGCTAAGTGACATTCTTGATAAAAAAAATTGTTAATGAATATATTACTAACTTCTTTAACGATAACAAGTTTTCTCGTTTTCATAAGCTTAAAATTTAGTACATTTTTTACAGTTTGGAAGAACCATTTTCAACAGATACGAGTGCTAAAGATAAACTTTAAAGCTCATTTACTCGTTTTTGCTTTTTTGTCACTTAGCACGTTCTTCCACTAAGCTCTTCAAATATCTTCTTATCATAAATGGAATATCAAATATGAAAAGGACAAACTTATTTTGCAAATAAAAGGGATATTATAAATTGGTTAAAAGTGCTAGAACATTTTTAATTTTCATGGTACATTTGGATATAGTTTGCTTGTTTAAGGTATTATTAACACCATTAACCTATATATTAACCTATATATGGCACAATTCCCACAAAATCTTGACAGACTAGTTTTCTAAATTTTTTTTATGTGTGGTGCAAATTGTTTTTTATATGTGTTGGTGGTAAGGATAATATAAAAAAAATTAATGGCAAATTATTTTCAATGCCTATTTCTCTCCAATTTGTACTAATATTTATCGTTGTAATTTATCTATTTCAGTATTGTTATTTGTGCAATTAATATTAAATCTTTTTCTGTAAAATATAGCAAAGAGGACATAGTCTTTAAATAGTCTTATGAACTACACTGTACACGTCTTATGAGAATTATAACAAATATAAGTTGAAAACCTTAGATTGTTAGTTTAAAAACTACATAAAGTCACATAGTAGTTTTTTTTACCTCTGAGTAAGTTGGATCTCTTTGTAAGGATGGTTGATATTTTTCACACAAAACAGCAAAATACGCAAGTTTTTCCCTGAAAAAATAAATTTTCAAAATATAAAAACATTTTATTTCTTTAGCAAGTTTCATAAATTAAAAAAAAAAATCTGTCTTAATATACGATCCTAAAAACTTGACAACCATATAAATGGATGCTTTGTTTTACGTGCATTTAATCATAAAAATTATTTAATATTTTAAGAAAAAAAAATTCATCAGAACAGTATCTGAAAATCAGTTTTTAGCTTCAAATTGCAGGTATAAGTTTTTTTTAAAAAGTTATATAGCACAAGGATTATGTGAAATTCAGAGATCTTGCAAAGATCAAAGTTTTTGAGCAATTAGTTACAACATATTAAAAATGTGAAAGTTTAGGACCCAAGACTTCAATGTTAATGAAAATAGACGTACATTTTAGTAAGTATTACATGTTATTTTTTCAGAAATTTTTACATGTACAGTGATATTTAAACTTATTTTGAAAATGATTAATAAAGATTATTATTATTATTAAAATAGCATTATGAAAGTGTTAAAGGCAGTTCAGTAGTAAATCAAAAAATATTTCATTTCTCTTGTTGTTTCAAAGAATGTTTTGAGCAAATATTGAATACTCCCCCCCCCCCCTCCAAAAAAAACTACATAGCTTGCAAACCTAAATAGAAACACACGTTTAAGGATTAAAAAAAAGCTTTGGACTTTAGAAAAATGCACTTAATTTACTACAGCATGGAAGTTGCTCTAACTGTATTTTTCCCCACCAGAGACTGCTGTTAAGTAACACAGACCTTTTAACAATAGTTGAACTAAGTGTCTAAGCAATGCTCACCTTTCAATAGCTTGCAGTAGAAATTGGAGAAAGTTGAGAAGGGGAAGAAGATATGGAAAACCGGAGGTCACGGCTGGGTGCTTCTCTGTGTAGGCGTGAAAGGCTGTCGATGCTGTTGATTTATTCTTAAGGCACAGGTATCTGTTGCAAATTCAAATAGGTTAGTGTGGATGTGGTTGTAAAGATTAACAAAGCTAATACAGCTAAATATAGTTACAACAACTCGGTTATAGCGCAATAAACGTTCAGTCTCTTGAATTTCATATAGACCTTAACACTATAATATCTTGACTATAAAGACAATTTATAAACAACTCCTCTGTTATAACACTAAAAATATATGTTCATGTGATATCCGAAATGTATTCCCAAAGAAAAAACAATCATTTTCACTATTTTAATTAATTTTATAATGATGCAAAAGTGAATTTTTTTTTAATTTACTTCCAACTTAAAAAGTTATTGACAGAAGAAGAAAAAAATTGAACAACTATTAATAAAACATCAAGTTAACATTTATTCAATAGATGTATGTTATAACTTTTATGAGTTTATAATACATAACATATCTTACTTGATTTACTACACTTAATATTAAACCTTGTTAATAACATTACTTGTTTTCAATTATACCATCATACACATTACACAGTAGATACCTTCTTAAACTATTTAAGTGGTACCGAAGGTAAAACAGTTAGCAAAAATACCGGAGAAGTGAAGTAAATCAAGATTTAGATTTAATTCCACACTTTTACTTTAATATTTGCCTTATATATAAATACACAATTGAAATAATGTGTCAATTTTATTTATTGCATTAAAAAATAGAAAAAAAACAGGGTGGTTACAAAATCCTAGGAAAAAAAGTTCCTTGATATTTCCATCAATTTCCCTGATACTTTCATAAAAATTTCTTTGATTTTACAGTTACCTATAAAACAAGCAAAACACACAATTTAATCCAGATATCGAGGGAATTAATACTTTCCGGATTATGGGTTAGCCCACCAAATTGTTGTACATTTTCGAAAATCTGAATAAGTTGTTTAGAGGAATCATATGATCAGAAAATCATTTTATAACATGTTTTCGTGAGAGAGATTGATCCTTCCTCCTAGATTGGTTCTTCAGGCAAAACGGATCAACCAGAATTTTTTATTATCATGTGCCTGTTACTAGTGATCACAAGAACCTAAACCTACTCTTTAAGAAATCCAAAATCTAAAAAATTCCCTGATATTTTGCAAAATTTGAAATATTCCATGAGAATTCCCTGATGTTTCACAAAATAAAAAGCTCCTTGAAAATTCCCTGATCTCCAGGTTTTGTTACCACCCCGAAAAAAGTAAAAAAAAAAAAAGTAAAGTATTTCTATTGAAGCAGAGAAGTTCAGAAACTTGCTACATAGTCACACATTTTTTTTTAATCAACATTACATTGGAATCAACAGAACACATATGTTTTTATTTACCTTTTAAAGGTTAGGGTTAGTTTAAATTATTGTCGCCTTAAAGCTACACAAGGACTACTTTACCCTATACGAATAAAAAAAATTTGACCAATAAAAGTGGAGATCTGGTTAAATGGTTATGTTAAGTAGGAGCCTACTGTATGGCTTAAAACAGGGGTTCCCAACCGGTGTTACGCGGAAAAATTTCAGGTGGTACGCGTGAATGAGGTGGCTATATGATACCATTAATAGCTTCTATATGCATGAGCAGTGAGCGCACAAACATACTACTCATTATTTTAAAGAGAAATCTTTAATTTCTGGATGGGATGTAAAGCCGAGTGCCCTTTGAACCCCCACTAGCTCTGTTATTTTTGATGCCAATGGTTAATTGTGCGAGAGTGGATTTTCTGAACTCTTGCATATTAAAAATAAACATAGAACCTGAATAAGTGTTTAATATGACTTTTCCTAACGCATCTATTCCTAACGCATCGTTACATTCCTATCGCATATATTTTAGTCACAGGCAAATAACAATTTTCGTACTAAAGACTATAAAAGTATATTTTGTATTATGATTCATTTGTTTTACAGAATTTGCACTGTCCTTTTATTTGTGTGGCTTTAGAGCTATAGGTAATAAGTAAAACTGTAAATTAATACCATTTTAATATTTTTATTTATCCTTCATTAAACGCATTTTAAAAATAAACAAATATCTAACCATTAAATGTGAAGTTTTCTCGGGAATTTAATTGGAAAAGCCTTTGAACACTTTTATTAAAATAGGTCAGGTAGTACGCCAACATTTCTCAAAAAGTCAAGTGGTACGCAGATACAAAAAGATTGGGAACCCCTGGCTTAAAATAAAAAGAGAGCTCAATGCAAATTTGAAGCCCTCAATCAGGATTAGAGTCAAGGGTTGAACACATTTATCTATAATAATAAAAGAAAGAGTCTGTCTGTGTGTATGTCTGTGGATCGCAAAAGACCTACTTAGACTGCTCTAAAAAATTCGAAATTTTTAATATAGGGCGATTCCACAAAGAGTGGTCCTAAATGTCTCAAAATTCAAATGTGTTAAAAGTCAAACATTTTTATGTATTCTGAATCATCAAACATCATACTATTCATTAATTATGATAGTTTTCATAGTTATAAAGGACATTTATTGAATTTTTAACAATATTGGGAACATGTCAAAATGCATTACTTTTATGTTTGATAAATGTTTTTTTAAAAGCACATCTAAACGTATTAAAGAGCCTTAAAAATTATTTTTATTGTCAGGAATTACTATTTAAGAATGTTTCTTTGATAAACAACCCTTGAAATTTGTTCTAAAAACAATTAAATTATTTAATTTTTTTTTCTTCAAAATTATATAATTGGAAAGTAACACACGTAACGAAACTTCTAATTTTTTCATTTAAATTAGTTATTTAGAGAAAATATTAACTATAAAACGATATTTTACAAATTAACTAAGTCTGAAATTAAAAATACAAACTCAAAAGATTTTTATTTGTAACAATTATCGTTTGGAAATACATATTTAATTAAGGTAACACACGTAACGAAATGCTTCTAAACTGTTGTTCCGTGCAGCATTCTGTTTTGAGTTGCTAAATTTATAAGAATTTTCATTTTGTTATTGAACAATATTGAACTATAGAACAACAAAATTTATATTTATTGCTAATTATATAAGAATAACACCGATTGTTAGTTTATTCGGAATCAGTTAAAACCAATTATTTAATGGATAAATCTGAAAAAGTGGCGTTAACTGGATCTGAAAGAATAAAAAGATGGAGAGAAAGAAAAAAGGCAAATGATCCAGCATTCCAAGTACAAGAAAATAAAAGAATCGAATCATTACGAAAATAGAGAGTAAAGAAAATGACTGTTATTGAAAAGAAGTTGTATAATGCGAAAGTAGCAGAACGGGTGCGAAAATTTAAACGCAAGAAAGACGCTATAATAAATGAAGATACTGGATCAAATAATGATAACAACGATATGCAAACGCCACAAAAAGAACAACCCTATAAGAGACCTCAATCCCTAGGAAAAGCAGTGAGAAAATCTTTGAAAAGTCTGCCTACATCTCCAAGGAAAAAAATTGCTGTTATATGTGGATTAGCAAAACGTGTAGGACTTGAGCTTTCCGAAAAAATGGAAAATAATATCAGACCTTCTGCTCAAGCTATCTCAGGTGAATTAAAATCAATGGTTACAGATTTTTACTTTCGAAGTGATATTGTCTACACGATGCCTGGCTTAAAAGATGAAATGGTCGTTTGGATTAATGGGAAGAATACAGGTAAACAACGAAAATATTATCTAACCATGTTTCTTAGAGAAGTTTATGCGACATTTAAACTGTTATATCCTGACTATTCAATTTCGTTTTCAAAATTTTGTTCTCTGCGCCCGAAAAATGTGCCTTTGTTAAAAGATACACCTATGGACCAATGCAAATGCATACACCACGAAAATTTCATTCTTAAATTAAAAGGTCTCAACCTAGCTTATGACAACTCATGGTGGGAGAAACATTTGTGTGTTTCTGGTGTGAAAAACCTAGACTCCAGCTGTTGGAAAGGGCAATGCAACACCTGTAAAAATGGTGCATTGTTTGAAATAAGTTCTGATCCATCGGTATATGTAGCTTGGCAAGAATGGGAAAAAGATTCAAATGGTCGTTTAGTTAAAAAGTTTTATGACGATAAGTGTGTCGGTGAACTGTATGAAAACATCATCGAAAACTGGTCTAATTTTCAAAAGCATACAAGGATAAAAAGAATCCAAGCGAATGGTTTCCAAATGGACATAAAAAAGAAAGAGGGACATAAAACCAGAGTTCTTCAAATCGATTTTGCAATGGCATATTCATGTGAATATCAGAATGAAGTACAATCTGCCTTGTGGTCTCGAGCATCAGTGCAATTATTCACAGCTGCTGTATTCGTTGATGGGGTATGTTCAACTTTCTTAAGGGGGTCTGGCACCCCAAAATCATTGAAAAAATTAAAAAAAAAATTAGTGGCTTAAAATACTATATCAACCTTTATTAATAATGTCACAAAGTTTTAAGACGGTTAGAAAAATATTTTTGACATTAAAGGCAATTTTATTTTACCCTTTCTTTAGTGAAACTGCCCAGATCGGCCGAACGACTAAGGATCCGATAATGTTATTCCAATCAAATATTACGAGGAAGCAAAAATCCTTCGTAAGGAAATGAGTTAACAATAAAAACTTTAAATTGGTTTTTTCTCGGTTTTACAATTTTTGAATCATGTGAATGTTTGGGGGCACATAACTAAAAATGTTATTCATTTAAATACTTGAATTTTTTTATGTGTAATTCACAAGTATATTTAAACATTTTAACGCAGGGAATAGTCTGTAAAGTTTTTACTTTTTTTTAAAAAAAAATCTTTTAGGTTAAAAATATTGACATTCTTCAACGATATTTAAAAAAAATTCATATTTAATCTAGTTTTTAGTTTTTCAAAATAATCTTGTGTTAAAATACTTAAAAATGTCTATAGATGAAACTGTGAAAATTTGAAATGGATATATTAATTAGTTAATTCTTGAGATGCCCCCAAAGTTGGACAATTTAACATGGGCTTCTATGGAGGTGCCAGACCCCCTTAATCTGTTCCGATGCAAAAGACAAAGGAAAAAATAGCATCTTTGCATTTTTGTCAACATTGTATGAACACCTATTTATTGTTGACCCTTCTTCACAAGACTTCTCTGAAATAATTTACAGTGATGGGCCAAGTTCTGAATTCAAAAATAAATACATGGTTAAACTCTTACATCTTTTCTCACTAAAATATAAAAAGCCATTTATTTGGAAGTACTTTGCTACTTCACATGGTAAAGGAGTTGTTGATGGTATCGGTGGGAGCGAAAAAGCATTAGTTCGAAGCAAAGTCCAAACTCAAGGGGAAAATGGAATAGTGGTTCAAAATTCTGAAGACTTTGCTAAACTTGCTAAAGAACTTATGACCAACACAACAGTTCTTCACATAAGTAACAATGATATTGATGCTCTAATTGACACTGTAAACCCATTTCAAAATGTTCAACCCTATAAAGGCATAAGTTCAATGCACGTGATTGAAGTGTCGAAAAATGGTGCAAAAATGTGGCACACAAACAGCCAACATTCTCTAAATTGTCCTCCTGATATTACTTCTTCTTAAGTCATCTTTAATTCAAATAAATTGTTATTGTTTAACACGTTTTTTGTAAAGCATTTGAAATTATTTAATAAGAATTCCCATGGGCTAACACACGTAACATTCTGGTAACACACGTAACGCACCAATATTACCAAATTACTAAATATTATTAAATGATATAAATAAATGAATGGTACCATAAACAAGTTCTATGATCTGTCTCTCAGTGAAAAAAAAGTTATAGCTTAATTCATTCATAATTCACAGAAATAAGAATTTGTTTGTAAACTTTCAAATATATCTCAATATAAAGGGTAACACACGTAACGAAATTTTAAGATTTATTTTAACAATCATCCAAAAATCTAATTTCATTTATTTTTATTTTAGACACTTATAAGACATGAAACTTTAACTTCCAACAATAAAAAATATAAAAATAAAATAATAAGTTTGCTAAAAAGTACCTTAAAATCGAAAAACAGCGTGTAAAACTAACACACGTAACGAAAGAATCGCCCTATAGATTCCTTTTAATACCTACGTGTGCACTGAGGCTTAGATTTTTCATATTTGATTAAAATTTTTAATTAATATAATTAGTTTAAAAAAAAAACGTCATCCACGTGGGATTGCGGGACCATAACAGGGCTTGAAAAAACATTGTCCGGGCCGAAACGGGGGCTTGACGCCATCCTCTATTAGTTTGATTGAGATATGCGCTCGCCCGAAGGCTGCTTCATCCTCTATTAGTGTTTGCTCTTTTAGGTGTGCATGCGCCAACACGAATTTAATTTTGTTTTAAATTTTGAGTGTATTTTCACAAAGGTAAGTATGCCTCTAAAAGGAAGCAATGCGAAGTTAACGGGTTCCCAGCACTGAACTGAACTGAAACTCTGGAAGAAGGATCCCATGATAAGCTGGTGAAGCATATTTTTGGGTCACTTGGCGACAGCTTTAGGGAGAATATGTGCCACATTTGGCATAATTTCGCCGATCACAATGGACACTTGACTTGACAGTTTGCATTGGATGTCGCCAATCGCTCGCCAAGAATAGTACTCCAAGGAATTTAAGTTTTAAAGATTATACCTGCAATTCTATTTTTTTAAAAGTACATGTTTCCGAAACTTCATTATGTAAAGAACCTTCTAAAGCAATAACCAATCAATTTTCTGTTTGAAAAATTATTGAAAAAGTTGGTTTAAAATGCCTATTTTAACAGGTAAAGTATAGGATTGGCGGCAAAAGTTGGGTTACTCTTACAGGGTTGCTGGGCTTCACCGACCCGTTTGACGAGTGTTTCGATACTCCTTCCAGAGTTTCAGTTCAGTTCAGTGGTTCCCAGTAAGGCGGGACCATACTGCTAGTTTTCAATAACACTAAAAACTTTTTTAAGCAAAAGAAACAGTAAACAAAACAAACTGCTGTGCCACTAAAAATCTTATTAGATGTACTTTTGAGCAACTATTACATTTTAAAATATTTGATTTTTTAAAATTGTTGCAGGTTTAATATTATTTTTAAATTTATAAAAATTATGTGTGGAAATTAAAAAAAAAAAGACTTAAGTAACCTAACATTTAGGTTTCTTAAATCTTAACTTGTCAAAATGGACAACTAAACACTTAAAAAATAAAATATAAAAAAATTCATGTACCATATAAACTTGTGTATAAGCCGAGAATAAACAAAATTTGAGAATCAAGTCGACATAAACACGATACATTAAATTTCCACACAAACAAAATTATAAAAAAATTCTCCAATACTTATACTAAATTTTTAAAAAAACTTAAGGTTTAAATTCTAATACTAAAAATAAAGACCCAAAAGCAGTTAAATTCTCAAGATAAATTAAGATTGCGACCCCAAAATAATGCCTAAGTGTTAGTTCTCAGCGTAATGCTGGTTTTGTACAGTATAGCTTTGGTACAGGACAGTTCAGTGAACCAGTATGTAAAGAAAAGAATGAATATCTGTGACCTTGGCACAGCCTTAACGCCTTAACCTGTGTGGTCTTCACGTTTCACTGAACACAGCATCTACTTCTTCATTCAGGGTCATCAAAAGAACAAAAAAAGAAACCTGTTTTATTTTAATCTGGGTTGTAATAGTGCTTGCAAAAATAAAAATCATGAACCGGTTTTTTATTTTTCTGCAGAAAACTTTGGTCTGGGACGATCTTTTCTTGCTTTACCTTTACCTCAACTTTGGTTGCTTATTTCAGAAGGATATTTGGTTTAGAAATGGTAGACCGAATTATACACAAATGGGGTTATACATGATTTTTTACGGTAGATTGTTTTTCCAACCCCTAATATTATAAAGTAAATTCGCCGTTCTGTCATTTCCGAAAATTTCATTTTTTTTCATTTCTAAAAATTAAACTTCACATATCCTCTTCTCTGTTGACGCTACAGGCCAAGGTGATCTCTCCAAGTCTCCTCCATCTAACTCTGTCCCCTATAATGGCCCTCCATCAATTTACTCCTAACACCCTGAGGTCTCTTTCCACAACATACAGCCATCTAGTTGGGGGTCTTCCTCTGCGCCCTTTTCTTTTTATCTTCGAGAGAGTTACTTTTTTAGTGGGGAAGCTGTCTTTGTTTCGAAACACATGGTCCAGCCACCTAATGCGGGATGCCTTTACCACCTTTAGAATGTCAGGTTCACCATACTTTTTGTATATTTTGTGGTTGTAGGCGATTCACATAACCTCACTTATAAAAAAAAAGATACAATCTGGAAGAAAGGTTAGGTTAGGTTTGAATTATCGTCGTACTAGAGCTACACAAGGGCTATTGGCGACAGGCATCATATTTTAGAACCACAGTTAAGTGACGAGCCAACACCTGAATAGGCATCCAACGTAACCGTTAAGGGCGACATCGTACGCAGCGTTAGGCGTTAGGACTTTGAAGGATATTTAATGTGCACTCCCTTACACGGGGTATTATTTGTTGGACATTTTTGGCTGCATGGGCCAATTATAAGTCAGCAGTTATTCTGGAGATGCCCGGACCCGATCCTGGGACCTTCTGCATGCTAGGCGAGTGACTAATCCACTGGGCTCCCCAGCCCCCTTGAAGAAAGGACATCAATGTCAATTGCTATATCATACATTGCTGAATCAAAACAGGATTGTTACCAGGGGGACAACACATAACGGCGACTTCAAAATAAAATGTGAATCTTACTGTAGGACAGTCTGGGCGATGAAAAGATCGACTTCGCTGGGATACCCTTCTGTTATGTGGTACTCGATCAGCATACTCGCACAGTTATCGCCGTCTGTCGAATGGATGAAATGGTACCGGGACTGCTGGTAGTTCTTCTCTGTGGAAAAGGAATGGATAGTGACATTAGTTAGAAACACTCATGTAACAGTAAAAAGAAAATAAGGTTATTTAAATCTTATTTTTTATAATTAAGGGGTTAAAAAAATTAAATAAAATGCAATAAAAACCTATTTTTACTAACATATTATAAATAAGATATCGAATGAATATTACACTTGTTTATAATGCCAGCATTTATACACTTAAATATGAATATATTTAAACTGGTATTGTATGATTTTTTTTTTCATCCCAAAAAAATATATTTGTATCTTTAATACTCATACATTATGGAAAAAATACTGAAAAAAAATCAACTGCGTTGGAATTTATATAATTTTAATTTTTAACATTTTTGCCATGTGGCAAAAACCAACTACAAAATTCCAATTTTAATAAGAATGACTAGAAAACTACTAAATATATTTTAAAATAACCCTCTTTAACTATGATTAAACAATTTATTTGTGTTTAGTACTAATATTTTATATTATTATACTTTGAATACTGCCTAAGACATAATTTCACAACAGTTAATAACTTCACATTTTAATTTTGAATACACTTTTACTACTGTCATCTATGAGGGTTATAGTAACTAAAACTTAAAAATGGAATGTAATAGATGAAAAAAAAAACAGATTTGTCAAGAGGGAGCACTACTTTGATAGAATAAAGTGAATTATGTTACTTGTTGACCTATCACAACAGTATGCTTTAGAGGGTTAAAGAATTAAGTAAATTAATTTTTTTAAATAAAGTTTATATGAATCAATAGTTTGAATTAACAAAGAAATGTAATGCTACTTGCATGAGTAATTCTGAACAATGCATATTCAAGAAAATACAGGCCTTTTAGCGACTTAAATTTTACTCTTAGCAACTTAAACTTTTTTCCTTACAAATTATTTTATAGAAGGACTTTCAAAAACAGTGAAAAACCTGAGAGATTCTTCAATTCGACATTTCATTTGAAATATTTATACATGAAATATTAATTTAATGAATTTTTCCGTTACAAGTCTTCCATTATGAAATAAGGTAGTATTTTTGGTCATTTCAAGATGTCAACCATCTCGGCAAGTGCCGGGGTTTGTTATCATTTCGATGTGGCGACATTTCTAGAGAAAGTCGCCAAATCTGGCCACAATACTTTAGGTTAACCATAAAAAAAGAGGGTTAAATATGCTGAATACCTTTCCACAATGTTAGTGCAACAGATTGGTGCAGGCGAGGGTGACCAAATGTGGAGCTGTCCTCCCTGTTTTTACTTGACCATTTCAGAGCTGTGGTTAGGAAATTGTTCCTCTCGGGCGAGTCTGGCAACATCATCGAAAACAGGGTTCCCAATTTATCTGCAACAGAAATAATTCAATATCATCTCTACACTCCGTGCCAACATAACTTGGGTAAAAACAGAGTAAAAAGCCAGAGGGAAAAGCATAGTTTGAAACTCTTGTAAGGTATTATTTACATACACAATGATCTGAATGCAATTTAACCAAAATACACTTTTCCTTCTGATAAAATTGACGAATTTTCTCAAATAATATTCAAATCTGTTAGACCTTAAACGAAATTAATGTTTTAAGGATGGATTCACAAATTATTTATGGAATTCTTTACATGCACGGAAGGATCTTCTCCATAGCATAGTTCTATTACTCAAATTAGGTTGGCAAGGAGTGTAGAAACAAGAGAGAACAGAAGACAAATAAATAATAGTATGAAGGTAGATGACAGTTTAGAAAAAAATCAGGACAATTAATTTTGCAGGACAATAAAAAACTAGGGTATTTGAAATATTTTAAATTTTAGACATTCTTAAAACAGACAGAATGTTAAAAAGTCGTACTTTACTGAAAAATGCAGTATGCTTAGTCACTATAAGAATGCATTTTTTTTTTTGGTTTTGGAATTTTGTTGAAATAGAGCGGACAATAAGCTTATTGTATTTTAATAAATTTCTTTATTTCTTTTTATTATTCATCACCCATAAATATATTTTGTACTATTATTCTTTAGAAAACAAGTTAATTTCACAATATTCATAGCCATAAAATAATTGTCTTTGCACAAAAAACCTTTATAAATACAAATATTAGATTTTTAATTTTTTTTTTTTAAAATTAGTTGACTATGTGGATAAAGCATCATACTAATCAAAATTAAAATTACTTGAGCAATTACAAATACTTCAGATTTATTAAAATTTTCAAAATTAACAGTGTGGATAAATCCGTTAGAAGCTTTATTATGTTGCAAAAATAAACATATAATAAGTTATTAAAACAAAAAAATTAAGCTACATTTTACAATTATTTAAAATAATAACAGTTTTAAAATTATGTCTATTGCAAAGAAGTCTGCAAATGACTATATATGCAATATGTTTTTGTTACGGTAACAAGGCTGTTTACCTACACCTTAAGGTGCATTTAAATTTTAAATTCATAAAATTATTTATACATAATAAACATTTTTAATACAGTAGACTCCCTCTTAACCGGCTTAAACGGGACCAAGGGTAAGCCGGTTAAACGAAAATCCGGTTAAACCGGAGAAATTAAATAAATTGAAATTTAGATGTTTATTTGATTGCACTTTTGTTTATTGATGATACTTGCCTTATGAAATACATGTACAATTGAAATAAGATGTAATTTTACAGGTTAGTATATTATTATTAGTATTTTACATTTTTGATTACATATATAATAATAATATATACCTTTAAAAAAAATCTGTGACCGTTTTTGTCGAAGCTTGCCGATTTCATACAGACTACTACACGCTTTCTTTTCTCACTTTTTGCCATTTTGGGAAATATCAACTTTTAAACTTTGATTGAGAACAAGGATTTAAAAATTTTTGACATGTGTTCCGTTGAACACCTTCCTTTCCACCCCTCACTAATAGATTGGGAAGGTCCGACCAATCGCCACATTCGTACAAGGATAACAATTTAAACTAACTCGTCACGGGTCCCTTTAAAATCCCCCTCTCAACCCCTCGCTAATTCAATGGAATGTCCGGTCGGCCCCCACAGCCCCCATCAACACGTCCCCTCCCCCTCATTCTCAAATACAAACCACGCGCTCAAAAACATGTGCGCCATCAAAAACCGATTGAAATAACCAAAAACTTGTATTTTAAGCTATTTTTAACATTTTAAGGGTGGAAAATTTTCAGCCCGGTTAAAGCGGAGATCCGGTTAAACGGAGGCCGGTTAAGAGGGAGTCTACTGTATTTTGATTACACATTTAATCATAAAGATTTATAAAACTAAGCATACCCATTAACTCATCTGTCACAGGTACTTCTGATTCATTAAAAACATTTATTAACAATACAGATAAATCTGAACCACTATTGTGCTGCAAAAAATAAAAAAAGATTTTATAGGTTATGAAAATGTTTTATAAAACAATTTAAAAATTAAGTATTTTAAAACCTTTTTTTAACAGAAGTTGATAATCTAAATGCATAATTTGTAAAAAATTAATACAAAGAATTTTTAATAAAGTTTATATATATTTGCGGGGTAACAATTTGACATGATACAAGTCCAGAATAATATACAGAAACTTAGCAAGTTACAGTCATTTTAGAGCAAAGAACAAAAACAGAATTAACATTTTATTGTGAATTACTGACATAATAGTCCTAATGTAGCAACAAAATACACATCAACTTCAATACATTAACTGAAGGTAACAATTAAAGAAACTGGACAAAGATTTCATTAATTGGAACGTTGCGGGTGGTCACCAGGCATCCAGAGCAAGACTGCCAAGCCACTATTGTTGATATTTGCAAATTATTGCTTTCAAATGGTATTTTTTAAATTTAAAACATTAGAAAATTTTTACAAAGCAATACGCAATTGCAACAACTATAAAATGGTACACTTCTACACTGATATTGAGTTCAAAACTTACACAGTATTATTTTCATTAATTGAGATTAAATAATAGTAAATACCTGGCTATGTGTGAAGAACAGAATCGACCCATCATATAACAGAGATATTAAATCATCATATTTCTTCTGAGAAAGGTATCTACAAAATATAAGAAAAAGTAGCTTAACAAACATATAAAAAGTTAATAAGTAACTACAGTCGAACCCCGCTATAGTGAACCCTCTACGGAACCAACAATTGGTTCACTATATCCGAGGGTTCACTATATCCAATTTTTCAGGAATAAAGTAGTATATGATATATTTATATATCTCTATATTTTTATACGCTTTTATAAGAATAATTATGGCTTTGCATACCTTGAATTAATTGAATTAATAATATAATTATTTAATAAATGTTCAGAAAAAAATCTTAATTAATTTTTGAAATTTTCTCAAAATGATTATTGGTACAAAAAGAATGAAAATACATAAAATTAAGTAATAATTAATTTAATTTGTTACCTCTATATGCCAACATTCTGTGAAATAGTTGGTAATTTTGGATTGTTTACGATTAGAGTTCGTAAGGAAATAACAGAGAAGTGCATGAGAATTGGACAATTGGGCAGTTCCACTTACCCCCAGTTTTCAAGGGGTAGTTGAAAAGAAAGAATAATAGCTGGGAAGACGAATGGCTTCATTTAACGGAGGGGGAGAAGTTGCAACACCAGTGCGTAGTGTCGTACAAGCCGAGACTAATCGTCCATGAAAGGGTTTTGAATTATGGACACAAGCCTTCCAAGAAAGTGTGTATGAATAGGATGTAGAATATGAATAATGGTTCGAAAAGAAAGGGTGGTTCCTGGAACCCAGGGGAGTGGGGGGAAGAAAAGAAATGTTAACTTTTAAACAGGTCCAGTTTGAGTACAATAAGATGGGAAGGACAGGTTGAAAAATGACACATTGTTAATAAGATTGCTATCTCGCTGCCACTTGCCATTTTTAGTGTATCGTAAAATATGGAGAACTGAACCAAAAAATATTAAGGAAAGGAAAATTAAGTTCACTATAAGCGAACTCCCATTTTCTAAGTAGTTCACTATATCCATATAAAATAACATTAGTTTAATAGGAGTTCGGAAGGGACCACTAAAAAGGTTCATTATAAGCGGGGGTTCACTATATCCCGGGTTCACTATAGCGGGGCTCGACTGTATTATAAATATTACATGTCCCAAAAGGTTATTTACGACATGCTGGTCTCTCATATCGTGATGAACCAGATATACATAGGAACTTGTGTCCGAAAATTCAAACTGAGACCGCTGGAGGTTTAGACTTTTAATTATCCACGCACCAGAGCTACAGGAGGGCTGTTGGCGATAAGCGTCGCAATTCAGAACCACAGTCAAGTGACGAGCTGACACCTAAATAGGCACCCAACGCAACCGCCGTTAAGGGCGACATCGTATGGTGCAGCATTAGGACTTTGAAGATATTTAACGTGCACTCCCTTACACAAGGTATTATTCGTTGGACATTTTTGGCTGCATGGGCTGTTTATAGGTCGGCAAGTATTTTGGCAATGCCCAGACCCGAACCTGGGGTCTTTTGCATGCTAGGCGAGTGCCTAACCGACTGGGCTCCCCAGCCCCCCCAAGACTGCTGGAGGGCGATAAGAGCAGGTTTGGACAAGGAGAAAAAAATATATTGACAGCGGTGTTGATAATTTATATAACAAAACATCATTACATCACAGCAAATGTTTAGAATTTCTTCCATTCGCCACATTGCACATTTCACAGCGTCGGCGCATGAATTCACGAACCCGGTCAAATTGGCCATTAGTGTCACAGACACGTGCTGCTGCTTCCACAAAAATGGCAATAAGATCCATGTCCGATATTACGGGTGTCTCGTACACTATGGACTTCATGCAGGGTGGTTACAAAATCCCAGAAAAAAAGTTCCCTGATATTTCCATGATTTCTCTGATACTTTCCCAAAAATTTCCCTGATTTTACAATTACCTAGAAAGCATGCAATACACACAGTTCAATACAGTACAGAAAATTTAATCCAGACATCGCAGGAATTAAGACATCCCTGATTATAGGTTAGCCTACTTAACTTTTCTGCATTTCCGAAAATCTGAATGAGTTTAGAGGAATCGTGTGATCAGAAAACCATTTTATAACTTAACAGGATTCGTGAGAGAGATTAATCTTTCCTCCAAGATTGGTCCATCAGGCAAATCGGATCGACCAGAATATATATTTTTTTGGTAAAATGTCCATTAGTAGTGATCACAAGAACCTAAACCAGCCGTTTAGTTATCCAAAATAGAAAAAATTCCCTGACATTTTGCAAAATTCCATGAGAATTCAAGGATTCAAGGATATTTCCAGAATTAAAAAGTTCCCCGAGAAATCCCTGATTTCCAGGTTCTGTTACCACCCTGTCATGTGCCCCAATAGGTAGAAATCCAATGAAGTCAGGTCGAGGGATCGCGGCGGACATTGGACTGGTTCACCTCTACCGATGGACAGACCCAATGCAGTTTTAATTTGCAGACACAAGTTCCTATGTAAATCTTGTTCATCATGATATGACAGACCAGCATGTTTGGTTTGTAAATGACATTTTGGGACACTCTGCAGTTAATAAACAAGTAACAATGACTAATAAGATTTTGAAAATCTTCAAGACTGGTGTGCATATCACAGAAATTTATCCTTATTTTAAAAGGGGTAGTGAAACATTAATTTTTCTTGAGAACATCTCAATAATAGTCTTATAATTACTTTTTGCGGTGTAAATTTTAAACACAATAAGAAATAAAAACTGATCTGTTCAGAAGTCAACTATTTTAGGCTACCTCCCTTTCTTTAATTTCTACCTTGTTATAAAAAGATTAAAAAAACTTAACTCCCTGGCGCAACTGTCCATTACTGGGCCAAGGCATGCCATGCCTATTTCAGCTTTCGTGACCTACGGCTCTGGGGTGTTAGGCATATGTCCTAGCAAGGTGGTCAGCCTCGCACGGAACCCCCAGTGTTTAGTTCCCAAGCATGCTTGGTATTCATTTTATCAACCCACTCAAGGGATGAAAGAATGGGTCAACCATGCCCAGTCTGGGATTTGATCCCTGGACCTGTGGCGTGGCAATGCGAAGCACTACCACTAAGCCACTGGGCCTCAATAAAAAGATTACACTTGTAAATATCTAAATTTTTCAAAGTAAATCTGTTTTCATAATATCTTAATTGCAGCTTTAGAAATTATAGCAGACTAGATTAAGATTTGTCAATACATTTCATTCTTATTCGAAACAATAATAAATAACTATTTTTATAACTGTGCCAAACACATTCAAATGGCATATGGGTATTTATTTGTAATTTATTGGAAAGCCAGATCTTTAAGTTTTGGAATACCTCATATTGCTTTGTTTTAATGACAGACTGAACTGTCAAACTAAATGGTAAAGAACTAACAAGACTTTGTAAGCTGTGACATTTAAACTATTCGCCATTACATATCCATAAAAATTTTGTATGCTTGAACAGTAAAAATTTACTGTAGGGGGCGCGTCCCTACAGTAAATGTGTCCCTTGGCGATTTTTCCGAAATCACGCCAAAGGCCATATTTTGGCGACTTTACTTTTAACAACCACCAATTCAAAGAAAATAACCAAAACGAGCAAAATAACGGTATGGACGTTTTCAAACGTCATCAGTACGAAGTCAGAGAATTCGAATCATCAGTCGAAGTCAGACAGGTTGCCAGAAAAATTATTTATTACCAAATCCGAAATATCGCGCTAAGAGTGACGGTACAGTAAATCTGATCTTCTATGAACTAACCGACACATGCAATATTAAAGTCATATAAACTTATATGAAAATAGGCTTATTTCCTTTTAATTGTATATAATCTATGATCGATGGCTTACGGCATTTCCGAAAGAATAAACGGCAGAATTTTTGGGAGTTGCCAGTCAGTAAACAGAAATATAGTGCCAAGGCTAGATTTGATTTTATCAAGTATTTTTATACATGTACTATGAAAATAACAGCATAAAAATTTTAGGCAATCAAAATCTTTCATTAGGTAATATTTAAAGATTTTAAAAAGAATATTAATTTAAAAATTAAAATACGTGATACGACAAATTTGTGTATGATGACGATCGCACTAATTACAGGAAAATGTCGGGTTTTAGAAGGAATCTAGCCTAATTAGCTTGTCACGCAGCTACAAACTACATAAATTTGGTATTTATATAATTTCCACGAACAACAATATCGAAAAACATAACTGGTAAACTTCCGGCAAAGTTATTTTTGAAACTAAAAGTAACAAGTGACATAGGCTTAGCAGACACCCGTATCTTACCTAAAATAAAGTGTCCTATACATTTGATGAGCTTCATAATATTGGCCTAGTTCGATGTTCACTTGGAGTTTTTTCATAACCCTCTCGGTTCCCTGGCCCCTTAATTTTTTAGCCATGATAACTGAGAAAAAGTTTATTACTTTATTAAATAATGTTTTTTGTGGTAGAAACCTGAAAACAGGAACAGACGACAAGATTCGAGAAAGAAAGTAAACATCGATTAAGTTGAAGAAGTTGAGAAGTAATAAGTTTGTTGATGCTGCAAATATTTAAATATTAAATCTAAATTTATTTTATATAAATATTTTGTGTGATTTAAGATAATATGAATATTATTATGAAAGCAAAACTTGTATGGTTATAATTTTTGAATTGATGAATATATTTTTTAAACAAAAGAACTTCTAAACTTATTTTATCGTCTTCCTGGAGTTTCAATTCGACCGTGGCGGTTTCGCTTTTGATGTCGTTATGTGTTGTTTATTTATTGGCAGATATCAGATTTTAGCTTAATGTCAGAAGCATGTCTACTATTGATTATTTTAATGCTCTAGGTATCAGCATTTTAAAAATTTTAACATCTAGTCAAGAGAGAGCGTTTTTCAAAAATAGGTTTTCTGGAATTTCCTTAGAAACATCATCTTGATAAAGTTTTCAGGAAACATCTACAAACCAAAGGTGCAGTCAGTCAAGTATTTTAGTCTTTAATAATAAAATTTTATGGAATTTACTCTGCATTTTTGCAAATGAAACATTTATCCTTTTGTAAATATTATTCAAGCTTCACTAAATACTGCATATAAAGATAAAGGAAATGGTATCTCGATTTTTTTTTTTTAAATTCATATACACATCCATATTTATTGTTTTAAATCTTCATAATATTTATAATATTGTACAGTTTCAACTAATTTTCATAGTAAATCACTTGATTACACTAACAAAATTTGGAACACCTAGCTTATTCGGGCCAGACTGCTATTTGGCGACTTTTGGCGTTCGATTCGGCTAGTACGTTTTCGCTACTTGGCTGCAAAAGTTAACCCGCCAAGTCGAGACCGGCCTGAATACGCTAGCAGTACCCAAAATTTTGTTTTGGAATATGAAAAGATTTTGTTTTTCATCCGATTTGAGCCACAATATATATTTTAACCACGCTTCTTTTTATTGCAGGCAACTTAAACAATGAAGCAAAATTTATGAAACCATTGAAATGTGATACAAAACCACCCAACAACCATGCACCAATCCATACAAGACTGGCGCCAAGCCGTCAGAATGCCAACCGCCTACCGCGTGGGCAACTCCACCCTGAGAATCCAAACCCAGTTCATCGTCGGGGTTGCCATCGTTGGCGTATCCCTCCTCATTCTCCTATACGCCCTGATGCCATACACCAGAAACAATATGGTCAGCGATATACACCAACATGACGAGCACGGACATCGACATATAGCGGAAGCTAGGCGCCATCCTTGGACATATAACGTGACCTATCCCTTAACACAGCCTTCAACGACACCTAAAGGCATCAGGTATCGCATTGCCGTGATATCAGACTTGGATACTGATTCCAAGGACAGAAATAAGAACTTCACGTGGTTCTCCTACTTCAAGAAGGGTTACCTGACGATAGACGTCGCCAAGAAGTTTGTTGGGGTCGAGTGGGACAAGAATGTGGCAACCCTGCGATCGACCCTGTCTCAAGGGGGTCGAGGGATGGAGCTGTCGGAGTTGGTGGTTTTTAACGGGAAGTTGCTTTCTGTGGATGACCGAACTGGAGTTGTGTATGAGATTAGTGAGAATAGTGCTATTCCGTGGATTCTGCTTACGGATGGAAACGGAAAAACATCAAAAGGTAGTAATTCTTCACTAAGTTCCCACATGTGCTATCTAATTATTGTTAAAGGATCAGATTTACTATACCGTTACCCTTGGCGCAATTTTTTCTGGTTTGGGGATAAATAGTTTTTTTGTTTTAACCATCTGACTTCGCCTGATGATTCGAATATTTGACTTTGCAACGATGACGTTTCCAGAACAACCAATGTTAAATGAACAAACACGTTTTTCAGCTCTCCCTCGTGCAGCTCTAATGCGAAGATAATTCAAACCTATCCTATCATTTCGGTTGGGTTTTCGGTCGACTTTTGGCGCAATTTAGAAAAGTTTGCCAAGGGTTACATGCAATTAAATTCTACCGTTTTGCAAAGTTAGATAGCACATGTGGGAATTTAAGTGACAAATTATTTTGTGTTCTAAGGCTAAGAAGTTAATATAAATATGGTACAGCCCCTCCTTATATCGCACTTCGCGGGAGACATGCAAAAAAATGCGATATAACTAGAGACTTGATAATATTATACTTTTGATGTAGGGTCATTCCACGTGAAATCACCCAATGAGTGTTGCCGACTAGTCACCGATTTTTTTCAAAAAATTACCACTTAAACTTGCTGTGGAGAAAACCTCAAATATCAATTTTTAGCGCATTTTGTCGATTATTTGCTGAGATACGGACTTTTGAAAAATGACCATTTTTGACGAATTTCGGCCATCTTGGATTTAAAACTATGCACTAAAACTTCAATAACTTGAGAATGAATTGTTCAAATTTAACAATTTTGGTGTCCATTTGAAGCTATTTATATGAGAAATATAAATCTTGTGTTTAAAAGAAGTTTCAAAATTTTTTTACTAAAGTTTTAGAAGGAAAATTAAAAAAATCACTGTTAAAATTTTTAAAATTTCAATAGGCTGTAAAAAAAATAGGTATAATTTTTTTTCTTCGAAACTTGGTGAAAACATTAAATAATATGTGTTCTTTAAGTACAAAAAAAATTGGAGAGGTAATATTTCTTAAAAGCTAGAAAAGAATTTTTTTGTAACCCGTGATATTGAGCGCTACGGCTGCAATAAATTGAGAAATAATCCTTTAAATTTCACAATTTTTGTGTCGTTTTGAAGCTAATTATATAAGAAATATAAATCCAGTGTTTAAAAAATGTTTTATTACAATTTTAGAAGGAAATTGTAAAAAAAAACTCCGTTAAAATTTTTCTAAATTCAATATGCTTAAAAAATATCTACCCATTTTTGACCACCTGAAAATTGGTGAAAACATTAATCAATATGTGTACCTTTAAGTACCGTCAGTGCGGGTAACTTTGGCCAAAATCATAGTTTTTCTTACAAAAGAAGAAAAATTTAACTACAAAAACGATTTAAACACTTTAAAATCATTATGCATTCTAAGTATTGTACTTTTAGGAATAATTTTCAAGCATTTTTGTTAAATTTTATAAATTAATAAAAAATTGGTATTAATTTTAAAAAATTAGGACACTGTTAGGAGCCGGGCGGGTAACTTTGGCCACCCATGAAATACATAAAAAAAACATACTTTTTAACATCCTTAAAGGCTGTATTAACGAATTAAATAACAATATTACAACTTTTAACTTAAAATAACAAAGTTATACGACATATAGTTATCAAAAATGGTATATAACTTAACATTTACATTGCAGTGCATCGTGGAATGGCATTACACAATGAATACTAGTATTGTTTGTAGCCTTAAAAGAAAAATAAACTTCTATTTTAATAATGGAAAAAGAACTTTTTTGAAGCAAGATGTAATAACAATTATATTTAAAAAAAGCAAACGATTTTATTATGAAAAGGGAAAAAATAATACATTCATAATTAGGAATCTGAAAATGTTTACTTTTCGACATTTGCGATTTTGAATGGTATACGTTTCTTGCGTTCTATCTTCATCTTTTTAATGCTCAAAACTGTGATATTTTTAAAAAAGAATATCTAAAAATTGAGTAATCATAAAAGTAAGAATTTTTCAAAAGTAGTTAAACAGAATACACTTTTACATACATTTTTTAAAGTGCAAAGTTCCATAAAGAAATACTTACATCTGTGGCCAAAGTTACCCGCTTTCATCAGCAAAAGCTTCCCAATTACAAATATTTAAATACAGCACAAAAAGTATTCAACTTAGAATAAAACAAATGGTGTAATATTCTTCCCCATAAATAAAAGAATCGAATAGAGTGTTTTATTTAAATATTTTCAATATTTTTTTAAGTGTTCCAGACAAAAGTTGGAAGAGATACATTTTTGTCATTTTATGCTCGTAAGAATGGAAACAGCATTTGTAGTATTGCCAGAATTAGAATGAGAATTTTTTTTTACATGAGATGAAAGGGGATGTTTCCACCTTTCCGAAAATGTCAAACAATTTAAGATGAGATCATTTTATGAAGAGAAATTAAGAAACAAATCTTTTTCCGACGCGTGGCCAAAGTTACCCGCTTTGACGGTACAAAAAAAAATGAAGAGGTAAAATTTCTTAAAAGCTAGAAAAGAATTTTTTTTTGTAACTCATGGTACTGAGCTATAAAACCCTTTGTTGCAGGAATATGCCAATGAAAATGTTTCTAACAAATAAAATTTTCATTATCATGTTAAGTTAACTTGATTTTAAGCACTAAAAAGGTTTTTATAACAATAAAAGTGTAATTCGATCCAATAATTTTACATAAATTGAATCTCTCATTCCTGTCTAATAAGTTTTCATTTCCCTTACACTGTCTTTTGCATCAAGTAGAATAAAGTCTTTAATCCACATGGTAAGTTATTAAGGAAAAAGCTTTGAACATCTGCCTAATTTCTTCAAAATTTATGACCACAGGAAATTGAATCATTCAACAAAACCTCAAAAATCAAAACAAGTCATCACTAAACCATGTCATTTTTCAGTAATAAAAACAAACAATCCATAGGCAAAAGGTGCAGTGATTGTTTATATTAAGTAATGCAGAATTGAAGTTTGTTTTTTCTAAGAGGCACTTCTAACTCTTTTGATATACTATTTGTCACTGAACTGCTTTGCAAACTGTGAAAATTCTGAAACTATATTGCACACGATTATTTAGCTCTCCTTTGTTTGATTGTTAAATGTTGAGAACATACAAAATCACCCCTGATGAAACCAAGTCAATTGAACACTTGTTTGAAAACTTCAGGAAGGAATAAATTATTTCTTCTCAATGTTAAAAATGGTATGTACCTGGATCTCATTTGCTAGTACTAACAATTATTTTTTAGAAACTTTTCAGTGTCATATATTCCTACTCCTACATTTGTGAGTTTGTTAACTCAATATCATGGGTTACAAAAAAAATCTTTTCTATTTTTTAAGAAATTTTACCTCTCTGATTTTTTTTGTACTTAAAGTAAACACATTGATTAATGTTTTCACCAATTTTCAGGTGGGAAAAATTGGGTATATATTTTTTAAGCATATTGAATTCAGAAAAAATTTAACGGAGTTTTTTTTTTTTTGCAATTTCCTTCTAAAGTTATAATAAAACATTTTTTAACCTTTTTTAAACACTGGATTTATATTTCTCATATAATTAGCTTCAAAACGACACAAAAATTGTGAAATTTGAAGAATTATTTTTCAATTTATTGTAGCCGTAGCGCTCAATATCACGGGTTACAAAAAAATTCTTTTCTAGCTTTTAAGAAATTTTACCTCTCCAATTTTTTTTGTACTTAAAGAACACATATTATTTAATGTTTTCACCAAGTTTGGAAGAAGAAAAAAATATACCTATTTTTTTTACAGCCTATTGACATTTTTAAAATTTTAACAGTGATTTTTTTTAATTTTCCTTCTAAAACTTTAGTAAATTTTTAAAAAACTTCTTTTAAACACTAGATTTATATTTCTCATATAAATAGCTTCAAATGGACACCAAAATTGTTAAATTTGAACAATTCATTCTCAAGTTATTGAGGTTTTAGTGCATAGTGTTAAATCCAAGTTGGCCGAAATTCGTCAAAAACGGTCATTTTTCAAATGTCCGTATCTCAGCAAATAATCGACAAAATGCGCTAAAAATTGATATTTGAGGGTTTCTCCACAACAAGTTTAAGTGGTAATTTTTTGAAAAAAATCGGTGACTAGTCGGTAACAAATTTTCCTAAATTTGGGTGATTTCACATGGAATGACCCTGTATTTATGCTCAAAACAGTTTTTTTTAACTAAAGCACAGTATGTATTTGAAACATAAAACTAAATCTCTAAAAACAGAAGCACAAATTTAAAAAAGGACATTATTATTACTATAATCATCACACATTATTGCACAGGTAATAATGTAATATTTCACCCATTTTCTAGTAAAAAATTCATCTTAGCTGCTTTAATTTTTCTCGTAAGACCTGCTTCTCGGAAAATATCAAATAACGAAAGTTCATTAACAGCATCCTACCAATATTAGATAAATTTATCCACTAATATTAGAATCGATTTTAAGGAAAGTGTATATTGATAAAAAAAACGGGCGAAATTGGGAGACATGAAACACGGCGCGATATATCCGAATGTGCGATATAGCGAGGGGTTACTGCACTTACGTATCAACATTACAGCAGCAAAATATGTGTTAATGTACCAAAACAGAACAATCCTGTTCACAAGTAAGAGCAATCCTGTTATCTTTTGGATTGCCTTGCTATTTGCTAATTTTTACACTATTTTTAAGTTTATGATTTGCTGCAGAAGAAGAAGAAGTCTAGAAGCTAAATGTTATGCCTAGTCCATTTTTGTGTGAAACATTTTCCTAGACATTGAAGCTTTTCTTATGTATTTAACTATTTTCCTTGATGTAATATTTTATTGATAAACTGTTATAATTCAGGGTGATACTATAATACAGGGTGTTCGTAAAAGAATGTCCGAGTTTTAATGGTATAAATATTACAGAAATTTATTTTATACTAAACATAACAAATCATGCATGAAATTGAAGGAAAACTAACCTAGTTTTCCCTATAAGTGCTCAATGTGTGCACCTTTAGTGATATGGCACACATCCAAACGAAAATGCAATTCTTCCCATACTGTCTGCAGCAAGTCCCGAGTAATGGAATAGATGACACTGCAACTGTGAAAACGATGAAGCAGTACAAGCGTTTATCTGAAACTGTTGGAGTTATTCTTTATTCGTCAACTTCAACCACAACTGTCTAACGAGGTTACAGCTGATAGGTACTATTACAATTTGAAACTCTGACATTCTTTTTACGGACACTCCGTATGTTGCATATCACTGTATTATCTGTTCTTTTAATAAGGTAAAACTTAATTTATTCAACACTTTCAGTTACCCTACGTGAATGATACTGATTTATACCTTCTTCCAATTTAGGTTTCAAGAGTGAGTGGGCTACAGTGAAGGATCAGCATCTCTACGTAGGTGGGCTCGGAAAAGAATGGACTTCTTCGACAGGAAAGTTGCTCAACTTCAACCCACAGTGGATAAAAGTCATCACTCCACTCGGCCAAGTAGAGCATGTAGATTGGAGGCGAAATTATATTGCGCTTCGGAGAACTGCACAAATAGAATTTCCAGGTTATTGTTTTCTTATTAATTCAGGTCCATCCTTAGTTACAATTGACTAATTTGAGGTATAAAAGATTTTTTTAGTATGTATTGAAATTAAGGTTAATAAATTCAGCAATATAACTAACTCTATTGTATGCCTACCATTTTTGCAACTATGTAACATGATTGGTATTGTGGTATCTATTTTTATTAACTTAATTTTAAGATTTTTAATTTGAATTTTTTTAGTTATAACAAAGTAACAAAAACAAAAACCAGTAAAAGACAAGGTTGTTTCGAGAAAAAAAAAAGTCTTAGGTCGAAAAGAAAATAATGTTTTCATCTTTGTTTTACCTTTTAAGGATATTATTTGGTTGTTAGTAAAATCTTTGGACTCGACTAGAAAGTATTTTCCCCATCCCTAACAATGACATGTACCCGGCGAGTTGTCCCTATACTTCCTGCCACCCTTATTTGAAACACTTTAGGGATAGAAAACTGAAACGGTTTTTTTTTTTGCCCTCGGTTTTAATCAAACACCGGTATTTTCATGAGGCTGCCCTAAACCGGAAACCGGTTTTCTGCAAGGAAAACTGAAAATCAGGTTTTTGAAACACCGTTTTTTTTTTTACTAAAAAACCACCATCCCTACCGTTTCTTATTTGGTTGGCGGCTAGTATAGAAGGTTAAATTCTTTTTTAAAAAAAACTTGTGTAATGTGTTCTAACAGGGTGGTTACAAAATTCTAGAAAAAAAAAGTTCCCTGATATTTCCATGATTTCCCCGATACTTTCACAAGAATTTCCCTGATTTTACAATTACCTAGAAAACATGCAATACATACAATTCAATGCAGTACAGAAAATTTAATCCAGACATCGCAGGAATTAAGACTTTCCGGATTATGGGTTAGCCTACCTAACTTTCCTGCATTTCCGAATATCTGAATAAGTTTAGAGGAATCACGTGATCAAAGAATCATGTAATAACATGATTCGCGAGAGTGATTGGTCTTTCAGGCAAAGCGGATCAACCAGAATATTTTTTTTGATCAAGTGTCCGTTAGTAGTGATCACAAGAACCTAAACCCGCTGTTTAAGTAATCCAAAATGGAAAAAATTCCCTGATATTTTGCAAAATTTGAAAAATTCCATGAGAATTCCCTGATATTTTGCAAAATTCTTTGATATTTCCAAAATTAAAAAGTTCCCTGAGAATTCCCTGATTTCCCAGGTTCTGTTACCACCCTGTCTAATATCCATTTTTTCTCCAGGCTACATGATCCACGAAGCAGGGGTCTGGAGCGAAGTCCACCAAGAGTGGTTTTTCCTCCCGCGCAAAGCCAGCTACATCACATACAACGACAAAGAGGACGAAAAGAAAGGCACCAACTTCCTCATCAAAGCCAACGAGGACTTCACGAGGATAACCATGACGTACGTGGGCCCGAAGATCCCGACCCACGGGTTCTCTTCGTTCAAGTTCGTGCCCGATACGGCCGATTCGGTAATCGTTGCGCTGAAGACTGAAGAGAACGAGGGGCGCGTAGCGACTTTTATCACGGTATTCACGATCACCGGCGAGATTTGGATGCCAGAGACTGAAATAGGATCTTACAAATTTGAAGGAATCGAGTTTATTTGAATTTAAATTTGTGTTTAGGTGGATCATATCGTTGATTGAGATTCTGTGAATTTTATTTGTGAAACATTGTATATATATAGAAATTTAATTTATTAATGGTTATTGAAATTAAATGTGCATTTGTCTACTTTTTGAGTTAGTTTTATTGAGTTTAAAAGCTATTGAAATTAAATGTGCATTTGTCTACTTTTTGAGTTAGTTTTATTGAGTTTAAAAGCTATTGAATGTTTTTTGCTTACCTTTACATAATTAATGTTACCTTTTAAAAAGTAGTTTAATTTGCAATGTTGTTTATAATCAGTATATTTTGAAAATATAAAATGATGATCAAGAGTTTTCAATTCAAATGAATTTTTAAAAAGCTTAATTTGAATTACAAGCTATTCAAAATAAGATTACAAAAGCTATATATTTAAAACTTAAATTATTTAAAATTATATACACATTTGATATCTTATATAAACAAGTTTGGCAACACAAGTGATACAAGAGGGGTTTTTTTAGGGAAAATATATCTTTTAAATGTAATAATATATCCATACCCAGAGAAACTCTTATACTCAAGTTCAGCTTTGGAATTAAAACTGTTCATTTCTACCCTAAACAGTAATGGATAGGGGATTAAAATATTTTATTACCAAATGAGCTATGTTGATAACAATTTTAAAATACAAAAATAAGATGTACTTAAAAGTATGATACACGAGTCTTACCTTCTTAATATACATTTCTTATTCTGTTAACTATTTTACTAGCATAACTAAGCTTATATGACATTAAAATAATAACTAAATACTAGTTAATTTAGAACATTTTTATTAATTGCTATCACAAATTTACAATCATTTCTTACAATTAAGTTGCATTCTTTATATAGGAATAAGACTCCTTGGTTTTTTCCATATTACTATTTATTTTTTCTTCACTAAGAACAGACTCGGCAGTTTCTTTTAAGTCATCACTGACTTTCTTCTCATCACCAGTCTCTTTCAACTCTTTTAGGTCATCGCTTATCTGAGAGGCCTTTTCTTTCATGCCAGCCGTTTCAGATAAATTATACTTCCTAAACTTCACAAAATTCCTCAGAAACCCGATGCAACAGATACCACGCAGCACATCGACAGAAACCACAAACTGCGGGTCAGTCAAATTGACTGTCCACTTAGGAGCGTACTTTTCTATCGTTTCCCTGATGTACCATTGAATATGGGAAGTTGTCACGCTGCTGTTGTTACGGATTGTGCAATCGGTTTTGTAAGAAAGAGAAAGGTTGCTTTCGTCTTTGGTTAGCTCCTCAAAGTGTGCGTCCATGTGCTTTTTTATGTCGGCCTGATTGGGTTTACATGTTATCACAATCGGCTTCATCCTCAAGATGAACCTTGTTTTTCGTTGTCCTGTTTCCAAGACTTTCTCGAATATCGTCGAAACTAACTTTGTCGGATCTGGTACCTTGAATGTAAAATAAATTATTTTTAATACAGGGTTTGTACGCAGGTAATTTATAAAAAATTGAGGGATTTTTTTAGAAGGCTAATTTTTCCAAAAAATTTGTGGTCTAAATGTTGCATTTGTGTGTGTATTTTGCAAATTGTTTTTAATGGACTAAATTATCTATGAAAATCAACAAAACCATTATTTGTTAAAGAGTTTGTGATCCAGTTATACAAAACCACTCCCCCCCCCCAAAAAAAAACCCCACAAAACAACATAAAAATATTTTTATGAGGTGCGCTTATGCAATATTGACCTTCACACACTTAAAACAAAAGGATACTTAAAGGACTTCAATTGTTAACAAGCCCTTTTAAGACCTATCAAAATCTTTTCAAAAATATCTCTTTCTTAGGACTTAACTAAATCTGTATATAGAAATTGAAAAAACAACAAATATTAAATACAAAACAAACTTTCAAAAGTACACACAACTAAGTATATACTTACTGTGGTGTTTATAAACAGCACATTTTTGGCCATAGTACAAACTTGTTGAAATCTTCGTTTATTACATTGTATATCTTTTATTTCTTCTGCTAATTCAGCTTCAATGTCAAGATCTGAAGAGTCTGAATCTTTTTTACTTTTCTGAAATATAAAAATTACAGTGATAGTCTTTTTTTTTAAACTAAAGGACGAAGAATATTTGTAGAGTTTAAAAAAAACTTTAAAATGTTGATTTCTTAAGGTTAATATTCATTATCTACTATGTAAAGTAAAGATTTTCTTTGTTGAAATCAAGCTATATCAAAGCACAAATATAATTTTAAAATTAACATGTATTGTGAAATATCCTTCCATGTCCAACGCTTTCAAATATCCATCTGTGATATAATCCATATATAACCATTATTAAAAATTAAAATATGAATTAAGCTACCTTAAAATTAAAAATTATATTTCAATTATATTCTTTCCCTTTATAGTTTATCACTGCCTTGGAATAAAAATTATCACTAACTTTTAACCCTTTCAGTCCCAATGACAATTTGGCAACATCATTTTAGATTTTTTTTTTCTGATCGTCTATAGCCATTTATGATATCAAAAAGCACATCATTCGATTCTTCAAACTTTTTTCCATTAGAAATATTTTTTATTAATCCCAATAGATGTCAGCCCTATTATTTTTAAAAAAAAAATAATGATTAGAAACATGATGATGCCAAATGGCATCACTGGGACCGAAAGGGTTAAACCCCTGCATAAACTACTAATTTAAAAAAAAAAAAAAACATAAATAATAGAATCATACCGAATTTTCTAATCCAAACAAGTCATCAGCAAATTCGTTCAATAAATTGTACGATTCTTTAACACATTTTTGCTCATTGTTGCAAGTTATTAATATTCCTTTTAGTCCAGTTTCTAAAACTCCAGTCTTCTGTTTTTTAGCAGATTGATAATACTTCTTTTTCGATTTCCTTTTGTTTTGTTTGTCTGACATTTTTATTTTCTGTAAATACAATGACATTATAAGACAAAGGTAATTTTTTTTACATGAACTACAGAAAGTTAATTTCGTAATTTGATACCCAGCTAAGAGAAAAGGTTATAATTATATGAAAACTCTTCAATCAAAAACAGTTACAATCTATTCCAAATTATTTAGTTAAAGTTCCTGATATGGAACATCAATTTGTGAAACTTGTTTCTTTGAACAACTTACCAAATTTAAGTTCAAAATTTTGCCATTAGTCTTGTTATAATAATTCATTTTTTTAAACCTGTGGCGGTTCACCACACAAATAACCTCAATATGTCATCAGCAAGTAGGTGGTGCTGATTTACAGGCCACGTTCCTACCAGTATTCCTGATTGCAACGTAAAGAGTAGTATATAAGCTCAGGTAACTCATCTCCACCTAGGGGATCCTTTTAGTAGACTGTGGGTTACTAAGGCAGCTACAAACCTTTCCTAATTCTGTATCAGAAGTCAAATGACCTAGTCTATTTCTGTGACTTCACACGTTGACACATGGAGGCTTCAGAATACAAGTGAACCAAGTCCATAAAATGCTTTTTTTTTGTGCTACATACATTTAAAGTTGAAGCCGCTAGGCCGTAGCAATTGAAAACATCTTTTTAATTGCTGTTGCCTAGCGCATATTATCTGAACTAGGAATGTTTCATTATTGCACTGAAATTATTTATTGTTTGAAGTTGAAGCCGCTAAGCAGTAGCAATTAAAAATATTTTTTACAATTGCTGTTGCCTAGCGCATATTATCTGCACTAGGAATTTTTTCATTATTGTGCTGAATTTCTACATTGATAGTACATGCAAATCCGCTGTTAACTCGAAAATGATAAAAAGTGGACTTGGTTTGCTTGTATTCTGAACCCTCCATAGATCCATCCCATAAGTATAAAAATGGTATTTAGCTGTAATTTTGGCTTTATTTTTTACTAGAACTTAGCTTTGATAAAAGGAAAGATGTTTCAGTTAGAATAAATCCAAAGAATACTTCTCATACAAGATTAGTCTCCTAATATATAAACTTAGTAGAGTGTTAGAAATAAGATTAAAATTAGGAGCAATTTGGGCTACTAATAAACATAAAAAAAAGGTAGGGGCAAATGCATATTGTCTGGAAACACTTCTGATACAAATATTTTTATTGAAGAAATGCTTCTTTTATGCAATTTATCCACAAATTCTGCTTTTCTATAGAACCCAATTGTGCAATTTTAAGATTTGACTTGTGTGCTTATCAGAATTTTACTATTCAGGATCACAGAACAGGATTATGACAAATTAAGGATACATGAAGATGTGCAATTTCGGATGTTATTTTCGGCAAGACTGTTTCGTTTTCCTTGTAATTTAGTATAAATTCCTTATACAATTTATGGATTTACTTCAAATAGTTTAGTATTTAGTTAGTTAGAAATTCAGCAACAGGCCAATTTTACATATTACTTAGGTAGATACTTAATAATTCTAAAATTCCTCCAATATATTTTTAATTGAGAAAAATTCAACTGAAATGTCAATTGATAGTGCCCCAAAACTGAATGAGACAGTCAAATACCATTATAAATTATCTAATTAGTTATTAAATCAATATTCATGTGTCAATATTGACTTTAAAATCTCAAAATTAAATATATACAACAAATGAATTGAATGGGCAGTTTATTTCGCCAAATAAAAAACTCTAATGCTACAAAAAATGAAAAAACTCACAAGAACAACAATTTTAAATACATTTTAATGTTATTAAACAATGTCAGATATTTCAAATTATAACTGCTATTTTGCTTGCATAAACAGTTACAAAAATTTTGATTTTTATCTCTTTAACAATATTTTCACCAAATTCAATCTTTAAAATCAAATCGATATCAGACACAATTTTTTTACATTATAAGTTCCTTATCTGTACACTATAAACAGATGACATCAATTTTGATCCAGCTCTTGAACTGATTTCTGGGACAATTAAATCAGATCTGATCAAATTCGTTTAGAAACAAATCTGTATCCGACTCAAGCGAGCTTAGTTCACTGAATTCCTCAATAGGATCTAGATGATCGTTATATGGTCCAGGAAGCAAAACTCTACCAGGCTCTGAAATTGAAGTATGTGACACCACATTCTGGGATAAACATTCTGCTTTTGTCTTTTTGCTGGCAAGTTTATCTGAAGCAAATTGGCCTCTCATATTCCGTGCTAACTTTGAGTTAGGTTTGTCCAAGTCTTCTTCAGCATTGAAGTCACCACAAGCGCCCAAGTCTTCATCAATGGACAGCGAAGTTACTTCTCTGACCGGCAAATAATTCTTTTTTCGCTCAATTTCTTCTGATTTGGAATTCATTTCAGCAGCATAATTTGAATTAGGTTTCTCGTAATTCTCTTCACCATCATCATTTTCAGCCAAATCATGCATAAACTCTGATTGATTCATAAAAGGAGAGGCTACTTTTCCTCTCGAGTCACAATTGGTCTTAGCCACATTCCTTGCAGAATTCGAGAAAGGTCTTCCGAAATCTTCGTTATTACTGAAGTCTCCACCTGCATGATCACCCAAATCTTGCATAAATTCAGACTGATTCATGAAAGGAGAGATGACTCTTTCGAATGGTGTTGAAGCTTTTTCTAGTTCTTGATCAAGTACTACTTCATCTTTTGATCCAGAAGCGTGAAAATCAATTGAATCAGAGAAACGCAGCTGCTTCCGGAATTTCCTTTCCATGTGAGACTTAACCAGTTCATCCGCATGCGAATCCAAGCGTGCATACAACTCTTGAAAATTCTTGTATTTCCGGCAAAGTAACTTGCTTTCAGCATTGACAAGATGACTTTTTCTTTCGTACTCCTCTGCCGACAACTGCTTTGTCTCCCGAGATATGCCAAAACCTTTGAGTTTCTCGAGGAAAAGAACTTTGGCCTTGCGGGCGCCAATTTTCGGGATGCTATCCGGAACCCCTTTTAGAATAGATGATGGTTGGACGTTGTTAGGTTCAGAAACATTTGCTTTCAGTTGTGGATTCTCAGTTTTTATCGATGTGTTATGTCTAGATGTTGACGATCCAGAAATATTAGCTTTTGGATCATTTGCTTCAAACTGTGGACTGCAAGTTTTTGCGGATGTTTCAGGATGCGTCAGTGCTAAGTTACAAATTTGCAATCTAGAAGTATGGATGCTTTTTGCTCTCCTGTTCACACGATGAGCATTCATATTTAAAGAACTGTCCCCTTTCCGGCTGCATTTTGAAGATGACCTACTTCTTTCTCCAACTATTCCATAATTTTCTAAGAAACTTTGTATTTGTTCATCAATTTTATTTCTAACTTCTTGCTGAACTTCAGGGGATTCAATCTTTTCGGCATTCATCTTGGCTAACTGTTCCAGTTTGTTCAAGTCCTTCTTCAATTGCAATACATGCGGTTTCCATTCAGAGTCTCGGTTCTGGATAAGTAGGTTCTCAAAGTCCTTAATCAGTTCTTTTTTCAACCGCTTACAAATCCTGTCTTCGAGCAAATATGCCATTTCTTTATTTGATGAGGCCACTTCTTTATACTTTTGGGACATTTCTTCCACCTTTTCTTGCAGCTTCCTAAAATCTTCTTTGGGTATAAAATGTTTTGAATTATTTAACAATGGCTCATCTTCAAGTGGATCGACGTTGGAACCACTACACTCCTGATAACCTGTAGAGCAAACAACTTGATTTTTAGTATTATCACCAGCTTGGGCATGATGCTTTACAGATTTTTTCACTATTTCCAGTTCAGACTTAATGTTAGAAAATTCACCTTTCAAATAGTTTATTAATACGGCTTCGGGGTCCAAACCGAGTTCATTGTCTGTCGTATCCGAAAATTTCTTGTGGTGACGTAGAAATTGTTCAGCATGTCTTCTGAAGATGTGTTTTATTACAAAGGCAGAACTCTTAAAAATTTTAGGACAATAAATGCACTGTTTTATATCTTCCTCTACATTACTCGTTTTGGTTTTACACTTTTTCTTTATTTGCTCGTTAAGCCACTTGATACTATTTTCATGAAATCGGGACATATTTTAGTTTGTTAGTATTATAGGGTCACAGAATAACATAGGTGTTCATCGCATAAAGATCACAAAACATTATATTCGAAACGTGCTCATAAAAGAAAATTTCTCTTAACAATAGAGACGGAAAGTACTTGATAAAAAAAATCTACAGTTTGTTGTTTATTTTTTCTTACAATGCTAAAAGTTTCAGTAAAATAAACATCGGTTAAATGATTAAAAACTTACTTTTGCTATTCGTCGAAACTAACGGCAAAAAATGTAAACAATAATTTTGAACATTAGTGTGGTGACAGTTAGAAACCTAATACCCTTAAAAAATTTATGATAAAACTATCACTAGTAATAATTTAAAGTCCCTAGATATTAAACTATAATATATTTTCAAAAATGAATTCAACATATATTTCATTTTGCTTTTTAAACTTAATTTGGGTTCCGTTTACGAAGTAAATATAAGTTGTGTCAAAGCACTTCAAATGACTAAAAACAGGTAGCAGTACAAGTTTCAAACCAACACGCAGTCGTCAGTTAACCCGGCGGCTGAATGGTTATTGTGCTAGCCTGTGGAGCTGATGGGTTCGGGCTTGAATTCTGGTCAGGCATGAATGTTTATTACCGTCAATAAATGTTGTTATTTGTCTATATGTTTGTATTGTCCTTTCTTTGTGTGTCTATTGTGCTTGTAAAAACTCTTTCTGTGTCTGTACCATTTGACGAAAGCTTATAAGCGGTTCTCTGAACAAACACACAGCTGGAATATATATATACCTTCCATACCACATAGATTAAGTACTTCCTTACCATACGCAGTCGGGTCTGCACATGCCTCTACTTTTTGTTTTCCTTTTTCCTCGATTTTAAAAAGGAAATAGAGCATTACTTTTACGAATGTATTTTATTTCATCTGAAATTTCCCAAAGTTGATTTATATATTTTGAGCAAATGAATTCAGACAAACAAAACGAAGAATTATTGAGAGAGGCATCCGCGTTCGGGGATGATGAGGGTGTTAGAAAATTGTTAGATTCTGGCGTGGATATAAATAGTCAGCATTCCGTCAATGGATGGTAAGCAAACGCTGGTAACTTAAAATACTAAGACTTTTGTTCCATTGAACCATTTAAACTGAGGAAAACTTCAAATAGTGCATTTCTTGTCCGAAACTTTCAAAGACAGAAAAATTCAATGCATTACCTTTTACGTAATTTTGGAAGGGACATTTTGTGTGAAATAATATAAGTGGAAACATTTTTGGGCTGGTGAGCTTGAAAATTTAACTAGAGGTTTGATTGGAAATCTAGAAGGCTGCTTTAGGTAAACCTCTGACTAGAGAATAAAAAATATTGTTAGGAATTTGGTAAACATTTAAAATAAGTTGAATATATTGTATTTTTAATGGTATTTAGGTGTATTTAATTGTAATACATGCCAAAGGGTTTTGGAAAATATCATTACATCATTGGAAGGCTGGTGATCTTGTAGAAAAAACATGTTTTTTTTTTAAGTTTCAAGTCATTTCGATATAATTTACCTAATATATGTGTTACATGATCATTACACTTTTCTCCTGCTTGAAGAGAAGATCTGTGATGATAAGCAATACAGTATTGAACGAGATTCAGCTAAACAAGCTGTGTTATTTTTTGGTTGGAGATTGTTTTCTGTTTATATAAAATTACTGTCATCCTTGTTAGCGAGAGCATTTTATTTGCTGTAATAAAGTGAATTGTCCTTGTGTCTTTAAAAGAACCCGGAAATTTCATAACAATATCTAGCTTTTTTTATTTACAGGACCGCTTTGCACTGGGCTGCAAAAAGAGGACATACTCAGCTTGTTCACTACCTCTTGTCAAAAAATGCAGACGCATCATTAACGTCTGTTTATGGTGAAACTGCTCTTTCACTTGCCAGTAATGATGAAATTTGCAAGGTTTTATCTGGAAAGTATTTTATTTGTTTGATACAGCTATGATATAATGGCCGGTCTCTTCATTGGCGAGCTTGAAATTTATCGTAGGGTTGCTATACCTATTGAGTTGTATGAAATATGAAGTGGAATGTTTACCACATTTAAGCATTTGTGCTGCTTGGCAACATAACAGGAATTGCCAAACCGAGACCGACTTTTAAATTGTAGATTTTCCATCTGTTTATAGCATACTATAATTTTTAAATGTTTATCTACACTCGACCCAAGTTTAAAATTATGCATGACAGAAAACTTCAAAATTTTATAATTAAATTAACAAACAATTATTTTAAAAAATACATAAGTTTAGTTATAATTTTTTCTCAATGGCATTAATATTTTAAAGTATAATATTTCTTTTATGAATAGTGAAAAATATATTAGTGTGCATGGGAATATTTTTTTTGTTTGGTACTTTTCGCTATCTTTTATTTTTAAAAACCTGTATTTTTTCATAAAACTTCCTTTGTTATTGAACTACTGGTTTACTGCCTTTAAATTTCTATTATTTAAGAGTCATTACAGTTGGATAATAATTGAATGCATTATTTTAGGTGATGCCAATTATAAATCTGAAATCAAAGAAGAAAAGTTTGTCTTACCAATCACTCCTAATTACTTCTCTAACCCAGTTTTGGCACCTAAAGTTGTAAAGAATGGCGTGAAACGTTCCGAAGATCGGCACTCTAACTCTGTGGGAGAGAATGATTCGAAGCGGAAATTGGAGGAAGGTAAAAATGGATGAAGGTAGAAATGTACAAAACATTCTAAATCGCGACTATTCAGAAATAAGCTTATAGAAGTGAAAAGCTGTTACAAAATATTACTCTTTGGTTGATAAATTTATAAACTTATTGAATTTTTTTTTCCATAGAGGTCATTTGAAACTTTTTTTAATTGAAATCCTATCATCTATCGTTCATGATATAGTAGTGTTTCGAAAATAATAATAACACTGCATTAAGTATTCCCTTACGTTTTTTGTTTCTTTGTAAAAATTGATAGAAAAATGGTTATTAGATCAAGATAGTTACACTCGCTAAATTTCTAGCATAATAAAAAAAAAGTGTTAATATAAAAAAAAATTGTAAAAGTCAAGTGCTCATTAAAAACCTACATCCATAGGGTTATTTTATCGTTATCTTTGATTTTTCTAAAATACAAATAATATCCAAAAGCACTTTTAAATATTAAAGGAATTGGCAGAAGAAATTCTTTTAAAGTAGCCAGTATTGAAAGTAAAAATTATTTATAACTCCTTAGGTTTACAACACCTTACGCTAAAATCTCCAACTGGGTTAATTTTAGCTGAAGAGAGATAATGAGGTACATTGTCGTGGAAGTTGTTATGGTGAGACTCATTGAAAATACCATTGTTTAGTTTTCCAACTAGCTTGGTCCTCATTTTAATAATGCACTGATATGATAGTATGACATTAAATGTACACCTTGTTCATAGTGACAAACCATGCATATTTTTTTGTAAGTAATAAAAACTTAAAACATAATACATATATTTGTTTTTCTTTTAGAAGTAGTATTAAAAGTGAGAATCGCAGATTTATGTGATCAGGATTTTATAGAGGTTGAAGTTCCGCAGAGCGAAATGACATATGAAAATGTTTTTCAAGTTTGTTGTGATGAATTAAATGTTAATGCCCAAAATGTAAGTTTTTTTTATATTAAAGTTTGTATTTCATTTGACAAAACAAATTATTTTAATTGAGTAAACAACATCATTTTTGACTATGACAATTTTTCAATTATTTGATTAAAGATATGTAATATTTTTGGGGTTTTTTTTTCTTTCTTTCTCTTCTTACAGCTAAGTTCCTTTTTTGATAACTATTTTAGGATCTACATAACTCAGAATTTGTGGTAATGATACAGAAATAAGTAATTTTGAAATGAAAGGGTATTAAAATTACCTTAACTTGTTCAATGTTTGGGGGCACAAAACAATAAAGTGTCAATATTTTGATTTCTTCATTGTCTTGACAAGTTAAACATAATTGTATGAATTTAAGGGAACTTTAGAAAGTCAACGATGTTTCTAAATATCGAGTTTTCTTGTTAACTTTTAATTACTGAACTGTGCATTTACAAAAAAAAAAAAAAAAAAAAACTGATATTATACATAGATGAATCTGGGGCTGTAGTTGGCAAGGATATTACTTGATTCTAATATTATTGTTTTTTTGCACCTTCAAAAGCTGTTATTTAAAGACGGCAATTTTCAGCCTTTAGGTACACTTTCCAGCACAACTATTCCAGGAATCTTAAAATATTTTTTTTATATAAATTAAATGAAATCCATTAACACAATAAACATCAAGTTGGATGATAAATCTTTAAAACAGTAGAGTCATTACTTGAAATACAATTCTTCTAAATGGAAAAAAAAAAACATTTTTGCAACTAATATTTTTTAAAAACATTTTTATAAAAAATTTGGGGGTTTACTTTGTTTAATAAACATATACAAAATCTTGGGAAACCTCCAGCCTCCAAATACAATAGATAAAGAGAAAAAGTGTACCTAATGGCTGAAAATGTTGTTTTGGAATTAATACATTTGAAGCTGGCAACAAAAACAAAGTCATGGTAAAACTAACTAACACCTTTCCCAATCTAACTACAACCTTATATTAATGTTTGCATTACATCCACTTTTTCATAAATGCACATTTTAGTGATTAAAAGTTAAAATAAAAATGTGATATTTTGAAACGTCGTTTGGTTCCCTGTCTCGTAATCTGCATTAACATACTTATTTTTGTGTTCCTATATTAGGTCCTAAAGCTGAGGAAACTTCCCAATACAATTGTACGAAAAGACAAGGATGTTTCAAGATTTCAGAATTTCCAAGAACTTGAAATAGTTTTGAAGGATTCAAACAGTAAATTAAGTGTGCAGACTTTAAGTGACAGTCAAAATCTTAGATAAAATTACTAGTAATACATTTCTTAAATTGGCAAATCTGTTTTAATCAAGGAGTTCTATAGTAGGGTAGAAGAACGACTTGTACTGAGCTGCTGTGGCTTACTACGGAGCCCGAATAGAGTGGCAAAAGTGCTAGTTAATTTATAATTTTGATACTGAGAAAGGAAGTAGACCCAGGGTAAAGGCAGGAATCAAACCTGCACCCGTTACAGCGTGCAGACTGACCAAACCACTCGGCCCCATATGCACCCTATATTGTCTCCGTGTAGATCCATGGTGCTGTTGCAAGGTTCAGTGTCTCTACCCTACTATAGAACTCTTTGGTTTTAATATTTTGTCTTTTGATAGTCTATAACTATGAGAATTGAATTGAAGGGATGGCATAAACTGCACAACAAAATGTGAATTAAAACAATTTTTTTTGATGAAATACATAAAAATAACATCCACAAGTTTGTTTTTGGAATATGAGTATACTTTACGCCATTATCATGTCATTGGATAAACAATAAAATCTAAAGTATTGTATGGAATGATTGGGTTTTAAGTTTATAGTAGAACTTGGTTATTAAATTTGAATCTTATTTTCTTGTATCTCCCATGTACTGAAATAGAACGAAATCCAATATAAAGCTATGTTTCAAACCAACTACTTCGTTTATTTTATAATTAAGTATGTATTTTTAACATAAGTCTACAAACTATACTATATAGAGAAGAATGCACGATAATATAAATAAATCAAGATTTGGTTGCTGTAAATAAAGTATTTGCAGATGCTGTCCGACATATTTCATTGAAATTGTTGCAAAATCTGTTTATATTGTATAATTTAGAAATAAAAAAGTTTTTATGTACTTGCAGTGGTAACATTATTTTATTGGTTTTAATTTTTAATGTAGCTATGCACACATTTAGCAATTACTTTGTAGTAGTATAAATTAAAAAAAATGATTTTTTATGCAAATTACTTTGTAGATGTACTTAATGTGTTGTATATATATATATTTTTTTGATTCATTTGCTTTTCAACTTTATTAAAAACTTAACAAATAAGCTCTTTCAGACCATTTTAGCCTTTTCCATCTTGCACATTATGGCTTTTAGATTGTAATTAGGATAAAAATTGTTTTTCCATGACACAGAAAGCTTTATAAAACACTTTTTTTACACCCTCAAATTTATTTGAGCAACAATGTAAAAAAAAAAAATTTCGAGAATAAAAATTCCAAATTCTACAAAGCTTTCACATAATTAAAAGACGGTTCAATACATTTTATTAAATTTAAAAATAAAAATTTTTGTTAATTGTGTGTGCTAAGCAAGAGCTTAAATAAGATGACAAACATTGTCCAAGAAATAATTTCCTCTCCAATAAAACATACAGAACTTAACGAAAAAAACCTATTTATTAGACTCAATATTATTCTTCAGCAGAACCTACATCCTTCACGATTTTTGGTTTCTTGGATTTATTCTTCTTTCCAGCTCTAATTTTAGGAGATTTTGGCGGCAGTTCTTCCGTCTTGAATTCTGGCCTAACCTTGGATTCTTCATCCGAGTCGTTGTCGGTTCTAATTACTCTGACTCGGCCATCTTGGTAAACTTTCACTTTTCGATTGGGTAAAGTGCTGAGCTCTTCTTCTTCGACTCCTCTTTCTCGGCGGCGTTTTAAGCCTCTTATCCTTCCGGGGAAATCTAAGAATAATTTGGGAATTATTATTAAATGTTTATAATGGATATGAAAAAAAGATAATCTAAAATAGTTTTAGTTTACGGGGACATCTAAGAATTATTTGGCAGTTATTACTTAACGTTTATAGCAGACATTGAAAAAAAAAAGACAAACTAAAATAGTTTTAATTTTCAGGGACTTGAATTTTAATTTATTTCTTTTGTTAAAAAACTAATAAAATAAATGAAAATTTAATCATTTTTTAAACCAAGAATAATTTGCCAATTAATATTCAACGTTTATAGGACATTAAAAAAAGACAATCTAAAATATTTTAACTTGCTGGGAATATCTAAATTTTCAATTTTTGGGAGCCATTTAAGAATAGTTTGCCAACAATTAAACGTTTATAAATAGTTTGAATATTTTAAAGACAACAATTATTAACTATTTATAATAGACATTAAAAAAAGACATTCTGAACTCGTGAACATCTAACAATAATTTGACAATGTTTATGCTAGGACATTTAAAAAAAGAATCTAAAATAGTTTAAACTTTAAACCTTTTATCTTTCTGGGAACATCAAAGAATAATTTTTACAATTATTAAACCTTTATAGGCTAATTCCACGTAACTGCTATTTTAAAGTGTAAGTCACTATTTTAAAAAGCTTATTTAATTCAAAAAATAAACACTAGGCTTTTAAAAAATATTTTTCAAGAATTAGGCCCAAAAAATTATTTTTTAACTCACCATACGACATATAAATAGGAATAGCTTCCGATTTCGCAGTCTTGACATACAGGCCTTGGATATTCTTTGTTTTTCCAGAAATCTTTTGGGTTAAGGTCTCAACACTGGCTAAAATATTCTCAATGATTTCATTGTCCTCCATTGACAATCTAGCAACTTCTGAAGCGCTGAAAAAGTTTGTTCATATCAAAATAAGCTTTAATATCTTAATGCTACTGCTACAATGCAGTTAGTTGTACAGTAGATTATAAGTAAGAGAAAACTAGTATATCATAACAGTTAATTTGGGAAATACAATGTCACTAAATTATTTTACTTGAAATAGTTTAATAATCTAATACATTATTTTTCAGTTGATTACACTTTGTAGAAATAAAAGTAATGCGCCTAAATGATAACATCTGAGCATGGAAACAGAGGAAGTAAAACTTATTGCTCAGTTTTTATTAAAGAAAGACTTGTTTTCAGGGTTGGCATGGTTTTTACCACCCCCGGTAAATACCATGGTAAAAACCGGTATTTACCGTCCTGGGAAAAACTAAATTAAACAATAAATTACTAAATGTTATTTAATGGGGCTAATTAAAAAGTTTTAACTTTGTATTTTGATAAATATTTATCATAGCCTTAATATTTTTTAAAATGGACAAGTCTTCCTTATTTTACATCGATGGTAACATAATAATCACGTACTCTCGTTTATTATTATTTAAGTGTTTCCATCTGCATAAACATAAATAATTATTGAGTTATGTTTACCAAATCTAGAAAAAAAAAATCAAACGATTTTACTAGGCATTGGCCTACAATGTCTATAGTGGGCAGGAAATGATAGAAAAATAAAAAGCATAAGCTTAACAAGGGTTCCCTCAACCAGAGAGTGGCATAATTGCAAATATATCCAAAATACAGAAATTAGGATACCAACAAATTAGAAAAGTTGTTTACTTTTATAAAACTTTTAAATCAGAAGGAATTGCCCAGATAAGGAACTTTCCAGCTGGGATGGGAAATATTAGTTTTTGACGGGAAAACCCCAACTCTGCTTGTATGTGGGGAGCATTTTTGAAAATATGTAAGTTATGATGTTTACATGCACTTTTTTAATTGATACAATGGATAAAGGAAGTCAGCTACTTTTTACTGATAAATATCCACTTTTTTTTTAAATATCAGTTAAAAATACTCACCAACTGGTGCCTTGGCCAGAAACTGTAAAAACAATCTTAGACAGCGCATTCTGTACTTGCTCTTTTAAATTTTTAGAATCCATATTAATTTCGATGGGAAACCTAGAAATATAAAAAGTTCTTATAGATAACATTCCCTTCAAATAATAGCAAGACCCGTCTATCCAGGATTGCTACGGTTTTTGGTTAAAAAAAAATCAAGGACTATTTAAGGACTTTTCAAGGACATATTTCTCCATTTTTAAGGACTGTATATTCGAACATGCAACACCTAAATTTCACAATAGTTTTTAAAAATTCATTTAGAAAACGACTAAGAGTTCTTTAATTTTCAAATGAACTTAAATATGTGTTATAAAATAACCTTTTAGTTATTCAAAAATCAACCTAAAATCACTTGTTCCGAGTTCTTGGATTATACAAACAATAAATCAAAATATATAATAAGAACTGATTCACATTGAAAAAGTGTTTTAATAAAGCCAAAATTAACATTTGCAACACCTTAAGATAAATTCGTCAGCCGAAAAAATTAAGGACTTTTCAAAGTGGATGTTTTTCAAGAATTTTTAAGACATTGAAAATTGATGTTTTTTCAAGCACTTTTCAAGGACCATGGCAATCCTGTCTAACTTTTCGTAACTTCTTAACAATCCCACTTTTGAACGTGGTTTAATTTTTTTTTTAATTTTCATTATATAATTTTATATAAAATATTCAAATTAAAAAAAAAAAAAATGGGGTTATAGAGACCTTAAGTTAAATATGTTGTTAAAAACCGCTTTTAAAGGTCAGGTGGTGCTGATTTAAAATTATGAGACTAAATTTGGAGTTTTATAAAAAAAAAATGCGTTAAACAGTATCTATGCCAGCAACTCCTTAAAAACAAAGTCGTTTTTTTATACAAATATAATGAATGGTAAGTCAGCTGCTTTGGTATTGATATTTTCGAAGAGCTTGAACAATGAACATTCCCTTTACTACCTGCACGATCGTGGGAGCCTGGTCAGAAAGGGTTATAAAGTGTATTCAAAGATTACAGCAGTAGAATGATATATCACCAAGGACATAACATTTGACGTAGTGGGGTTTTCATTGAGGTAAATATGCGACAAATTTTAAATGTTTTTTTGTGTGAAATTAAACATTTCTGTGAATATTTAAGCTTATACGGAATCTTCTTATCTACAAGAAAAACATATTTTCTGCATTTAGCATTTCATGCAACTAGTCTGTTGTTTAGGCAAGAGATATTATCCAATTATAATGACCTAAGCCAGAGCTTCCCGTGGTACGCGTACCACTGGTGGTACGCCGGAACATTTTCGGTGGTACGCGTGATTGATATGAGCAACATGATGCTGCTATAAATAGCTTCTGTACGCATATGCAGTGATCATGCAAATATATTACTCATCATTTTAAACATTATATTACAGAGGAAATCTTTAACTTCTGCATCGGATCTATTTTGTATTTGCATGTTTTTATCCTTATAGGTAATAAACAAAACTGTAAATTAATACCATTTTAATATTTTTATTTCTCCTTTATTATAAGCATGTCATAAATAAACAAATATCTAACCATTAAATACGAAGTTTTTTCACGAATTTTACTCAAAAAACGTTTGCACACTTTTAGAAGAGTAAATATTATTAGTTAACTAAAATATTTAAGTCTGGTGGTACGCCAAAATTTCTCAATAAATGAAGTGGAACGCAGGTGCAAAAAGGTTGGGAACCCCTGACCTATGTGAAAAATCAATTAAGAAAAATACTAACTTTCTCTTCCTATAGAATGCTTTTCCTAATAACTTAGGTAGGACTCCACATATCTTTTGGTCACATAAAAACACATCGTATGCTGCTGACAGTTGCCGCTTGGTTTCAAAAGTCTTGTACTCTGTTCGAAGCTGACGAAGAGGAACAACCTAAAGTAGAAAACAAATTTTATTTAAGCGTGAAGACTTCAAAATGTACTTGATTTAAAGGAATATATAATTTTAAAAATTAATTTCTTGCAACCTGGCGTCCCCATTTTTTAAAACCTCCCTACAAACAATTAACACAGTAATTAGTTCCGAAATTGACCTGGCCAGATAGAAAAAGATAGAAATATGATATTTCAGCCTTATATTACAGGTATAAGTAATTTATTTCTATAAAAAATGAAGCTGAACGAGGGTCAATATGATATTAGAGTTCTTAAAAAAAATATTAAATTTTTTTTCAAACTATATAAAAAGTTCTTTTAGTAAATAATTTTAAGATATTTTGCATTAAAAACAATGCTCAAATAATCTGTTAACTACAAATAATTAATGTGGAATTTTTTGTTGCATTTATAGCACAGTGTATTATCTAGTGTATTTTTAGAGTTCAAAACATGTCTGGTAACTATTAAACATAATTTTTTTAAAAAAATTTCTTTGAAATACATATTTTTAGCATATATTTGTATGAAAATTATGTTTAGATTTTAGAATATGTGTAGGATTTTGCTCTGGTGTTAAGAGGTTATTTATAGCTGTTTATTGATCTTTTAACATCTTGATATGTTATAAGAAGAACCTAAGATAACTTAAATTGTTCCCCATAGTTAAACTTCCCATAGTTCAAATAATTCTAAATTTTAATATATTATTGCATACAACGAACTAGCAAGCAAACAGATTAAAATGTGACACTTAAAAACCAACATTTAAGCACCTGAAATTACTTATTAATGTTTATAAAAATGAAATACAAATATGTAATTACTTGTGTGATTCCTTTAACATCATGCTTTTTTAAAAGTTCCTTATAATGTAGAACAGTTGGCTCGATCTCCGCTTTTTTGTCCTTCTTGTCCAAATCTCCTGTGATGAGGCATACCTCTGAAGTGTCAATCAATAGAGGATGTGGAAGCTTGCTAAAAATACATACAGTATGAAAAAGTAATTAAAATACAGTTTAAACAACTTTTTTTTACTAGACTAGAGTAGGGGCTCCCAAACCGGTGTTGTTGTTGTTTCTAATGCCACTCGGTAACCGAGCCCGGAATAGAGGACTACCCGATTTGAGGCGAAGAGGGCGGCTTCTGTTTTTATTGAGAGCCACAAGGGAGGAAGTCTGACTGTTGCCCATCAGCATGACGCATCCGTTTTACAGGAAGGTCCCTTTCACACATCCATTCTCACTCGCATATCGGAATTTTGATCCAGATCAAAGGCCGATAACCCCCTGATCTGGCACCTAAAGAGGTATTAATTTGGTATGGGAACATGGAGGACTTCGTGACCACGACATATTTAACGTGCCCCAGCCACCATTAGTCAACAGGGCGGTCTTTAGCCGAGTGCAAGCGCCGAACCAGCGACCAGCAGAATTGCGAGCGCCGCCGAGGACAGAACCCACAACCATGGGTGAAAGTAAGGTTAAGTTCCAAATACTGAAAACACTTCACTAAGAGGATGGGGGGGGGGGGGGGGGGCAGGCAAAAAATAAACAAAACGCATAAAGTAGCGTTCTAATTTCGTACCACGAACGAATTTTGCTATTTTGGGCATCTTTTCCCAAAAATGACAATTTCAAAATAAGCGTATTTACCATCTCATTTCATTTAAGTTCGGGACCAATATCATTATCAACATCGTTCCTTGTATAAATTCAAAAATATGATGTATCATTCGTGAACATTTTATAAACAGAAGAAAAACCAATGGAGAAAAACAACTCCGATTACGAACATGGCGGAAAATCAGCCACCATTCTAACAACATTCCTCATGTATCACAAACAAAATAACTTGATACCATAAAGCGAGTTAAAATTCTAACATTAGACAAAACAAAACTGAATCATTTTCTCTATTTAATTAAACAATCTCCCAGCTAAACTGAAAACATACATTGCCCATGTGTAGTTGGTGATGCAATAATGAGAGGAGCGCCGCGCCGTCCAAAGAAAAACAACAGTAACATCCCCCCCGAAACGAAAAGTGACGTCTCCTCTCACCGTTCCGATCACAGAAATAAATATTTTGTATTAAAAAATAGCCAACAAGTTTTCGATTATGGAAAGTGTATATTTGATACAAGTGCAGAGCTTTTCGGAAAAATATTTCTGTCATGTTTCCGTATTTAAAAATAAAAAAAATACGGAAATCCGTATAAATACGGAGTACTTTCACCCATGCCCACAACCCTTCCGATGCGAGCACGACGCTTCACACGACTGAGCTACAACGGCTCCCCAAACCGGTGGTACACGTGAGTGATGTGAGCAACATGCTATTAATAGATTCTGTACTGATGAGCAGCAGAGCAGAATGCACACACACATTAATCATTATTTTAAACATTTACATTATTTTTTAAACAAAATTATTTAACTCCCGGATTGAACGTAAACAACTCTGCTACTTTTAATGCCATTTGTCACTAGTTACTTGTGTGAGAGCGGATTTTCTGAACTCTTGTACAGAAAAAATAAACATAGAAGCAGAATAAATGTTGAAGAGGACTTGGGAGTGAAGATAAGTTCCATTACTCCAAAAGCTGATATTTTAATCACAGGCAAACAAGTTGCACCAAAGACTATAAAAGTATATTTTGTATGGTAATTAATTTTTACCTGAGTTTGTACTATTTTTTATTTGTATATTTTTAGACCTATGGATACTAAACAAACTGTAAATTAATACCTTTTTAATCTCTTTAATTCTCCTTTATTATTAACATGTTACAAATAAACAAATATCTAACCATTTAATATAAGTTTTCTCAGGAATTTGATTCAAAAGGCATTTGAACACTTTTAAAAGAGTAATATTATACGTTATTAAAATATTTAGGTCTAGTCGCAAGCCAAAATTTTTCAAAATGTCAAGAGGTACGCAGGTTTAAAAAAGTTGGGAACCCCTGGACTAAAGGATAAACTAATACTCGCGGTTTCTCAATTTGTAGGGTGTGGCATTAGTCTCAGTTAAATGCATACACATCAGCCCTGTCCAGTATATTTTCTATAATAATAAAAGAAAGAGTCTGTCTGTGTGTACGTATGTGGATCGCAAAAGACCTACTTAGACTGCTCTAAAAAATTCGAAATTTTTAATATAGATTCCTTTTAATACCTACGTGTGCACCTGAGGCTTAGATTTTTCATATTTGATTGAAATTTTTAATTAATATAATTAGTTTCAAAAAACGTCATCCACGTGGGATTGCGGGACCATAACAGGGCTTGAAAATACATGGTCCGGGCCAAAACGGGGGCTTGACGCCATCCTCTATTAGTTTGATTGAGATATGCGCTCGCCCTAGGGCTGCTTCATCCTCTATTAGTTTGATTGAGATATGCGCTTGCCCTAGGGCTGCTTCATCCTCTATTAGTTTGATTGAGATATGCGCTCGCCCTAGGGCTGTTTTATCCTCTATTAGTGTTTGCTCTTTCAGGTGCGCATGCGCCAACACGAATTTAATTTTGTTTTAATTTTGAGTGTATTTTCACAAGGCAAGTATGCCTCTAAAAGGAAGCAATGCGAAGTTAACGGGTTCCCAGTAAGGCGGGACCATACTGCCAGTATATCATAAAACACAATAATTTATGAACACACATTCACTTACATTTTAATCATTTGTTTAGAACCTTTTGGTGGAATCTTGTGTAGCTGCACTTGCAAATAGACAGGACTTTCTTCAACGTCATCAAGAAGTGGTTTTTTGTCTTTACTAGCAGAATGATGTTCATTTAATTTTCTTAAAACAGAAATTGCTTCTTTTACCTAAAACACAAAATAATTAATACATTTCGTATTATGTACGCATTTTAGAGCAAGTATATATACCAAAACCGGCCTTAAGTTTGCAGTATACAAATGTTCTACGAGAAAAAGGGTAAATAGTTCTCACTTCTGAGTGCGAGAATCGAATACAAAAAGGTATTTCACATTCAATAAACAAATTGATTTGTTATTTCAAGACTTAAATTTATTATTTTCATTAGTTAAGCTTCAGTTAGAGTGTTATTTTAATTATTTTTTTTTCTTCGATTTTGACGTAACAGGGCGCATGAATATCAAGGTCGAAAGGAGCAGCCAATCAGAGTACGTGAAATTGCGGCGCCAGCCGGGTTGTTTACCCAGTTTCCTCCGCTCAGTACATTTCTCTGCTGCAAACTTAAGCTCGGTTTTGGTATAGATAACAGGAATTTTAAAAACATGCCCATAATGCAGGCCTTGCAACAAAATTTTACTTTGTCCCTAGGGAAAAAAGGGACTTTTTTCTTCAAAAAAGGGACTTTTAGGGACCAACAATTTTAAGGATATTTTAAAACAAAGATACAAGTATAATTTTTCCTATTATAGAAATTATGCAATAGTGTATTTATTAAAAAATTACCAGTTATAGTGTATTTATTAAAAAATTCTAACCTCATAACTCCTAAATGTAAAATATTTGCTAATTAAGTTAAATCAAATATTCCTCCTTCACATAAAATAATAATTAAGTAAAACACTAAGTTTGCTGCATAGAACTAAAAACTACTATTTTGATCAAAATATAGGCAAAAAACATAGAGGTTATCATACTTTTATTGCTTGTTAAATCTGAATGTAAAGGTTCTAGAGATTTTATTTAGAAAAAAAAAATTGTGACAAGGTGTCCAGCAAAATTGCTAGTAAAAATTCAAGCATATTTTCAATTTTTTCAAGAGCTCTCGCATAACCAATCATACCAGTCCATTTTCAAATTTATACTTGAAAATTATTGGTTAATTAACAAAAGTTACTAAACAATAATTTAATTAAATCAACCTATATTTTATACTTAAAATAGGCTTACCATCGAAATTATTAGCATTTAAAAAAAACTCAAAGCAGGGTGGGTTTTTTGTAGGCTAAAAGTAAGCTAATAAGTCCCTATCTTCAATTTTAATGACACAATTCCATGTAACATAGGATTATGCGATACTTTTTAGAATGTTAACTTTTTTAATATTTCATTTATTATAATTTTTATAATTCTAACTTTTAGTTAATATTTGACATCTGTTAGCTTAATGAATTATTTCCTTAAGTTTTAACATGAAAAGACGGAAATGAACATTTTGATTGATGGAAAACCTTCAAAAACTGGTGAATCATGAGGCTTTCAAAATAGGTAAATTTAAATTTTTAAAAAAAATAATGATTAAAAAAAATCTCAAAGATCGGTAAATCCCGAGTTTCAGGAGTCTGAAAAATTTCAAATTCTCGGAAGTCGTTGAATTGCGATGCTTTCGAAATCAGTAAATAGTGAATCTCCCTAAAAGTTTTCAAGTCATGAACTAAAATCGGCGTTTCGCGCAAACCATTTTAGTACAAAAAATCTCTAAAAACCCTGAAGATCTGTTATTAAAAATGGCAATAAACGACTCCTTGAAATTTCATAAATTAAGAACTTAAAATACTCAAAACCAAAATATCGGTGAACTAGCGAATTTTCGGAAATTAGCTAACACAGTACAGAGCCGCTAATCCAGGCACCCATAATCCCCCCAGACACTTTTAAATTTCGGCGATATTCCAATTAAAAAAATTGAACTTGTCTAAAATCAAAGCTGAAAAAAGTTTGAAAATATAAACAAAAAATCAAGCTGTTCTTGCAATAACAAGGTCAACACCGAAAACTTGATCAAAGGAAAATATTCTGGTTGGACTGATTTCCCTGAACCGGAGCTACAAAAGTAACGAACCGCTATTCCGATAACGCATCAGCGGCAAATTTAAACTGTCAATCATTATGTGGAAATGTGATCGTATCAGTGAATTTCATGAAAATTACTAGGCAGCAAAATAAGTAAATCAGGTTAGGCTTTGAATTATAGTCCCACTAGAGCTACACAAGGGCTCCTGGCAACGAGCGTCATACTTTAGAACCACATAAGTAAATACGGGAATCGACAATCTTTGGAAATTAGCAAACTAATTGCAAACCTTAAAACCTACGTAACAAAAAACTATTAAATTCTGGCGGAATTCATAATCTAAAAAAAGGAACAAATAACGCAACTTTAAAGGAATCGGAAATTTCACAGAAAAGTTGAGAACACCTGAAAATCAACAAGTCTCAATTTAAAAATGGGGTCATATAACTAAAAAATTTGAAAATTGCAGAAAGTGGCGAAATTTCCCAGTACACATCAAAATGTTTTTCAACAATTCCAAGCAAAATTCCCAATTTTCCCGCTGCTAAAAAAATTCAAGTAAAATTTTCAACTTTTCAAGATTTTCCCGACGGCTAGACACCCTTGTGTGATCAGTCTTTTTTTTAAAATCAATTTTGTGCTCATTTGCTCGCCAAGGTTTAGCGATAAAGTTAATAAATGCGTCGGCAAATGAGGTAACTTTTTGCAGTGAGCAGGGCTGACCAATTTTGCCGGAGACAAATATTTTTCTCTCTTTCCGAGATTCATTAGCACTCTCACTCGTCACAAATGTAAACAATTAGTAGAAATAGGGAAAAAAGGGACATTTTACTTCAAAAACGGACTTTTAGGGACTTTTTTTGAAAAAAGGACTTATAGGGAAAAAAGGGACCATTTGCGAGGCCTGCATAATGTAGTGAATCAGTTATAATAACAACGCAACACATAACAAAAATATAACCAAATTGAGCTTTGTTGAACCCCTCTATAGTGAACCCTCTACGGAACCACCAATTGGTTCACTATAGCCAATTCCTCTATATTCAGCTTTATCTAGATTAGAACCATCCACTCAAAAACAAAAAGATGTCTGGAAATATGCAGAGCAAAAGGGAGCCAAGGCAATGCAAAAACCGGCATGCCTACTTCCGAGTTAACATCTTAGTACTCAGAACAACACAACAATTATTTTCTCGTGCCAGCTCAGTGGCTGTGGGTGTTATTATGTACCCCCCTCATAAGCCCTAGGTTGCAGGTTCGAGCTCTGGTTAAGTCGGCAGATTTTCAGGATGGGAAAAAGGTCGACGAACGTCATTATGTGGCATGCAAAAGATTGCCTGAGGACTCATTTGGCTTAGGTTCTCTCGGCATACTTAAATATTCTCAGAATGCTGATTCATTGAAATCTGAGCGCTCTTAAAATTTGTAGCGAGAGCCACTTACTAGGTTGCCATAAAAAAAATGGCATGTTCCCCAAAACTGAGAGCCAAGTCTGCAAAAGGCTTAATCCGCCAAAAGGCAGCTCCATTGGAAAACAAACAATTATTTTGTTGTCCGTATGGGCGTATGCGAGACCATGTTACAGCAATTACACATTGAATATCTTTTCTAAAACTTAAGATAGGTGTTAAAAAGCACATCTAACGATTTACACAAGATATTAATAATATTAAAACAAGGCAAAAAAAAAAACAATTTTATACTCACAGGTTTCCTTTGAATCTGGAATGGTTCAACCTTTGGTGTTGACTTTTTACTCATTTCTTGTGGTTCTGCTACAACATTTTTAATAACAGGTTCTATGCTTTCAACGTTTTCTTCTTTTACTTCAGCGCACTTTTCGGTTTTTTCTTCAGCTATTTTTGCAGATTTTTTGTATTATTTTTCTTTCTTTTTTCGCGTTTATCGGGGAGCAGGGTCACAATGGTTTCAACAGTTTTTTTCTTACTTTTAACAGTATTTTTAGGAAGTTGTGCCTTTATTTTACCGACTATTTCCTTCTTAATTTTTCCAGATTTCTTCAGAAGTGGATTAACTAATTTACGGACATTTTCTCTCTTTATTTTGGTCATATTTAATACTATAATAAAATCTAGTTTTAATAGAAAAAATATCTAAAGTAACAACAGTTGACAAACACGTTTTGTGTCGTTTTCCCACTCCAAAAGAAAACAAATATATAAGAGCTGAGTAGAGTTGAGTGCGAGCTGTTAGCATGCCAATTTTTGGTTTACTTTGTGAAAAATATATAAAGAATAAATTATATAGGAATATTATATAAATATTCAGTGCACTCACTACTACTGTTTACAGTTGTTGTTAATATTTTGCACAATGTGTGAGTTTTTTTAGATAATTTTTTTTTCAACGACGTAAGTACAGAAGACCGATTAAAAAGAAAAGGTTGGATAGGATAGGGCAACTAGATGAATAATGACTTGGCGAGAAGTGTTACCATATTTGTTAGTTTATTTAAGTTTTGGCAAAAAAATATTAATGAGATTAGATGAAAATATAATTTAAGACTATATTTATTAGATTTTATTATTTTTTTCCATTTATAAAAGTTATTTGATTGTAATTAAAAGTAAAAAACAAGTTTTTTCATTAATAAAATGAAATACATTTTATTTTCAAAGCCGAGACTAAAACCACGCTAGTAACGGTTACACTGACCTCTAGGATTAATTGTACTACTCGTACTCTGGGATCGCCGATGGATGCTGAGCTGAGAGCACCCAAGAATTAAAATAAATAAACACTAGCTGAACAAAAAAATCTTTCAAAAGAAACAAAACTAAACAGAATTTATTAAAATTTTAGTGTGTCATATCATTGTACTTATGAAGGATAATACTATGGAGGCGACACTAAGACAATAAAAACTGACAAGAAATACGCGTTTTTAAATGCATATAGAATTTGTACAGCCATAAGCGCGCACCTACTTCGAATGGAACAAATTGTGGATGCATTTCCATGCGCGCATTTCTTGTTAGTTTTTATTGTCGTAGACATAGCAATAGAAAAATTGTTTTTAATTTTTTTAACGGCCAAAATCGGCGAAAAGAACAACATAAAAATGAAAAAATATTAGAAAGTTACTACTTGAATCAATAATTTAAGCAACATTACTGCCAACCTGGCATCTAAGACAAAGGTCATCCCTTACTTTAGGGTTGCCAAAAACTATTCATGCATTACTCAGTCGAATGCTGATTGTACGTGCGTGAAAGTATCCACTTCCGATGCAACTTTTAGTGTCAATAGACAATATTTTCAGTTTAGAAAAAACTCGCCAATAATTGCGCCAAACCCACGTGGTTTGGGTATAAAATTCTTTATTAGGTTTGCTATAGCGCAACTCCATTCTTATTAAATCAATGTCTTTGTTTAATATGGCGTATTTTATTTACAATTTACAGTTGGCTAGGCTTGTTTCACGCGGGATCTGGCAGCAGCTCTGCGATCTTGTTTTCACTTTTCTCGAATTATTTTAGCTTTTTTTTTCAAAGTAATATTTTATTCGAATTTGAGTTTTCTAAACCACCAAGTTAATTTAGTTATCATTTTTCAAAATTACAACTTCTTGCTGTGCTGTTAATTGTTTTATTCATAAGGAAAACTTGCATTGAAAGAAGTTGGAAGTTAAAAAATTAACTTAAATATTCTTAGAAAACTCAATTGGACCTGTAAGGGTCTGCCTACTTCGCCTAATTGCTATTTGCTAATACGGCCTGAAGCAAGGCAAGGGCCTTACCGACTGGGCTCCCCAGCCCCCTAACAAGATTTGACCCAATATACAAGAAACTTTCGTAGCATAGCTATTTGGGTATGGGATTCGTGTATTCCATTTAAAAAGTACAGGGGAAAAACAACTTCATTATATGGTAATCAGTCTGCATTAGGCCTCTTTCGCAACAATAGGGAGTCATCGCCTAAAGTGTTGCAAGGAAACCGGTTACTCACTATATCTGTCATGGCAACCCTAATTCACACCAGAGATTAGCAGACTCGAGACGCATTTACTTCGAAAGAAGAAGCAATAGGGAAACTGTTTTCCTGTCGCCAATGTCCTCTAAGCACACTAGAACATAGGAAGATTCCTATGAAATGAAGTTTTCCCCACTGTACTCTTAATTTTCGCAGCTTTATATCTTCGTAAATTGGGGTTTTAATTTTTTTTTTGTATCATACAGTCAACGAAGTAAAACTATGAGGCTTTACTTAAAATTAAGAGTTTTCCTTTTTGATACCAGATTAAAAAGGAAAAGACAAAATTCTGTCTTAATGTTAATTTGATTTAGTTTGAATTATCGTCACACTATAGCTACTCAGGGGCTAATGGCAAGGCTATTTTTTTTATGTTACACTTGTTTTATATAATATTAAAAGAATATCAAGGAAAATATTTCAACACCATAACAATACATTTTTTAAGATGAAATAAACAGTAACTCTTTTCTTATGCAGATATATACAACATTTTGACTATATGTATATTTTTTTTTATGTAGTTCCTTAAAATACCTTCAACAAAAAACAAAGAACTATTAAAGAAAAAGCACTGTAAAAAGTTATTTTATTAAACAAAATACATATTTGAAAAAGCATTGTAAAAAGTTATTTTATTAAATAAAATACATATTAGAAAAAGCATTGTAAAAAGTTATTTTATTAAATCATATACATTTTCGATTCAGTAAGTATAAAACAACATAGGAAACGGTAAATTTGGCATTTGACCACATTTTTAAAATGCAATAAATTAAAATAGAGTTAGAAAAATTTCATTCGTCATCATCTTGATTTGGAAATCGTTTTGGTATAAATATAGTGATTCCGTCCATTTCTTTTGTGACATCCACTTGACAACCGAGCCTGGAACTGAAGCAATCAGATTAGTTTACAAAATATAAAAAACTGGGGCTGGAACATGGTTCATACACTTGTTAGGAAAACAAATTCAAGCACTTTTCAAGGACTTTTCCAGAAAAATTCAAGGCCTAGATGTTGATCTCAGATTTTAACAATACTTTTTATAAGGTTAAAATGTTGAAAACCAATTAAGGTTTCAGATAATCAATATCACCATCTAGACAACTCCCAATGCTTTCAGTAAGTAAAATTTGCAACCAGTCATGATAATCGGAATTTTTCGTTGAAAATACATTTTCCACTCATTTTGTGAAGTATTCAGTCGAAACAATCACCATAATACTTGAAAGTTTCAAAACGGAATTATCTTTAATATCTGATTTTGCAATAAATAGTACGAATTTTTTTCAAGCACTCTAGATTCATTTTTAAGCACTTTAAAAGACGTGAAAATGAACTTTTTTTATTCAAGCACTTTAGATTCATTTTCAAGCACTTTTAAGGACTTGAAAATGAACTTTTTTAATTCAAGCACTTTTCAAGGTTTTCAAGGAGTGTATGAACCATGTGGAAAGTCCGGAGCGGCTCCAGCTCAAACCGATTCCAAGCATTCATTGGTCGATGATCACGCGACCTTTTTAAAGATTTACCAGAAGATATTTCATGTTTGGTGATGGATTTGGTTCTATCTGTAGTTTGGCACCAGTTTTGCGTGTATGAATTGATTTTCGATCATCCCATGTTTTTTAGATTTGAAGAGGGCAGGCAAGTTAGTTTTTAAAAAATGTTTTTTTTCGTTATTTTGTAGAGTTTCGTTTCATATATAGGTTTGATTTCTGAATGTTTGATGTTATTTCTAGATTTGAAGAGGTCTTGTAAGTTAGCATTATTTTAAAATGTGTCAATTTACGAGTAGGTTTTATTTTTGAGCGTGAATCTTTTAAAACTATTTTTTTGTTTTGTGTATGAAAAATGTTTTTCCGGTTAGGTTTTGTAAAACAAAATTGCTCGGGGCCCCAAACCAGTATTTAGGCTTTCAATGGGCCCTATAATACTGCCCCATGTTGGATACTGATGTTTTTTTAGAGAAAACAAAATTGCCCGGTGCCCCAAACAGCCAATCAAACAATTGCCAAATATGGTAAACCAAATACTTGGCCATCATTATAGTCACGTGACCACTCCAAACCGAATTTACCAATGAATGCTTTGAATCGTTTTGAGCTGGAGATTCTCGTGGAAAGTCATTTTTAAAAAGTAACAGTTACTTTTGGAAATTTCAGACATAATAAAAATTGAAATTTAGTTATTTCACCGTTTCCCAAAGAGAACCAAGACTATAGAAATAGAGACAATCGGAAAAAGTAAGGAATGAAAATTCAACGCTGTTAAGTTATTTTTTTCTTTAATGGGTTGTAACTGGCGGCCAAGCCTTTGCAGACTCGGCATATTCCCCAGAACTAAGAGCAATCTTTTTGTGGCACCATCTAGGCGACCCCCGCTCACAATTTTGACGCACAGATTACATTGATTCTGAGCTCTCTGTAGATGTTCAAGTATGCCAAGATTTAATTTTGCCAAGAGGCCCAAGCCAAATGGGTCCTCCAAGGATCTTTTACATGCCAATAATCCTGTGACGTGTGCCCAAGAATCTCCATCCAGAAAATCCGACGACTGTATTATTACTTGCCATCTTTAACGTGCGATCCCTCTACACGGGGTATCATTTGTTGGATATTTTTGGCTGCATGGGCCGTTTATAGGTCGGCAGTTATTTTGGCGATGCCCAGCGATTTTGGGACCCAAGCAAGTGCCTTACCTACTGGGCTCCCCAGCCCCTCCAATGCTAATCCAAGAAATACTTTTTGCACTCGATTTTGAAGTAATCATTAATATAAATAATCACACAAAATCATTTGAACGTGATGATGCAATAAGCAAAAAAGCAACGAAAGCAAAAGTATCTTCAAAACTCAATGGTTCCTTACACTTTTCCAGACTTATCGGAAAGATGATTTTAAGTAGCATCGTTTTAATTAAGTTCATAGTTATCATATAACATTTCTAATTATGGGACCTTTCGCATGCTAAGTGAGTGCTTAACCTGCCAGCCCCATGGATAAATATTAAAAAATAAACACAATTCTACAAAAAAATTCTAATACTTACGCTCCTTCTTTATAAGTCATCAAAATTTTTGCATAATATTTCTCGACAGCGCCCATTTTAGGTAAAAATTTATAAACTTCTGGTTCAAAGAGACAATGGCAAGATGTACACCATCGGTTACCACCACAAAATCCTAAAATGCCAAAAAACTTCATTTTATAAAAGCTGTATCTACATGGTAGTTACAAAATCCTGGAAAAAAAGTTTTCTGATATTTCCATGATACTTTCACAAAAATTTCCCTAATTTTACAATAACCTAGAAAACATGCAAATACACACAATTCAAGGCAGTACTGAAAATTTAATAAAGACATCATAGGAATTAAGATTTTCCGGATTCCTACCTAACTTTTTGATATTCCCAAAAATCTGAATAAGTTTAGAAGAATCATGTAATTAGAAAAATCATTGTATTACATGATTTGCAAGAGAGATTGATCCTTTCTCCAAGATTGGTCCTTCAGGCGTATTGGATCAACCAGAATATTTTTTTTTTGATCAAGTGTCCATTAGTAGGGATCACAAGAACCTAAACCAGCTGTTTAAGTAATCTAAAGTAGAAAAAATTCCCTGATATTTTGAAAAATTCCATGAGAATTCCCTGATATTTCTAGAATTAAAAAGTTCCCCTGCAAATTCCCTGATTTTCTGTTACCACCTTGATCTAGAGGTGCACATTCACTGGCGGTTGTAGAAATCATTTCACAATTTCAGCTAAAAAATTCTTAATTCTAACTTTTTATTATAAACTAGAAGTTCAAGCATTCGAAAAATATGAATACCGAAACAGCCGATTTATTACTTGTATTGCAAAATGACGTACAAAAAGGATCAGGCAGAGCTTTTTATGCAGGTATTGCAGGAAGGGATCCACCAACATTTTGATTTGCATAAAAAAAAAAGCGTATGTTTAAGTACATACGATTATAATCAATCATCATCAATACGTATATAATCTGTATGAAAAGCTAACCAACTCAATTTTTTCCAAAAAGTGATTTAACTTGTGTTGCACTTAACGTCTTCAATTACTCAAGCAAACAATAAATTATCAAATGCTGAAAAGAAAATCAATTAAACCAGTTAAATTTAGCGTATAAATGTTTACTATAGAATTAATAGTGTTAGGTATGTTTTTTCCCTGTTGGACAGAAATGTTGTGTTAAAGGGGTTTTAGCGACAGATTCCATTACAAACCTAGTTGTTTACTTACCAAAACCTTCCAATTTCTCATTAATTCCAACTCTCATAACTGCTTGCCTTAGATCAATTCCAACAATTCCCGGAACTTGAAACTTCTCCCCATTATATTTAACAAAGTTTATTGTAACCCTGGAAAAAAAAAGGACTTTTACAAAGATAAACCAAGAAATATATTGATCTTTACTTTCAATTACACCAACCAGTGCAGGGTTCCCACTCTTATTTCAAAATAAAAATCAAGGAGGACTTTACAAGGACTCCTAAGTATTTTTTCAAGGACCCTTAATAATAATGCAACGTTTAGTTTACAGGTTAAAAATTGACCGTTTACCAATTTTTCTCTTGCATGAGGCGATTTCCTTATAGAATTTGATTCGGCGAAAATATAACTGGTTAGTAAGCATAGTTTCGTAGAATGCCGATGTGCCATTTAGTGCCGACTTGGCACTATTTTAAGAAATGACTTCTAGAAATTTGAATGTCAGGAATGCAGGAAAACAAGGAAATTTCAACACTTATTTGTCAAAATCAAGGATTATAAAGGGTCCTTGAAATTGAAAATAAAAAATCAAGGACTTAAGGGGGTCCAGTACCCAAAAATCATGAAAAATGCAATTTTTTTATTATTTTTTAAAAACATTATTTGAACATTTCTTAATATTTTACAAAAAACCGCTTTAAATTTTATGCATTAGCTTTTAAGTTATTATTTTTTGAATGAGACTCACTCTCCAAGTATCCTATCACGGATCTATACTTTAAATGCTCGTATCTCTGTTCGTGTTTTTTAAATTTTAGGATTGTGAAAAACACTACTCCTCTTTTAATATTATACATAAAAATTTTCTGTAAATTTCTATAGAATCCTAAAAGTATAATGAACAAAACTATGCATTAAAACTCTTCATTTATGTTGTCAGTATTTTTCTAAAAAATTCCAAAGATTAAATTTTACGTTTTTAGTGCATTTTTTTGATAAAATTTCGAAAATTATTTCTTTAAAAAAAAGTTGAATCTTGATTAAAACTTGGATGCATAGTTTTGTTAAGATATTATTGGGGAACTCGTACAAAAAATTTCGTAATAAAAAGTGGAAAAATTAGGGAGGAGAAGGGATTTGAAAATTGTACAAAATTTGAACAAAAAATTATTTTTTAAAAAATACTGAGTCATTTTCAAAAATTTTTCCTGCTAATAAGTTTTATTAATGCATGATGCACCAGTGTACAAAATCTGAGTAGTATAACTTCATAAATAAAAAAAAAAGTTGGGGAAGGTACTGGACCCCCTTAAAAGGACCCATGGGAACCCTGCAGTGGTACACGGGAAAATTTCAGGCGATATGTACAAGCAACATCAGGGCAGAATTTCTAATTAATAGGCTAAGTAGGCTGCAGCCTAGAGCAGCTTTTATTTTGCTTTCGTGTGTGAAGGTACTAGACTGCTTTAATATGTATCTATTTTAAACAGCTCATACCACCTAATTTTACAACTAACCAGCTACCTTTTCCCGAAGGGGGATAATATCGTGACAGGATTGACATATCAATCGTAGCTTACAGGCGGCAAATCTTTAAATGCAACCCAAAGCAACATGATGCTAAAATTGCTAGAAGCTATTTTAACATCATCAGCTAAAGTGGTTTACGACGCCTCCAAAACAAAAAATATAAATGAACAAAATATAGATGAACAAAAAAACGTACCATGCTACTGTATTTTGTTCATGTATATTTTATTCCTCTGTTTAGTTTCGGAGGCGTCTGTGGACTGCTGTTTATGCTTACAGCCGGCAGTCCATTTCAGAAACGCCCTCGTATATGTTGGCTGGTTAAACCCCCTGATGAGAAGGTCAGTCGGGATCTCCATTTTTTATTTTCTTTTTGTATTCTTATGAAATTACAAACAACTTACAAAAGGTATATACATAATTACTTTTAAATGTGTAAGAAATTATTGAGTGATAATTTAAAGTTGTGCATAGTGTAACACACACCAAGGTTTAATTAGTACTTCGGTAAATTTGTAAAAAATTGATAGTCAAAATAAATAAATCCATGTGGCATTTGTGATAATGGTTTTCAACAAAAAAGTCAACTGATGCTTTACTCTTGTAACCTATTCACTTCAGAGCTACATATACAACAGGGTTCCAACTCTTATTACAAAATCAAGGAGCTTTAAGGACTTTTCAAGGACTCCCGTAAAATTTTTCAAGGACCCTTAATCATAATGCATTATTGTGTCGAAATACCGCTGATGCCAAGTGTTATGGCAACTATATCAGCGGAATGCACAGAAGTATTTGGCAAAAATATAAATGTTTATATATAAGCAATGTTTTGTACCGAATGCCGAAGAGCTATGTGCTTCATTTAGAGCCGATTTAAGCAATGTTTTAAATAATAACTTCCGAAATGTGAAGGTCGTGAACTAAGAAAGTCAAGGCTTTTCAACGATTTTTGTTAAAAATCAAGGAGTATTAAAGGGTCCTTGAAATTTAAAATAAAAATCAAGGACTTATTAAGGACTTTCAAGGATATGTGGGATCCCTGTACAAATACTTTTGTAGAATTTACTTCACAACTTCAGTTTTCACTTATTCTTAAAACTAAATTTATTATAAACTAGAATGTGCAAGCTCTCTAAAAATACAGATACCAGAGCCATTTTAAAATGAAAGACGGCAATCTCATCAAATATGAACAGTTTCTTTGTCTATTAAACACCAAATTCATACTCATAAGACACATAAGAAACTGTATTAAGGAATATTGAATTTGAAAAGTAGACAGAGTTAAAAACGTTTAACAATAGCCAGGACATTTAGGTAATACTAGGGTTACCAGGTCAAAAAAGCATAAAACAGGACACTTACTTTTAAAAAGCAGGACAAGAGCATGAAAAGCAGGACACATTTAAAATTGAGTCAAATCAATTGACAAAACCTTATTATTAGCGCATTAAACATTATTACATTATATTATTTAAACATTATTATTGGCATATTTTCTACAAAACCAATTTTTCTTAATAAGTCCTTGTTAAGTTAACTAGCAATGGATAAAACGTGTTTTGGAGTAAACTAAAAAAAGTAAGCTAATTTCCACTTTGAAATGTATACAAACTTCTTTAAAAATTTCCAAAATTAATTAAAATTTTCAAAAATACGGACATTTAAGGATTTTTAAAAAGTAAATACGGACGTCTGGTAACCCTAGGTAATACTGCTATTGCACAATTCATTGAACTGTTATAACATAACAGCACTACTTGAACACTATATTGTTGTAACCATGCAGTAATTTATGGCACAGATAACTTCTGTAATTTTTAATACCATATCTTATTATTTTGAAATATCCAACAGACTTTTATTACTACTTAAAACTTACGTTTCAACTTTCGGTTCCTCATCACAATAGCCTCGTATATTACAAAGACCCCCTAAGAGTCTGCGATGCAATCTTAAACTAACCGTGGGAAGCTTATTTAAAAACATTTCAAATCTTTTGTGTAAGACAAAAATATGTGTCTTAAAGATTGCAAAAAGAACTGTACTATGTTTTGACAAAAGCCGTCACTATATTTGTTCACGCAAATATTTTATTTTGCATAAATTGTTTCGCTGTTTAGCACAATGTTGCAAAAGGTGTACAAAAATTTCTACAGCTAAATATAGATACTAAAAGTTTTTAGAAAATTAAAATTCCAAAATATTTTATCAGTGAATATCCATATTTTAATGAATTCGAATAAAAAAGAAATGGGAAAGATTTTGAAAATGTAAACAAATAAGCTTTAATTGGATTGGATTGGTTGACATATATTTTCAGGCTTGTGTGCTTGGTCCCAAGAACCGCTTATAAACCATTGTCAAGTAGGAAAACACAAGACACACACAAACACATATGACAGATGTTGCCATCTGTCGCCACCTCCACAATTTAGACATGTCCCTGAAGGGGAGGGAAATTTTCTCCAGGAACCTGTACCCATGGTGAACTGCGCAATGACCGATCACAGGACTTTCGGACCCAAGAGATTTTACGAGCACGTACTCCGCATATACTCGGTAAGTCTTCAGTGGCACCGGGTCTCGAACTCTCAACCTTCCGATCTTGAGTTTAAGATCGTGACCACTAGGCTCCTTACAGCCCAATTAGCTTTAAATTCCACGCGCCAAAATGTGTCTTCTGGCTGACTGGTCTTTATTTATTCTACAAAAAAAATGTATGAAAATAATTTACTATATCAAAATATAAAATATGCCATAATTTTTTATTTTCATTTAAAAAAATTCTGATGATGAATGTTTTTTTTATTTAACCCCCAAAAAACATTTTACTACCAATCACATAATTTAGTTAACGATTTTCCCGATTGGCAACACCATCACACCATACAGCAAAACTCGACTGTTTTGTGACCTTTCCGTACTTCTGCTAGAAAACGTAAATACTTTTTCACTTTTTCTCATTCTAAAATTCAATAAAATAAAAATGGCTCTTATGGTCCGCCACCTGAAAACCCCTCTCCGCTTCTACCGCACCTCCGCCATCGCTTGGAACAAAGCCCCGGCGGAGAAGAAGCTGCCCCACTACATCGAGCACTCCACCGGACTCGAGCGCAAAGAGCTGCTCGCTCGAGCCGCTGGGAACGACGACCCTTTCGGCATGAACGTCCAGAAGAGGGGCCCGGGTACCAAGGACAACCCCAACCTCGTACCCTCGTACGAGAGCAAGAGGATCATCGGCTGCATCTGCGAGGAGGAGTCCACCTCCATCAACTGGATGTGGGTGCACAAGGACGAGATGAGGCGATGCTACTGCGGGCATTACTTCAAATTGGTGGAGGCGAAGCCCTTTTATTAGATTATTATATGGATATTGTGGACTTGATGAAATGTAGCCAGTAATTGATTTGTATTGTTTGCGGGGAATATTAAATGTGTAATGAGTTGAGAGTCTTGTTTGGTTGAATATTGTCAATCGGGCGCGCGTTATAAAGTTCTGGTTATGCAATGTTTTGGTTGTTATAAATCAATTTGTTCAAGTTTTGTAATTGAAATTTCCAAAGCATATAGGTATAATAATGCAACATATACAAATTTTACTTTTCGATACATGAATTAAAACAGATCTCAAAATTGTAGACATTAGTAATAACATCACACACTAAAGTGCATATTTAGCTGGATTTAGTATTGTCATTTCCATGGTGAAGCATCGCTAAATAAATTCTTTGGTTTCAACTGTGTTAAAAAAAATTCTTCTGTAAGTCAAATTTCTTATCAGGTATTGTTAAACTCTGGTTTAGGAGCCATTTTGCTTGTTATTTTAGTATCAATCCACTTTAACGTGAACTCAAAACAAGCGCTTAAACTGTTCACATTACGAATTTTATGTGAACCGCATTTTTAGTAAATGTAATGGTCTATGTAGGAGTAGGTCTAGTGTACCTGTAAGCTTACTGCATTATTAATAGGGGTATAGTAGGTCTATTTAGAATGTAAGCTTGGAAAGCATTTCCTCCCCCATCTAGGAGTGCGGTTTTCTTCGAAGCGGTGTGATTTATAGCTGTATCGGGTTTTTCCCCCACCCTACATGGGGAAACACTAGGGTTACTGGAATATCTGCGTATGAGGGTTGCGACATTATGCTCTCACCTGATTGGCTGGAGCATAGCCATGCTCCAGAGATACGGCGCTGTTATTTTTCCCCCGTAGACATTACACGGTGACTCAGCGAAGCTCTAATAAATCGCATCTAAACGATATAATCAAAGGAACGTAACCACTATTTGTTATTGATTTTGTTTTTAATGATCTATATTCTTCAATATTTATTCTTTTTTGGATTAAAATTCTTAACGGTAAAGCTGTAATCCATGTTTTAATACCGGCGTGTGTCATTGCTATGGAATAAAAATCTGTTTAAACTCGGAAAAAAGGTATAAAGCTTTACTTTTTAATCTTTGTATTGTAAATTAAACATCCTGTGGACTATTACATTTCTAAAAATAGTATTTTTTATCATTATACTACCAGAAAATGCCATTTTTAATGTCGAAGCTAACAGACGGTATTTGGCATGCGTTGGCGGAACAATAGTTGGCGGGGTAACGTAAACAAACCGCAAATCAAAGTCATTGCTTGCTTGAAAGTTGAAAACATTCTTATTTCTTCCAAACCAAGCAACAACATAATGTTTATATGTGTAAAACTGGAAAAATAACTAGTTTTGTTTTATTGGCGAGTTTGGCTGAGCGATAACGATTTGAGGATGGCTCACCTGCTAAGCTCCTTGTCGTTACCCTGAACAGCACACAGTGTATTGAAGGTACCCTAGGAAACACTTAACTCTTTTGATTGTAAACCTCAAGCGCGCTAGGATTAGATAAGTGATGTACCAGCTTTTCTTGGGAAAACCCAGTGAAGGGATGGGGTAAGAGAGTCTTTTCGAAGCTTGCATTCTGGCTAGAAATGGTATAGTAACTATACAGGGTGGTTATAAAATAATGCTCGCTATTCGGAGTGGTCTGTAGCTTTAATGATTAATTCAAATGCATCAAAAATTGAGACACTTACTAATGAAGAAGGGGGAAAAGAATGGAATAATAAAAAACAAACTTGTCACTTGACCAGGGTTCTAAATTACGAGACGTAATTGGATGTGTTGGCCGTAATTAGCCACAATTGCTATGCCTCGTAATTTAGAACCTTGGTCAAGAGACTAGTTTCTCTTTTATGATTCCATTCTTTTTAGAAAAAAAGAAACTCGTCTCTTGACCAGGGTTATAAATTGCGAGGGGTAATTAGCTGTGTTGGCCATAAGTGACGACGCCTCGTAATTTAGAACCCCGGTCAAGAGACAAGTTTGTTTTTTATGATTATTCTTTTTTACGATCATTTTTCAGGATTCTATCTTTTTAGATGATTCCATTTACTTTTTTCCCCCCTTCTTGATTAGTAAGTGTCTCAATTTTTGATGCATTTGGATTACTCACTCAAGCTACAGACCACTCCAAATAGCGAGCGTTATTTTATAAATTGTGTCTGTAGCAAAAGGTACGCTTGGCAGGTATCAGGTGCACACTGCCTTGACATAGTGGTTGCTTAACATTTCAAGCAGCAATTGCCCTTTTGTAGCTCTAGTCTGTGTGACTTGAATTCATCTAAACTCAAAAGTAATACTAAATATTTATTTATGAATAAGTATGCGAAGCAATTTAGAATGTTTACTTAGATTATCATCCAGCAAAAATATTCCATAAAAGTAAAAAAAGCTTAAAAAAAATCAGTTAATTACTTCTTCCAAATGTGTCATTAGTTCCTAAGCACATTTTAATGCTACAATATTATATATATATATTTTTTTTAAGGCTATGCGAGAAAACCTGTTATGTACAGTCTATTTAGAGTTTAGCAATCGTCGTCGATTTGAGATTGTTGTTCACTTTTCATTAAATTGACATCAAATCAGAAGATTGGCAAAAAACTTATCAGCAATGTATCTCAATTTTGTTGGGGGGGGGCTTTAGAGCCTAATCGGTTAAGGCCATTGCATTGCGTCCTCCAAGCTACTGCTAGTCCATATTCACTTATGGTGAACCTTTGAGTGTCCCATTTGGTCAACTTGCTGAACATTTTAACACTTGGTCAACTTGCTGAACAATACCGTCTGTGGCAACAGACATGCTTCCTTGGTCCCCTTCTTCATGAACATCAGTATTGTTCAGCTAGTTAACCAAGAGTTTTGGGAAACTTAAAGGTTTACCATAAGTGAATTATAGATAAGCATAGTGGCTTGGATTGTAGCGCTTCCAAGTTGATGTGGAGCTCAAAGAAGCCGTCACAACTGCTTTCAAATAATTGGCTGCTGTATTTTATGAAGGGAGTATTTCAAAGCTTGTTTAAAGATATGACAAATGCTTTAATCGTCAAGGTGATTATATGGAGGAATAGGCAGTATTATACATTACTTTTGGTAAAAAATCTTTTTTGTATTTCGACCTGTCTTTTCAATATAGCCCATCGGCGGTCGAAAAAAAAAAAAACTGCCTTCGTATATTGCTCTTTCCATCACGTCCAGTAGACATAACAGCCCAGTAAGTATGATGTAGCTTTCCGACTTGCTAGTCTTCGAATTAAATTTGGTCTTCAACATAATATATCGGGTGTGTGGTTTAAAAATGTATTTGATAGATTAGGGTTTAATAACATAAATATGTAGTTTTAGCAAGTGATATGATGATGTTGTGTCCATGGATGAAGATAATATGGGATCAAAGGTCTCATAGACTGCTTCAGGGATCTGCAGACAGTGGTCCACAGAAAGGTCTTCGTAGGGCGAGTTGGTGATAAAAAAGGTATAATGTAAAATCTTAAAAAGTCAAGTTGAATTCACTTTCCTTTTTTTTACTACCATGTTGAGTGTTGACATCCGCTCGGGGAGCTGTGTAGAATAAAAGTACTAAAATGGTGCTTTTTATTTGGAAGCTTTTATATCAACATCTATAGCTATTGTAGCGTTTAAAATTTTTTGAAGATATTGATAATACTTTAGTGTTTAATAAACACTTATATTGCACTTAATTTAACTCTTATCAAAGTTTTTGAAATTATAAATTGTTGAGCACAATAAAAATCGTAATTAGACTTCTTTAAATGATTAATCAATAATTTTAAATACTTTTTTATGAGTAAATAAAATATAGTATAATTGTGCCTTTCAAATGAAAAGTACTTTTCGAAAATAGAATGTTACTACTTAATTTAACTGTTTTATTTTAATTGCGAAAACTTAATTTTTAGCCTTTTATAAGTGGTTATTGAGGAAAATTTAGTTTGACATTTTTTTTTTGTTGAAGTAAAATGGAACTACTCAAAAACTGGTCCTAAATCTACGAATCCCTTCGTTTGGTTTTACCTAACGTTTTCCACGATCCATTAACCTTAGAGATCGGTAAAAACAGGCCTTTGGGAAATGACAATTTGGAAAAAATATCAGAATCTGTTACATTATTCAATAAAAGTTATATATTATATTTGTTTGCAAGTAATCTTCTTTACCAATCAAGATTACATTTGCCCTTTTACGAAATAATACCGGAAATTGTAAAATCAAAAATGGCTACAGATGCATTTATGACGTAGAAATCCTGTGACGTTGCAACAAATTCAGCCAATAACAACCCGGTTTCATCAATGTAAACAAATCATGCAATACACAAAATTTGTCTTTTCGCAAATTTTCACCTCAAAGTAAGAACACCATATCGGCTAGTTTCAAATGAAACTTTGATCCAATTTGATTGAAAATTGAAAAAAAAAAATGTTTTTATCAAGAGTGAGTTCGATTAGTAAGCCCACCGGACAGTTTTTCTGCAAATTTATTTCAGAAAGTGCCAAGGAAAATCGCCCATCGCTCTCGATGTTATCTTCGCGATGCAGACTAAGTTTTAACTCCATGCAAATTACGAACTTTCGATCGTTGTTTTTATCTAGCAGATTAGAAAAGGGGTAAGTTTGACTTTTCAATACATTATTTCATTTTTGTGTTTATACTTTATGCGTTATTTTAAGTTGTTTCGTTTAAAAAAATTAGCCCCGAGCTGATAAAAAAAATGGATTACTCAAATTCTCCGTTTATGTTAATTCCTAGTAAGCGTTCAAGCAATGGTGACAATTTCGGAGGTTGATTAAGTTTTTAAATTTGTAAAGTTTTCTTTTTCCCCTGTGTTATATTACTAAATATTTAGAAAATACAGTTTTTTTTACAAGTTTTTATGTTGATCCTCATTTAAAAATAAGATACTCGCGTCATTTAGGTGTTGGCGACACTTTAAAACTCGCCGAATGTGAGTCGCCGGAACGGATACTAGGATTTGACCCTCATCGCTTTGAGAAAGCTTACCTTATAGTCCTGAATCTATTTTAAAAATGAATGTGTGAAAGTTAACTACTTCAAATATCGAAATAAGTTAAATATCTTTGTTTTATAGCTTGTGTAATACTGTATTAACCCTTTCAGTCCCAGTGATGCCATTTGGCATCATCACTTTCAATATTTTTTTCAAAATGTTTATGTCCCGTTATAACATCCAAACACACATCATTCGATTCTTCACACTTTGTTCTATTAGACAATATTTTACATTAATCTCATTAGAAGTCAGAACTACTATATTTTTTATTTAGAAAATAGCCAACAAGCGTTTCACCTGATTTTTTATAAGTTCACTTCAGTTCCACATATTTAAAACGCAATTTAAACTATTCCGGTTAAAATAATTACTAATTTTTTTTTAATAATATGGTCAGATACCTTAAAATATATGACTCGAAGTGTTTTTAGGTAATATATATGTTTTTATTTTGTATTTTTTCACAGTTAAAAAATTTTGGCATTGTTTCAAAAACCATATTAAAAAATTAAAATGTTTTTTTTCCCTATGGAATTCGTATATTTGACCTAAAATAAGCTTATTTTGTGAATATCAGATGTTTCTGTAGTGTAGTAAATTTTTGGGACTGAAAGGGTTAAGAGTTAGTATTGAAGAATGTATATGTATTAGTAATTAAATAAGGACAGACACATGGATCAATGTCCAAATACAATGGTTTAACTAAAGAATCGTGGCCGGATATTTTACGCCAAATCTGGTAACGCCAACTTATTGGTGTTACGACAAAATTAGCAATGGAAAAGTTTCTTATCATGTCATGTTTTCCATACTGCGGTCATTAATTTTTTGTCTCGGCGCTCGCAAGGGTTTGTTGTCATTCGACCTGGCAATATTTTTGAAAAGATGCCAAATTCGGCCATGATTCTTTAGTTTAACCAATATAGGTTCACCTTTACTGTACGGTAACCATTGGTGCGGTTTTTTAGATTTGGCGATGAATAGTTTTTTGTGGCAACCTGTCTAACTTCGACTGTTGATTTAACCTGGTAACGATGAATTATTCCGGCAACCCTATCTGACCTTTATTTTGCTCATTTCGGTTGGGTTTCTGTTATAGAAAATGGCCAGAATACGGACTATTGGCGCGATTTCGGAAAGTTCGCCAATGGTTACCGTACAGTAAATTTCTACCACCAATATATTATTTTAGGAATCAGCACCCTACAAAAGGTGCATAAAACACAAAATCAATTACATATATTCAAGTTCATTCAAGCAAAGAAATATCTGCCAGGTATCTATTTCTGATTTGTTTAGGTTTATATACACACTTCTGTCAATTTTATTACACTTTTACATTTTCATAAAATGCCTGTAAACAACATGCTCCATCTACACTAGTTTATAGGTTTTACAGTTCAATTAAGTTTTAATAAAATGTAATTTTTTAAATTTTTGTTACAAAATCTGCCACGTTTTGCAGCCTTGGTTCAAACTTCTGATACAAAATGTAGTATGTCTGTATAAAAATTCTCCTTTTTTTGTTGACATTTTGCTAAATTACATTTTAAAGATTAAGATAAAGTATGTAACTACAATGATCTTAAAATCTTCCAGTTAGGTACTTTACATGTCCAGAATTTGTGGGTAAATTAAAAAAAAAGGAATAATAAATATTTAAAAAAAATGCTTCTATGTTATACTCATAGTTTCCTTGCACTTGCACAACTCCGCCCATGGTCGCAGAAGCCATGACCATGGGCGGAGCTATAAAACACATTTAACAATCAGATGAAGACAAAATAAAACAGCTGAAATTTTCTCATCTTATTTCTCTTCGCGGTTTACACAGGGTGAGGCAAATAAAAGTGGCCCCAAAGTGGACATAAGAATAAGACCGCAATAATGTTGCCAAGTCAAAAATCAATACAAAACCAGGTTTTCCAAGTGAAGCTATTGATCGCATCAATACAAGCCCAAACAAACGCTTGGCGACTTATTTGCCGGCAACTACGCTATGTTTGAAAAGCTATTTGAAATGAAATATTAACAAGGTTTGTAGAGCCGATCAAGAAAAGTTCCCACTAGTGATTATTTCGATTGTTATTTATCCAAGAGAATCGAACCTTTTTTTGTTTTTGCCATTACAAAACATTCTAAATTGATTGAAAAGCCACAAAATTGCATTATGGGGCGTCTTCATACAATACAAACTACGATCTGAACTCGGCACTTGTCTATGAGTAGCTCGAATGGGAAGCCAATCGGATCCAACCAATGCGAAAACAGGTTTCAGGCGGCTTCCAGAGTTTTTCTTGCCAAGCATTTCAACGTATTCCTATCTAGACCGGGGCTACTTTTATTTGCCTCACCCGTTCCGCCCATGGTCCTGGCTTCTGTGCATGGAAACTATGAGTTTAACTATAGATTATGTACCTTTGCTCCTAGGTTCTCAAGCCAGTAGCACAGATCTATCCAATTTATTCAACTTTTTATTTTTATTTTCAGCGTTATGATTACATTTGTAAAGGATGATGGCACTGAAGTCAAAAGGCGAGCTCAAGTTGGCGACACATTACAAGATCTTGTAAAAGAAAATGATCCAGACATTCCTGGTTACGGTAGGAACACATTGCACAGATATCATTAAAACAGTTTAAATATTTTCAGGCAGGGTGTTCATGTTTAAAACATTTTGTTTAAATCAATTATTTTAAACATGCTTAAAACATAGTAAAAAAAACATGTTTAAAACGCAATTGGTTTTGTTATGGGATTTTCAGTTGTGAACATAAATTCTTCGCTGACTAAGTAAGTGTTTTGCTTTATATTTATTGGCACTAGCACTAGTTTGCCTACAATTGCCAGCTTTTTAATTTGGTTTTTCTGCATGATTTTTATTGAAGGTTAAAAAAAAAATCTAATAAATTTAATTTGAATTCCTCCAACTTTCTTTGTCAGTAACGTTATTTAATTCATTGAGTTTTTATAATGAAGAGTAATTTTTGTTTTAATACAATTAATTTTATTATTTAGTGAAGTTTATATCCAATATTTTTTGCACCCAAGTATTACAAGTTTGAACACATTAAGTATTTTTTTTTTCGATTCCTCACAACATATTTTTTTCCCCAAGCTATCCATTTACACAGAATTGAAAACACATAGGGTCAAGTGGGGTAAGTGTGATAGGGTTTCTGCATTTTTCATTAAGAAAATTCGTTCTCTGCTTCAAGTAAATTCCAAATCCTAAAATTGGTAGTGAATTATTATAAGAAACATACATATGTAGAAAAAAAAATATATGTTTGAATTCCAATTTTAAGTGTACAAAATTTGCATTTCAAAATCCATTGCTGTTTTATCACACTTACCCCACATAGGGGTAAGTGTGTAAAAAGAAGACAGTTGCACTTAAATTCAAAAGCTCAAGCTTTCTTTAAACAAAAAATAATGTCAATATTTCTTTTTAGTTTAATTATAAGTGGTCTAATGTTATATATTGCAAACTTTCATATTTTTAGAATGATTTCCAAAGTTACAAGAGCTGTTTATCACACTTACCCCCAATCACACTTACCCCACTTGACCCTAATTCAAATAAAGAAAAGAAATAGAATCATGGGATTTTGAAATTTGTAATTAATTTTTTGTACCAGGCAAAATGTATTGCTCCATCTTAATCTAGACTCCTGATGACCAAATGATGACACCGAAATTGCTGCCGTGGGCAGGTAAACTGCAGTAATCGCAACAATGAGTTGTGCCATTTTTGATCCGAAATCCTTTTTTTCCCACTATGGTTTCTTAATTGTTAGAGTAATTGAGTACTTGCAACAATTGTCCAAGTCATTATGGAAGTTGCGGCAGTTTACCTGCCCTTCATGGGTGTAAAACATGACCTTCTCTGTAGGGCGTGTCAACAGGTTGAGGAAAGTTTAATTCATGTTCTTCATGAGAATGTGACAACTATTCTGCACAGAGATTTGAGTATCTTGGGTACCATTGTATCAATTCTTGGGAGGTTGACAACATACCATTCTAGGAAATACTAAGGTTCATAAGGCAGAGCCGCCATCAATCTTGTGAACCCGATAGATCACGTGACCCTAACATCGCCCCCATCCCCAAGCAACTCATTTCTAAAACCTATGCTGACACCCCCCTACTCATACCTGGTACCTACAAAAACATCCTGGAGATGCCACAGCATTCATGGGCTCCAGAGCAGGGCCTGCTATAGGAAAACCCTGGCTATAGGCACTAATCTATTTTAGAGGCTCCTTTACGGAAAATGTTTTGTATGATTTCCAAAATAATGGTGCAATATTGACCTGTGCATAAAATTTTGGTACGGTTTTATTGGCTGCCTTATAAATATCGATAAAAAAATCCCGATAGGCCAATTTCTCATTTCATAACCAAGAAAAAACAAAGTGAAGTATCAGACTTTTTTTAGTTTTCTGATATTTTGGGGATTTACGGCATAAACTACAATAGAAACTGAAATTTAGAGACCAATAAAATTTGGGGGCCCTTGGCCCGGGCCTTATGGAAGAGCAGGCCCTTTTCCAGAGTACATCAGACGACACTGTCTCGACTTTCCACTGGCCACTTGAACCGTTTGACTTTTGAGGACGGAAAGCGAAAACACCAATCATGTTCTATGACAGTGATTGCTTCCTCTAGAATTGAGAGTGTAGGCTTTATAGCTCGCCAGAAGAGACAGTCACAAGAGACACACCAAGAAGGACGACAAACACGTCGACAAATAACAACCTTTATTGACAAGCACAAACATTCATGCCTTTACCAGGATTCGAACCCGAGCCCAGCAGCTCCAAAGGCAAGAACACTAACCACTGCGCCAGCGGGCCGGCAATCATGTCCTAAGTGCGACAATACTCCGTTTTGTCCCCAGCACATTTTGCAATGCCTGGGGTTTTCATGCGAAGAGGCTGTGAAAAGACCACACCTGCTTTGGGACTTTTTGGAAAATTTTCAACTGATGGATCTGGTCTAGTTCTGCTTGACCAGATGGGCATTAAATCCCACCACCCACTAAGGTTCATATCAGCAATTGACCTACTTTAAGGTTAAACGATGGGGTTAGTACAATAGACTAGTGGTCACAGTGATGGGCTGCCCCACTCAAGTCATAATTTAAATGAGATTTATAGCCCTGTTCATTGTCCAAATCGTGGAAATAAACTCACAAGGTAACACTTCACTTATTTAATGGACAAGTTAACTTTTTTACGCATCTTTAGCAGAACAGCAATGCGTAACATCATTATAAAACAAAACATAAACGTCTCGCGAAAAAAAAAAAAAACAGTTCCAAGGTTTTTAGTCTCGGAATGGAATGGCGAGAGGGGGGGGAAATCATTCTTTTGCCCGTCCTCATTGTTGGCTTGATGATCGCTCCTTTTGTGGAACCAATCAGTCTGTTACCGTTAGGGTAAGGTGGGGTAAGTGGGCCATTGGGGCAAGTGGGCCACCCCCCTGGCATTTTCCGAATTATGGACGTAAAAAAAAATCTGTTGCAATATTTTTACGTATTTACCCCAAAAGATGCAGGAAACATTATGGCATCATTTTTACTTAAGTATGTAACAAGGTACAATCCTTTTTGTGAAAATTTTTAAAATTGCATCTTTTCGTAATTCACGCCATCATACTATTTTTAAATTTATTTCCAAACGGTTCATGATATAAAACAAAATGTTATATATTTTGAAAGTGTATAAAACATAGTATCTTTTTGTAGTGTCATGTACTTGTGATGTTGATAAAGTTAAAAGAAAATTGGGGTGGCCCAGTTGCCCCGCGTTTGGGGTAAGTGGGCCACCACAATGGCGGGGTAAGTGGGCCACCCCTGGCCCACTAGCCACAACTCTTTAATATACTTAAAAAAAGTCATATTTACTGATTCATAGGGTTAGTCATATACACTATTCATAGACCTATTCATTGACATAGGCCAGTTTAAAATCTGCAGCCCTAACATTTTTTTTACACTACATGCAAAAATGACAAGATGAAAATTAATGTATTTTTTCTTGTAGGAAGCTTGCAAGCCAGAAAAAGTTGCAATGGGGGAACTATTGAAGATACATCATTACTTTTTTTTTCAAACACTCAAAAAATCATGTAGATTATTCCACTTGCCCAGCCTTATCTCTACCAGTTATGTGTAAAAATATATTAGGGGGGTGGCCCACTTACCCCACCTTGTGGGGCAAGTGGGCCACTCGGATGACCAAAATGAAAAACATTTTTTTATATTTATTTTTTGCCAATTTGTGTTAAGGTTGTCATGGGTACAGTAATAACATATGAAAGAATGGACCACAAAAAAAAAATAAGTTGTTAGGCCGATTATATCCAGTGGTACGAGGGTCTAAAGTTGAATTATGCCAAAAAGGTGGCCCACTTACCCCACCTTACCCTATATTTTCTGAGTGTGCATGTTCAATCAAAAGCTAAACTTTCTTATTCTAGGTGCCTGTGGGGGAGTTACAGCTTGCTCAACATGCCATGTCATTTTTCCTAAAGAGGTCTTCGACAAGCTTGAACCTGCAACTTCGGAAGAAGACGACCTAATAGACTTTGCACCTGATCACTGTGACACGTAAGTTCTTGATTAAGGGGGAATGGAAGCGGGTATCCAAATCATAATTCTAAAATATAAATAGAATATCGTACAATAACAAAGCTTAATTAATATATAGTATTTTTTTGTGACCATCCTTATAGATAAGAATCCGTTATTAAATAAAATATTTATTACAAAAAATTTGGATACTTAATTTCTTTCATCAACTGTAAATTGAATAAATTATTATTTTTTCATTCTTTTTATTTCCTAACACAAGGTTCATATGCCTAATGAATTTCATTTTTTTTTCATTTTTATTTTTCCCTTATAACTTCTGAAATTTGTGCATCATCTCCTGATATTTTCACCCCTGTCCTGAAAAAATTGACGTCACGAATCATTTTTCTCTTTTCTCAGTCGGTTTTCTCTCGTACTTTATCAGGATGTCTACCAGTTGAAAAAGTCATGAAATTAAAACAGAGGTCACAAAAATTTAAAAAAAAATCGCCAAAAAAGGGGTTGGCTTTTAGACCGAAGCCTCAAATTTTCCACAACTGTTCAACAACTGTTTCCTGAATTTACATCACTGCACTCCTGAAAAACTCCATTGAAACTCCTGAATTTCACTAACATAGATGTACGAACCCTGTTAAGTTTTTAGAAGTATTCAAATGTAAACTCCAGGTCTGTGGTTGGAACTTTTGTTCTTAATCTTAAAAATTGGAGTCGGTGACAATTATACAAATATATATGCAGATTTTTTTAAAAAAATCTTATTTTTTTAATGTATCATCCATATATTTTAATTTTAAGATGTTAATGTTAAATTTTAGGTCTAAGTTAGCACAAAATGCAGTATTTAGGAGTACAGTCAAAGTTTGCATTGTCTGCTTTTGTGTAATTTGTGTATCTTTCTAATGCAATTTTTCTTTTGCAGTTCAAGATTAGGATGTAACGTGAAAATTACCAAGGACATGGACGGATTAGTTGTAAGAGTACCTTCCGCCAAGAGAGATCAAAGACCTTAACAAAACTTTTACTTAGAACTATCAAATAAAGTTGCAATTTATGTGTAAAAGAACTTGGCTGACAAAAAATAAATATTCTTGTTTCGATTTCTGCTGCAACTAATGGTAGGGGCTTACAAAGTTTCTATTTTAGTCCATTGAGCTAAAGGGGAAACTGGAGTAAAGTGTCAGTGCCGCGAAAACCCACTTGCACCCGTTTGAGCGAACAGAACAGAAAAGGACTATTTTCTCTACACTTGTATATGCATAGCTTGTATGAGACCCCTGTATCATATTGACTTGGGCTCCTAAATCTATTTTTAAATTTTCAGTTCGAATAAATTAACTTTCTTTAACTTCAAATTCCAACTCTTTTTAAGAAATAATCATGTGGATCACTAACTAAGGACCAGCGAAGATGAACCCAATAGCAAATTTGGCAAGTTTCTAGGTTTTCTGCCCCATTCGTTTCTGCTGCAGTGCCGTGTATTCCTTCGTATTTCGTTATTAAACCGGATCGTTTGCTGCCCTGTTCAGTGGATCACATACCTCACTCCACTTTTCTTCTAGTTCAATGTTTTAGTCAAAGTTCTATTAGATACAAATATATTCTGAGTACTTTTTACATTCCTTTTCCAATATACCAACAATATTTTCCTTAAGCATGTAAATTTTACTATTCACCTAATTTCTTTTTTTTTTATAGTTGAACTCATAGTTTCCTTGCATAGAAGTAACGACCATGGGCGGAGATATAAAACGTGCGGAGCAATCAGATGAAGAGACAATTTTATCCGTTTTATTTTGTCTTCATCTGATTGCTCCGTGCGTTTTATAGATCCGCTTATGCTCGTGGCTTCTGTACAAGGAAACTATGAGTTTAACTATAAATTATTTTTTAGTATGTTTTCATTTATATACAAAGGTTCATGTGTTTATGGTTGTCTACTCTATTTCCTGATTAAAATTGATATGTGTCCAGTTTGTGTTTAAAAACATTGGTGTAAGTATTAAAACAAAAATTTTTATCTCTTAAGTTTTTTTTACTTTGTTTTGTATAATTTAAACTATAGTTACTTCTAAGTTAAATGACTAAATAATATTTTACATGTGTACAAATTTGGATCTGGTAAATTAAAAAAAAACTTCAGTTTGCCCAAAAGGTAATTAAAATGTGCCATTTTGTATTTATTTGTTAAGGGGGAATGGGACCGCAGCACCGGGGGTCTCCAAACTCAAGTGCCCCAATGTTAATCCAATGGGAAAAAATTATTTCTTTGCCACATTTCTCCGGCTGTATTGAATATTTTTACAAGCGGATTTTTTTATGTGATAAATGTAGCTGACTTACAGGTCTCTATCTTCCCACTTTTTGAAATTAGTACGAATATTTTTTTTAAATATTCAATAAATTATTTTACACAAAATATTCGAAACAATTTCAAAAAGTGGGAAGATAGAGACCTGTAAGTCAGCTACATTTATCACATAAAAAAATCCGCTTGTAAAAATATTCAATACAGCCGGAGAAATGTGGCAAAGAAATAATTTTTTCCCATTGGATTAACATTGGGGCACTTGAGTTTGGAGACCCCCCGGTGCTGCGGTCCCATTCCCCCTTAAGAACTTGTCTGAACAGACAAGTAAATATTTCCAGACTTTTCCAACCCTGATCTGAATAATAGCATATACTATACCATACTATTACACCTCAGAGATACGGACTTATAAACCTATCAGTTTACAGCAAGCTTTTCAACAACACACAGAATTCCTTAATAAAACACATTGATTTTCAAAGTCTTAAAAGTGCTTGAAAAACATTAGCAACCTTGAAAAGTCCTTAATTTTGAAAGCCAATGAATTTATCTTGAAGTGACCGTTTTTTCTATGAATTGGAGTACTGTGTTACTTGCAACAGTTACTTTTTTCGGTAACGCCAAGTAATTCTGTTAGATTTTTCAGAAAGTAACTCTAATTGTAAATCTGTTACTTTATTGGTTACAAAGTTGTGAAAATTTTCGTTACTTTTCCGTTATTCCTCGCGCCATTCTTCGCAGATCTTTTCGGTAGCTAATCAGTTATTTTATAATACGTATTTAAGTTCATTTGTAAGTTAGAAAGCTCTTATTTGTTTTCTAAATCAAATTTAAAAAACTATTGTGGAATTTAGGTGCATTTTTGAATAACCAGTCCTTGAAAATGGAGAAATATATCCTTGAAAAGTCCTTACATAGTCCTTGATTTTTTTTTACCAAATAGTGTGGCAACCCACTTTAGCAAGATGTATATCCCTCATAGGGTAACAAATTTAATTTCTTCATTCCACCTTAATATTCATTTCTCTCCATTGCGATAAATTCTCATCTTCCATTAAATATTTGAGTGAAGTTTAATTTATGACTACTCATGATTGATTCCTTTTTATTTATAAATTCATGATAATTTAAGTATTCATAAATTTTATGTTTGAAGAGATTATAAGATTTAAACTGAATCGTTATTTGTATTTCACTATATGTCATTAAAATAGTTTCGAATGTTAAGTTTGTCCTATTTTACTGTTATTTAAAAAGCTTGGATTTTTTTGTAATTGTAAAACTTTTACATTAAATAATTTAAATATTTATACCATTTTATTACTTGGTGATATGAAGTTTAGATAGATGGAATTAAGAAAAATAGAAGATTTACTGTGATAAAGAAAAACTGCTTTAAACAATTTTTAAATAATTAAACTTGACCCCCTTCCCAAATATTGTTGTATAACTCTATTGTTTTGTGCTTACACAAATTCACAGTACAGCTGGAAGTTCAATTTAAATTTGTTACTTCTCAACCAGCAATATGAAAACAAATATTTATATTTATTAGGATGTTTAAGTATTAGCAACTATTTGTTATTGTATTTTTTAAATGTTGTGTTACTTAGCAATAATTCTAAGCCTTTTTTTTATTGTCAAGTTTTAAACCAAAGGAATTTTAAGTTTTGGTCATTAAGAATTGTTAATTATTTTTTTATTCGGCATAAATTAAAAATAGCGTTATTTTTCATTGCTTTATAAGTTGCTGACAGTTTTAACTATATTCATTAAAAAAAATATTTGTTTATGCTTAAATCTTAGTTTCTTTAGATCTTAAAATGTTTATTTTTCTCAAATTCTAATAGCACTTAAAAATAAATTTGGTCCTAAGTTTTTCCCCCAGTTATTTTTTTTATTAAAACTATAAATAGAATACCAAATTTTATTTGTGATATAAAAAGTATAAAGAGGTTAAAAATGTTAATTTTTCAAATGTTTGAAATATAGAATGAAATAAAAGTTTGTTTGCTATAAAAAATATATCTGTGCGTTATAACTTTAGAATTTTGTTTTTACTCAACGTGTGCCTCAAGGTTCATGTTGTTTTTCTAAAAAAAATATTTGTTATATATAGAAAATATTATACCATATAAAGTTAATGTTAAATTAGATATTTTAAAGAAAGGATGTTTACTTAAAATTATAAATAAAATATTCATAATATGTTAAAAATATCTAATATTTGCTAAATAAAATTAATAATATATTTTGAAAAAGTATGCTAATATTTTTCTGTTATATGTAGTTAATTTTGTTGTAAACTCATAAAAAATTCTTATATATTGTGTTATAATATAAAAGCATCTCAAAACTGACTTATTTAAAACTGTTGCATTATAATTAAAGGTTTGATTTGTTTAATTAAATATAGTATTTTTTTACCATCATTTTGATAAGAATTCATTATTAAATAAAATATTTATTAAGCAAATTGATATTATTTTTTTAAATATTTTTTCGTACATAAATTTTTCTATCATTTCTTTTCATCAAGATAATTTTAATAAATTAAATTTGAAGTTTCTTTTTTAGTTACAAAATATTGATTAACATTTTTTCATTTCTTAACATGTGTTTCGAAGCAAATGTAGACTTCAGGACTGTGATAGGTATTTTTTTTTTATATAATCTTAAAAATTGCAATTCATGACAGTAATAAATATATGCACAGATTTTTAAAAATCTTATTTTTTGATGTGTCATCAATGCTTCTCAATGACAAATTTTGCCTTACCATAAAATAGTATCTTGTTTGCTGAAATACTGTTAATTTTCAAAATGTTGAACTATTTTCGTTATAATTGAATCGGTGAGTGCAGAAACCACTTCAGTAAAAAAAAACAATTTTCAATGAAAATAAGCGTAGAAAGGCAAGATGCGTGTTGGGTGCAAAAACTACGTTAGCATGTTGAGTAGTTCCGTAAATACAGGACGTTTGTTTCGAGTGCAGAAATACGTAGAGGAGGAGTTATTACGTTTTTTCTCCCTCCAGAAAAATTTAAAATTTGTGACTGACGTTGTTTCTGCACTCACCGATTCAATGGGGAACTTGCATGTATTTTTTTTATTTTTTTAAACGAATCTCTATGCAATTTGAAAACCAACAACATAAATTTTACCTCAATCCGACTTTTAGTTTTTTTTAAATTAATTTTTAAAGTTGGAGCTTAGCTCCGCCCCCTGAAAACGCAGCCTTCGGCTTCTCTCCTCCGCGTGACGACACACGACACATGGAAGACAGCGGGCAGGCAGAGATGATCGGCTGCTACCGTGCTTTGCGCGCGAACGCTTCTTAATGTTTCTCTAATCTTCTTTTAACGATTGAAATTATTTTTGTAATTCATTACACTAAGTTTTAAATATATATTTGGTTGAAAACCTAATGTATGCACTGGTATTGAATTTCTTATGGTGTACTACTTTATCCAAAAATCTGAAATAGCTGTTTCTCAGGGTAGAAAAAAATCATGATTAAAAAAAATTTGATTTAAATTGGATTATGATTTAAATCAGATTTGTTTGATTTTTTTAATATTTAGCATACTAATTTGCGTATTCTTGAAAATTTGATTAAGGGGGTTCAATACCCAAAAATCGGTGGAAAAAATCAAAACAAAAATTAATGGCTTAAAATACTATTACAACTTTTATTAATAATGTCACAAAGTATAAAGACTATTGGAAAAATATTTTTGACATTAAAAGCCATTTTAATGTCATGGCTTCGTAAGAAAATGGGTTAACAATAAAAACTTTAAATGCGTTTTTCTCAGAACTTGATTTTTTGAACTTCGATGTACCTTTTCTCAAAAACTATGCTATGTTTTCTCGTAAACTTTTTTTATATGATGTAATACATAGTATAGATTAATCTGAGGTTATAAATTTTAATAAAACTAAAGTGAAAAAAATTTTATGGGGCAAAAAAGTGAAAAATTTCATGATTTTTTGGGTACTTTAAAACTTATTTTATTTAAAAAAATCTAACAGTTATTTAGAAAAAACTTTTAACCTCAGATTAATATATAAGGTTGGTATAACACACACAGAAATTTTTAAGATGATCTGATCAGTAGTTATTGTGAAAAGGTACATTGCAATTGGCCAATTTAACATTACCGATATACAACATACTGAACCCCCTTAAGGACTTTTTAATTACCACTTAAAAATTAATCTACAAATGAAATACAATGAATGATATCTAAAATGAAGAATATTTTAAATTTATACTTTTAAAAACTATGAATACTAAAAAATGGATTATATTTTTAATTTTGCAATCTGAACTATTTAAATTAACATTCAGTTTTAAAAACTGTAACAATAATCGACAAACTTATAAGTGAAATAAATGTTGCAAAATGCTAGACTGAAACCTAGATTTATCTGAAAATCGGATTATTTTGATTTAAATCCGATTTGTTTGATTTTTTTTATTTTGCATACTAATTTGCGTATTCTTGGGAATTTGATTATCACTTAAAAATTAAAGTACAAATGAAACACAATGATATCTAAAATGAAGAATATTTCAAATTTATACTTTTAAAAACTACAAAATGAATTATATTTTTAATTTTGCAATCTGAACTATTTAAATTAACATTCAGTTTTAAAAACTGTAACAATAATCAACATACTTATAAGTGAAATAAATGTTGAAAACTGCTTGACTGAAACCTAGATTTATCTGAAAATAAATACTGATCGTAATTATAACCAAATCTAAATCTTAAATTAAAACTTATGATTTCACATATAGAATAAATTTAACAAAAAAAAGGACAAAATTACCATGATGACATTTCATTTATTAAGAACATTATACAAAAATACTTATTTTGCTGCCTTTTCAGCACTCAACCTATTTCTTACAGTAAATGCACCAATCCATAGGCTGAAAAACCCTTTCTACTGATGCCTGAGTTAAGGAAAAAAAATTATTTAAATCAGTGATTTTTTTTAACGAATCATACAGTTTAAATATCTCGATTAAATCAAATGTCATGATTTAAATCGATCCATCCTGCTATTTCTTATTAGAATTTTTTTTATTTCAATTTAATTAAATTGACCTGATATTCTATTAACTATCAAAATATGTAATGATAATAAATCTATATTAAAAGGTGTAACAATAATGAAGATTCCATGTAGAGAAAAGTTTTTCGAATGTTGATTCATCATTAATCAAAAGTTAACTGTAATAAGACATCATAAAATGAAGCTATAATTTTAATATAAGTAAGAATGGGATAAACTGAATCTTACTGCAATAAATCTCAGATATATTAAGCATTAAAAAAATTAAACAAAATGTTGCTTTAAGTTTGGAAAAATACATTAGTTCCAAAACATTTACAAAAGTTTCATTATGTCTGACCTCAACTGCTGTTACTTTCGATGCAAATTCAAAATCTGCATAAGCTACACAAAAAAGTCCTTTGTGAATTTTGTTCATAACATTTTAAATTGTATTTGGGCTTCAAGATTTGAAGACACAGTTCCATTAGAAACGTAATTTCTCATTGCATTTTCTATGCTTGGGCACTTTATCGCAGTATCTTGGAAACTGCTGGCCCCATCAAAACTTCAAATAAAGAATCATCTAAAGTTTTGGAATATGACTCGCCTTATATATTTTCGATGCTGTTATTCGAGCTTGTTGATCCACAGGGTATATCAAGACTGTAATTGTAAAGCTTTTATGCCTCCTCACATGATTCTGCAGTCCTGTTATTTTGACAAAATGACATGAAGAGTTCAGCAGAACCATCTGGGTTGTTTTGAAAAAAAAAAAACTCTTCTGCCAGCAGGTGTATAGATAAACCAGATAATTTTCATCAAAATACCTGCTGATGATCCAATCTATTTGATATTGTTCTTCTAAAAAACAATCCGAAAAACTGACATGGCTTGCACTTAGAATTGAAGGGACCATCTTCTTTCCTGAAACCTGAAGGCAGGTCTTTTGCTTCACAGTAGTGCCACTTAAACTTCACAGTAGTGTAAACTTTGGATTTTTTTCAATAGTTGGCCACTGTGTCAGAGATGGTTCCTCACTATGTCAATGGATCCAGATAATAAATGCAACTGCATGCTTGCATCCTCCTAAAACAAAAATACATACTTAGAAACTTTAACAGATTCCTTTTCCAGTAACTAAACATTAAGTTTTCAATGACAAATAAATTGAGCATTTTAAAATAAAAATCGACATAAATAGTAGATAAAAATATGCCGTTGGATACCAGGCCAAATTAATACTTGTTACTTCACTAGTTTAAGTTCAGCTATAGTTTGGGAAGGATTTTCAGATATAGAATGTATTCTAAAATGTGTAAACTATTAAATCTAATGCCTTTCAGGTCTAAAATTTTTTCACCATAATTTCATTGCAGTACTTAATCTAAATGATTAATTTTTAACAGAATAATGTTACATAATCTAGTTAAGTTAAAGATAAGTTGAAAATTATTTACAATTTTATTTTGCTGACTGAGACCTCAAGAGTTTTTTTTAAAGTTCATAAAAAAATTCATAATTATTTGAAGAATCAGTTAAGTCTGTTTGTCAGACTAAGATTAGGTAGTGAAGAGGGTCAGTTAAACCAAAAATCCTAATCATTTAACATCATTATTTATAACTATAAATTACATAAACACTCAGAATTTCAAATGTTCAGATTATATGGTTTGTATTGCAAGGATTTTCATACAAGTGTTCTACAACCAAACACATTCTATATGTTCTCTGTTAAAGAGTCCCTAGTCTAGTTAAAATGCAAACAAATATTAGAATTTTCAAATATTTTGGTAGACAGCTTTGACCTATTGTCACAATATGACAAGCCGTGTCGTTGAAATTTATAAAATTATCCTTATTATCATAGAAATTCGGTACTATTAATATGCATGCATGTAATTATGTAAAATATCTGGGTATTTATAAATACAATAAGCCAATAGAATCCGAGAATGATCATTGGGATGAAGCAGCCAAGTTGACGAGCACATATCCCATGAAATATACTACTACTACTAAATACAAACAGTATCCAAAAGTAACTCGTTATATAAAAACATAGAATAATAATTTAAGTATCTATAAAGATGTTTATAGCAGAGATCATTCTAGGCGTTTTTCACGGGGCGCGGCGCCCTGCCCGCCTTTTTTTAATATAAATCCCGCCCTAAATGCCCTTTTTACAAAATAAATCCCGCCCTCGTTGCCCTTTTTTACAAAATAAATCCCGCCCTCGTTGCCGATTTTCTTTTAAAAATGTCCGCGTTTTCCCGAGTTTTTCAAAAATTACTCTTATCCAACTTTCTTTTTCAAAAGTTTATTTAACCCAGGTTATGTTATATTATGCTTTTAAACCCGTTTTTCTAAACTTAATTATTAAAAAATACCTAAGATAATCGATTTTAGAATTAGATAGACGATCGAGAATTTTGAGCAAAAATAATGCCGTGACAAGGGGTTTCCAGAACACCCCCCAACCTAAAAAAATTCTTTCCTTCATTCTCGGCCTATATCGATGAAAACTAAACTTAAATTTTGATAAATAACAAGTTTAAATAATAGATTTTAATAATAAAAGTAAACATTTTAATTAAAATTTAAAGGATGAAATAGGATTGTTTTGCAATAAGATGTCTTCAAATATCGACCAACGGGTGCAATGATGAAGATGATCCTCTTTCAATGGGGGACCATTGAAAGAGGATCATCTTCATCCTGACCAAAAATATGCAGTTCATGCTTCCTGATTTGATTATTTTGCGGCATAGTAATTTTTTAGAAATCTACTGATGACGTCACATTGCCTATACTCAATGATTGACAGTTCGCTTGCTTTGATGCGTTTGCGTGATCGGGAAGATTGTCGCAATACTTTTGTAGCTCTGGTACAGGACTAATTGGACCAACCAGAATCTTTTCTTCTAATCTATCGTTTTGAGTCGTGACCTTGTGATCACAAGAGCAGCTGAAATGTTATTTTTTTTTTTACTTTTGAAACTTGGGCTCTTTTTTTTATTTTGTCCTATACTGGGGTTTCAGATTGGTTTTAGTTTTTTTTTTATGGAGTGTTGGCTTATACAAGCTATATATAAATAAATTTTTGTTTGTAATTACTACTAGTTCTTGAATTTTTCTGGAAAAAATTCTTGAATAGTATGCAGTAGAACTCCAATTATCTAAGCAATTGGAATTGGAACCTAACCACCTTCATATAATTGGAAATTTGGATAATTGGAGTTAATTGGAGAAAAGATATATTGTAATCAATTACTCAATGTATTGTTGGGCTGTGAGATAATGAAGTTTTAATTTCGGTTTAACCAAATCCAAATTATGATGTTGTTTGGGTTATAGCTTTTGTTTCAGTTTGAGTTGTATCTTTTTATAATAGTTTTTTTTCTTTCAACTTATATTAGAATATTGGAAAAAGTGTACTAAATTTTTTATGGGAGATCGATAACAAACTCGGCCTATTTTTTTTGTTTGTCTCTGTTGGATGTCATGCTTAGTAATATTTTTGGTGGGTACAAAAAAAATTACTAGACATGACATTGAATAAAGAGGAACAGTAACAGGTAGGCCAAGTTTAATTTTTCTGGTATTCTTATAGTCAGCACATCTTTGAATAATTGGAGTTCTGCTAAACTTGGAAAAAGTGTATGAACCATGCTTTTAATTTTAAATGCTAGAGCTGAATGCAAATAAAATCCATGTTTGTTTGATTAGTAGCATTAATGATTTTCACCACTTCGCTCGAGGAGATCTGTTTGCAGTTCTGGCTCGTTGTTAGGCATAAGTGCCTCATTATGTTCCTTCACTTACTAGAAAAGATGTTTCATAAAATGACGGAGTAGAAAACTAATAAATATTTAATTTGGTATGCGAGTGTATTTTCTATTTTCTAAAAATCCGAAAAAACTATTTTATCGCATTTTAGATGCCCTAAACTTTTTGCAAGTGCCCTTTTTATATTTAAAGCACCCTGCCCTTTTTTAATTCTAGAATGAACTCTGTTTATAGCATTAATATTTCAAATATATGTATTTCACAACTATATATTTTACAAACTCAATTAGTTTATCCGAGGGCCTGGGAATTTAATTTTAAATATACATATTTAGAACATTTAGAAAAAAATTATTACAATGAATTGTATTGGATGGTTGTATGTAGTATGCAACCATCATAGATGAGTGTAAATACAATGCATAGGTAATGTATACTACATTACATAGTTAATATATTACATGGTTAATGTTAATATACTACATAGTTATTTTCACTTAACTATGGTAATTAAGCGCTAACCATTTTCAGCATAATTCAGCTTAATCTATTTACTATTTATTTAGCATTACAAGTAGTAAACCCAAACAAATTTACTAGCACACATTACTACACACATTAGAGAATCTTATATTATACTTTATTCTGAGTATATTAAATGCTGATATACTTTAGAAGTAAAAGCAAACCTTCCTTGCTAATACTCACATTCTCGAATACTTTTCTATGTAAGTTAAATGCTGATCATTTTCGGACTACCTACTTAATTTCTTTACTATTTAGCAATACAAGTAGCAAACCCAAACGAATTTTATTACAAGCACAAGGGAATTCATACATTATACTTCATATACTGAATGTTTAATGCTGATAAATTTTAGAAGTAAACAACAAAACCTTCATTGCAAAACCTCAAACTTCTAAATACTAATATAATCTTTTCAAAACAATAGACATGAAGTAATAACATTTACACTTTAATAGTAAATGGATGGGTGTCTAGTTTAATGGAAGTTTATTTTCACCAAATTGTAAAATGTAAACAACTACAGACTTCGCAAATACTCACTGTTTCTTTACCAATAAACTATACTACATACAAGAACCTATACAAGTTACAATAAACACATTGCTTTGATAAATACTGCATGCAGTTTATAGAGCTTGACGTATTTTAGAAGTTACATAAAAAATTACTTACCTCCTCATTTTCAAATTCTTCATTTCAGCACTGAAGAAAGCCGTATAGTTCGAAAAAACAAAACATTGTGAACGAGTCGATCTTCGGAAGGTTGTCAGATCGACCTTGAACAAAATTGGGCAGCATCTTTCACAAAAATACAACGAAAACTTAGTTTTTCTTATTCCTATTTGTTAATAACTAAAATATTCCATAAAATAAATTGCTAGAATACTAGAATCCGATTCAAACGCGCACATTCAAAATCAAAACATGTAATGTAAACAAAGTTGTCTCGTATCGCTCGTATTGTATTTTGCGTCGTCCGACGTCAGAATCGCCCGAACCAATAGTTGTCGCGTTTCACGTCACGTGATTTTTCAGTCATTTTTAAACTAAAATTTAAGAAAAATTAAATGTTGAATTAAAAATTTAACTCGATTTTTGAAATAAGCAACCCAAAAACTATCGGAAAAATATAATGTTTTTGCATTTCCCCACGCATGCAAGTTCCCCATTCGAATTATGATTTATGGAGTGAAATCTACGTATTCTATAGTCAAAACTTGGTTCTGATGGTAATTGGTTAAAACAAACCGTCTTTTAATTTAGAATTCTAAGCAATTCTTTATCTCCATTTTGTAGTTCAGACTATTTATATTAATATTTTCATCCAGCATTGTTACTAAGAATATTTTTTGCTGTTTTGTGTGTGCTTTGATGTGTTTAACCTCTTGCGACCTGGTGTCCCAATTTGGAGATCTTTTTTTAAACCTCCTCACAAACAATTAACACGTTAATTAGTTCCGAAACTGACCTGGTCCGAAAGAAGAGGATTCAATTGTCAGTTTTCAGCGTTTGATTAAGGGGACGCATTACCTAAAAATTTAAATCCAGTATTTTTATCGCTAGCGTTCAAATTAAACTATTTTTATAAAGAACTTACATTCAATAAGCATATACAAAAAAATTATTAATATTGAAACGTTAGTTTTTCAAAATATTAAAAATAATAACGATTTTTCAAAATACTACCCAACCAACTTTTGTTTATGGTATACGCCTTAATACAGGAAAAAAAATTGGAGCTCTACATTTATTAACTTAAAAGCCTTAGGCTTTTAACCATTCATAAGCTAAAAAAAATAATATTTAAAAAATCATCAGAAAATTTCAAATCTTTTTTGCAAAACCACCATATTATTTTCAATAAACTTTTATCATTATAAATGATACCTTTTTTTTCCCACAATATATTTATATCACAGAGTTCTAGCATGTTTAATCATTTTCTGGGCAGCCCTAAATTTTAGGTAATGCGTCCCCTTAAGGGTATTTAGTCAGTCATTTTGATAAAAAAATGAAGTTGAACGAGGGTTAATAAGATATTAGTGCGAGTTCTTAAAAAACTCTTTTTTCAAACTTTTCAAAAAGTTCTTTTAGTAGTTAATTTCAAAGGTATTTTGCATTAAAAACAATGTTAAAATACCGACAAAATAAGACTCAATTTTTTTCTTTGCTGCTTTAATGGCACCCTTTTTTTTTAGAGAAACGAAACGTTCAAATTTGTTAAAAAAAATATTTAAATGGCATTCAAATCCACAAGCACCTATTATAGAAATATAAATACTGTTCATTTGATCTATGGTTTTAACACGTCTTAAGTTTGCAGCATTGAAATGTTCTAGGCGGAGGAAACGGCTTAAACAACTCTACTGGCGCCGAAATTTTCCTGCTCTGATTGGTCGCTAATTTGCGATACGTTCACCCTGATATTCGTGCGCTCTGTTACGTCAAAATCGAAGGAAAAAATAATTAATATTTCATTCTAAATGAAGCAAAAACTAATAAAAATATGTCTTGAAATAACGAATAAATTGGTTTATTGAATGTGAAATACCTTTTTTTATTCGATTCTCTCACTCGAAAATGAGAACCATTTACCCTTTTTCTCGTAGAACATTTCTATACTGCAAACTTAATATGAGTTTTTTTGTAACTTAAAGAAACGGATGTGTTTTCTTTAAATAGAAACCACATAAAAAAAAAGAACATTTTAGCATGAACTCCTCAGAATGAATATTTAATTTTCTTAATGCTATTCAATCAAAGGGGGTGACGTCACAAACTGGTCTTTGGGCCTTGGCTCCAAGTAAGGCGCTCAGAGGCAAAATGAACTAACTACAAGAATTCTTACGCCACTATTCTTCTAAATATTTAAATTTATTTCCTTGATATTCAGTTGAAAACGTTTGGAAGCAAACTGGTGCAAGTCTAGTGGCATTTTAATTCAGTTTTTCATCTCATGAGAGCCTTAAGTGTTGAAGATAGGATTGGTGGTTATCTCCGATGTTTTTCTTCCGATGACATGGATGAGTTGTCTGCACGGAGCTGAGAAGAAGACGGAGATTCTTGGCGCGAAATAAAGGGAGGTTGTGAGAAATTCGCCAAGTAAGCCCATAACAAAACGCTCACTCAACGTAAAGCGCGTCATTTTATTAAGGGGGTTCAGTATGTTGTATATCGGTAATGTTAAATTGGCCAATTGCAATGTACCTTTTCACAATAACTACTGATCAGATCATCTTAAAATTTTCTGTGTGTGTTATACCAACCTTATATATTATTCTGAGGTTAGGAGTTTTTTTTAAAAATAACTTTTAGATTTTTTTTATATAAAATAAGTTTTAAAGTACCCAAAAATCATGAAATTTTCAATTTTTTGCCCCATGAAATTTTTTTCACTTTAGTTTTATTAAAATTTATAACCTCAGATTAATCTATACTATGTATTACATCATATAAAAAAAAGTTTACGTGAAAATATAGCATAGTTTTTGAGAAAAGGTACATCGAATTTTAAAAATTCAAGTTCTGAGAAAAACATGATTAAAGTTTCTATTGTTAACCCGTTTCAGTAAGGAAAGGGTTAAATAAAATGGCTTTTAATGTCAAAAATATTTTTCCAATCGTCTTGATACTTTGTGACATTATTAATAAAGGTTGTAATAGTATTTTAAGCCAATAATTTTATTTTTATTTTTTCACCGATATTGGGGTACTGAACCCCCTTAATATGCAAATTGCTAATACAAATAGCAACAGACCAGAGGCCCAGCAAGGTTGGTCCAAAATATATAATTCTTTACGATTTTCCAATAACTATCGAGATTCTTCGAATACACACAGTGGTGAAAGTGGGAAAAAAAATAAGTGGGGGATGCCTTCAACTAGAATGCCCTGCCCTTATGGTTAGGTTTGAATTATCGTCGCACTAGAGCTACACGAGGGCTATTGGCGACGGGCGTAGTATTTTAGAACCACTGTCAGATGACGAGCCAACACCTGAATAGGCACCCAACGCAACCGTTAAGGGCGACATCGTACGCAGCGTTGGGACTTTGAAGGATATTTAACGTGCACTCTCTTACACGGGGTATTATTCGTCGGACATTTTTGGCTGCACGGGCCATTTATAGGTCGGCAGCTATTTTGGCGATGCCAGGGCCCGAACCTGGAACCTTCCGCATGCTAAGCGAGTGCTTAACCGACTGGGCTCCGCAGCCCCTCTATGGATTATGGATTTGAGATATATAAGAAGTGGGGGGGATCGATAGCCCTTTTCTTGAAAAGTGGATTACCTAATTTCTAAGCTCAATTTTAAAAGGAAATTATTTTAAGAACTTAAAAAAAATTAATAAAAATTTTAAGATTTTGATTCAAAAATTTTTAAAAAATATTTTTTAAAATTAAAATTGAGCTTAAAAATAAGTCTTTCTTTGTACATATTTGTACAATATATATAGTCATTTTCTTGGTCATTTCTTCAATTTTGACCTCAAAATGTGGCGCGCAAGCCTAATCCCAATGTTTTCAAATTTTGTAGATAGTTTTATGTTTTTTATCATTTAGTTTAGTTTTTGGCTAACGTTTCATAAATTTTAAAATTTGTTTTATAATAAATAAATCTTATGGAATAACATAAAAAAAAGGTATACTTATATATTGAGTAGTTAAAAAAATATATGAAATTAAAAACTATGCTTTGTAGTACCTTCTTTGCACTTTTTTAAGACTCCTATGACCCCTTAAGTCGATGTAGTAAGCCCATAGAAACTCCACTTTAGAATGGCGCCAAATAGTTCGCCGAGAGCGTATGTTTGGGCTTAATACAAAGCGATCAATGACTTCACTTGGCGAACAAGTTCTCGCATTTGTTTTTGCCCGGCAACATCCTCATCTCCTTCTCAACTCTTTGCTAAAAAATTTCGCCAAGATTTGCTCTCGAAAAGCGCCAAATTCGAAGTCATGCCAATCGCCCCGAACTGCGCTTTGACCACATCTCATCTTGAGAGGGATGTGTTACGCAATACTGCCAATTTGATCCGTAGAATACAGTATCAATATTTCGTGCGGGTTTTGTTAAACAAAATAATCGGCAATGATTTTGTCCATTACAAGTCGTGTCCTTTTTACTGTTTCGAAGCATTCAGTCATTGGTAATTACAGAAGTTATGTTCTACCATTATCCTTCTTAAATCGAGGGAATTCTAATTTTGGATACATTTGTAATTCTCGATCGTACTGTGTGTCAGAGAAGTTGGAGGAAAAATGGTAAGTATCGTTGAGAATTTTAACCCTTTCAATCAAAACTTTTTATTTTTTATTCTAAAAATCTAAAACTTGTGAAATAGACTCATTATGAAACTAGAATGATATGGTGAAAAGCAGGGATTAAGGGAAAAAAATGTTGAAATCATAATTTATAACAATATATAATAATAAACAACATGAATAAATTATAACAATAATATTTCGAAACATTATTTGTTAAAAATAGTTCGTATTTTTTAAATACCATTTAGAATGCAAGTATGGAGAATTTAGGACCAATTTATTTAATAAAACTGTTTCAGGATGAATTTTATTTGTTATCATGTTTTTCATATTTTCATTTTAACTACAACAAACATTATTTAATTCCTCAAAAGACATGATTCTTCCATCTAAAGATACAAAATATAACAAAAAGAAAATATAACTTTATCGAAAAATATATGGAGAATTTAATAAAATTTATTTGAAATAAGTGCTAGTTTAACTTAGTGAGAAAAAAAATTCGCAAGTTTGATGATTCCAAATGGAATCATTGAGAGTGAAATGGATAATAAATGACGGGTTCAATAAGAATATTTGTTAAGTTCTATAAATGTAGATATTAAAATGGTGTTTTGAAAGCATAATGGCTACCTATCAATTAATTAAAAATAACTAGTTTATTATATTACTTAAGAACTAGAAGTTCAAAAAGAAATAAAATAGCCTACTTTCCTATTACTACCTAAATGCTGACTGAAATTCTTATCAGGAAACAACTAAGTTTGTAACAGTAAGTGTCATATACAACCGTTTCTACATAAAATTTATAAACATTAGAATAAATTCCACTAGACACAGCATCCAGCTATAATTTAAACTTCTTAGAGCCAAAATCAACGATTTTCATTTATTTTCTATCACAAATAAAATTAATGTTATTTTTCGTCTGCTTGATTTATTTGTAGTTCTACGAATAATTAAAAATTTAGTTATAACAAAAAACATGAAACTACTCTAAAATGCACTTAAAATAAGAAATGTAAATAAAAACTCATCAGGATTATACGTAAAAAAATATGTCTTGCCATATACATGGACGTATCGATAAAATGGCTATTTTCGGGACAATCACCTGAAGTTTAGCTTTTTCGGCGCATTTTATTTTAAAAATGTACAGAATCTGCTATCTGTATCCCAACTGTGTACCGATCAATATATACCTACAAAGGAAGCAATCCTGGTCAACCGACTGCCTGACTGACTGACTCAATGCCCAGCCAAAGATATTAGAGGCAGAGATCAAATTTTAGGAGCTAATTCCTTTTGTACTAAAGGCGTCATTTAATAAGCGAATTTTAGAAATTCGATCCCAGGCGAGTCTTGCAGGGCAAAACGTGAGCCGATTTCCCCCACAGGAATAAAACTTTTTAATTGTTGTAATAAACTTATGATTTATTGCAATTTTTAATTTGAAAGAAATTTCAACGAAAGCACAAATTAAGAATAAATTTGGAATAGCACATTGGTAATATGAGAGCCATTTATGAGAGAATACCAATTGATTGAAATTTTGTAACATTATATAGTTCTCTCTCATTATTCTAGTTGTGTTAAAGAGTTTTCGAAAAAGAAAATGTTCCGATTTTTATAGTTCTAATGGAGAAAGTTTAATCATGACCCAAAATGCAGAACATTTCGCCGTACAAAATCTAAAAAAAAACAGGACATTTTATCTATATTTTGGGACTCTTTGAAACAGGCAGGACAAAAATCTACATGATAGTACTGTACTGCGAAATGCAGTCACTGAACTGAAGTGAAACTCTGGAAGGAGCATCCCATGAAAAGCTGGTGAAACTTTTTTTTTTTTTGGTCACTTGGCGACAGTTTAGGGAGAATATGTCGCCAGCGATTAGGTTTGTGCCGATAACATCCAATGCAAACTGTTTAGTCTAGTGTCAATTGTGATCTGCGAATTATTGTCAAGTGTGGCACTATTCTCCCTAAAGCTGTCGCCAAGTGACCCAAAAATAGGCTTCACCAGCTGGGATGCTCCTTTCATGAGATGATCCTTCCAGAGTTTCAGTTCGGTTCAGTGAATGCAGTACGTCTGTCACTCGAAAGCCAGTAATCCATTCACGCTGTAGCTATGCTGTAGCTGGATTTTGTGACGTAACTGTCACTAGTACGCATGCGCGCGTGGTCAAAGCTGTACTTCTGAAGCTGGATTTTTGAATCGTTTTCCAAGCGATATCAAAGCTGTAAATTGCTTTCGGGCATGAGCAGTCATAAGAGTCATTTAGATTTTAATTGTCCGTGGTTTTTAACTTAATATTCTTGTTTGTTTACTTTTCATTGAGGGAAATAACCCAAAAGTCAAGAAACTTCCATCCACGCTGGATACAGCAAATGACGTCACAAAATCCAGCTACAGCATAGCTACAGCGTGAATGGATTACTGGCTGAAGACCTGCCTTTTTGTCTTTCAGGGTGACGATCTCTTTCTTGAGGAAGGACGGTACGCGGTTCAAGAGGAGAGGGAAGGTCGGAGATCTCGTCAAAAACCTCATCGAGGAAAGCGACGATCCGGATTTAGAAGGATACGGTATGGTGTCACTGAACTGACCTGAAACTCTGGAAGGAGCATCCCACAAAAAGCTGGTGAAGCCGATCCAGCGGCATAGTGGTTAAGGCATTGGCCTCTGGAGCTGTTGGGTCCGGGTTCGAATCCCGTTCAGGCATGGATGTTTGTGTTTGTCGAGTATATGCGGAGTACGTGCTCGTAAAATCTGTTGGGTCCTAAAGTCCTGTGGGCGGTCATTGCGCAGTTTCCCATGGGTACAGGTCCCTGGAGAAAATTTCCCTCCCCTTCAGGGACATGTCTAAATTGCGGAGGTGGCGTCAGATGGCAACATGTGTCATAAGTGTTTGTGTGTGTCTTGTGTTGTCCTACTTGACGATGGTTTATGAGCGGGTCCTTGCGACCAAGCACACAAGCCTGAAAATATATGTCTACCAACCAACCAAAGCTGGTGAAGCCATTTTTTGGGTAACTTGGCGACTGCTTTAGGGAGAATATGTGCCACATTTGGTATTAATTCGCTGGTCACAATTGACACTTGATCGGACAGTTAGCATTGGATGTTGTCTGCAGCTCGCCAAGAACAGTACTCCAAGGAATTTAAGTTTTAAAGATTGTTCCTGCAATTCTATTTTTTTTTTAAAGTACATGTTTCCGAAACTTCATTATATAAAGAACCTCCTAAAGCAATAACATATCAATTTTCCGTTATAAAAGGTATTCAAAAAGTTGGTTTAAAATGCCTATTTTAACAGGTACAGTATAGGATTGGCGGCAAAAGTTGGGTTGCACCGACCCTATTGGCGAGCTTTTCGATGCTCCTTCCAGAGTTTCAGTTCAGACTTCAGAAAGTACACTCTCTCAAACACACACACACACACACAAAAACCTCATATAACGAACAGCATAAAAAATAGCAAACCTTGCCGGAAGATCAAAGGGTACTAGGTTTTTTTTACATCCGACCCAGAAGTTAACGATTTCTCTTTAAAATAATGTTTAAAATAATGAGTAATATGTCTGCTTGCTCACTGTTCATGTGTATTACATAAGCTATTTATAGCATCAAGTTGCTCGCATCACTCACGCGTACCATCAGTGGTACGCGTACCACCGGTTGGGAACCCCTTACCAGATTATGTTGTTTATTCGAAGAGAGTTGAAGAATTCAAAAATAATCTCGATATTTATTAGAGACTGATAAAAATATTAAATTTTTTGGACTAATCTTCTGGGCTTCAGGCCTGTTGTTGGTCAACAATTTTCGTATATTTGTATTTGAATTTTATTGCAGGTATGTGTGGAGGATACACCTCTTGCGGTACTTGTCAATTGATTTTCCCCAGAGAACAGTTTGAAAAACTATCGGAACCAGCAGCTGATGAAAAGGACATGCTGGTCTTCACTAATTTTAGTGATAGGTAAGAAAATTTATTCGCAGCTTTCTATATTTTAAACTAATTTTACACTGTTAAAAATTTCAGTTCAACGTTGAACCAAATATTGGTGAAAAATTAAGAACTTCTGGCAGATACACCATAAAATGGTCAACCAAATATCACATTCTGGAAATAGACCTGCTTTCACGAAAAATTGGTTCGACTTCTACTCCAATGGTACGAAATTTCGGTTCAACTTCTACTTACTGCAACCGACAATTTAACTGTTTACTCAAAAGTAGGTGCCATGAGTAGTACTGCTTATGCTTGAGAATTGGCCTGTCCGTGACCGAGTGATCATGGCATCAGCCTAGAGATTCAACGATCTTAGGAGAGCGGGGGTTCGGATCCCACCTCTGCCAGTCATCCTATAAATCGGATATCTTTATTGGAAATAGTAGAAAAATCCTCAATTCATCCCGGATTTGCCCGAGTACACTGGGACAGACGTGCTCGTTAAATTTGTGGGGTCCAAAGTCCCGACGGTAATAGTTTACGATGTCGAGATGCTGTTTTTTTTACCTTTCACTATTGTTATATCAGGGCCGGCCCTAGACATTTTGGCGCTCCGGGCAAAACCTTAATTTTGCGCCCCTCACCCACCCTTTTTTTTTTTTAGGTAAATCTCATGCGACCATAACAGAAAGTCAAGGAAGCATTAAAAACAAAAAACGTTTTATTAAAAACTCAAATATCAGTTAACAAAATCACCAATTTAGCACTTAAGGAAAAAAATTAAATAAACTAATATCCCATATTTTAAATAAATTCTAACTAACCAAAGTAATTAAAATGTCCTTTTTCTAACTTTTCTTTCTTCAAACTCACTAACCAGTGATTTCATGTCTAATTTGTCACTAATTTGGCATTCTATAGCTATCATTGCCAATCCATTAAGCCGATTTTGCGTCTTCATCGTTCTGCGATTTTTTAAAATTATTTTTTGTTTTTAAAAACTTCTTTCCCCTGAAGCCACAGTGACTGGCAATGTAAGCAGTAATGCCGACTGCTGAGGTTTGGAACGAATTTGAGCGTAGCAATAAACTTAAAAACTTCAGCAGGGGTTTCCTTTTTCGTAAATAATGACGAAACAATCCTTATTTCATCGGCTAGCTAGGCAGGGCGTTAAGATCACTTGAATTTCCATCAGTTAAAACTACTTCCAAATTTTTGCAATGTGCCTGTAGCTCATTTCTGGGCATATGTCTTTTAAACCAAAAATATTATACAAAAGGCTGAAATAATTACTGTGATTATTTAATAAATTATATCTGGTTTACAAGGAATTTATTGCTTGGGTATCCATTCTGTGAAAAATATCTATTTTATACTTTTTTTTGAGGTCTTGAACGGGTTTATCCGGGCCCTCATACAAAAACTTTCTTGTTTTGCTTCTGACCGGATGACGTACAGCAAACTCCCGATTATCCGTGGCCACGATCCACCCCTTTTCCTCCTTCAAATACTATAATAATTTAACAAAACGCATTCCAAGAACAACGAATTCATTTCCAAAACGACGACTACATTTAAAGAACGACGAATACATTATAAAAACTGCGAATGCTCTTAAAATAAGAATGACCATAGAAAACCTGGTGTATGCCAAAATGTGTTCGGCCAGGTGCACATAAAGAGCTATTTGCCATAAAGAAGTCACTTGTAAAATAAACTATCAGTGATTTTAATTGTACAGCCTTGCAGGGTTCTGGCGTATTTCTCTCATAATACTCCTATAACTCAATTTTACTTTTATAAAATCCATAAACAGTTTTGAGGATATTTCCTTTACTTTTGCGGATTATACGTGGATGCAATGCCACCCAATTCCGCGGATAACCGGGAGTTTACTGGGTTTCGCAATTAGTGCATCGGGAGTACAGCCAAGAATCACAGAATAATACTTGGCCTTTTAAACTTGCTCATTATGTTTTCATGCAATAATTCAATTATTTCGTTTTGTATAGTTTTCCCTAGATATGTAGCTTTGATTTCTTCTTTATTGAGTACTCTGAGAACGTGTTAGTTCATTTTCGAATGAAACTCAGCCAATAACTGAATAAACTTCAAAGAGTTTAAAAACCTTTTTCCGCGATTTTGGAATTTTTGATTTTAGGATGGCCTGTGACTTAATCTTTTGATCAGTTCATTTTCATTTTCCGTGATTTTGGCGCCCCTAGATCATTGCGCCCCGGGCGGCCGCCCGGACCGCCCTGCCCTGGGGCCGGCCCTGGTATATATTGGGAGAACCTTTTTATGGTTCAACCTCTCACCATAGTTACGCAATTTGAAAATACCTTCTTATGGTTCAACACTCGACCAAATCATGGTTGCAGTAAATTTGAACCGTATTTTGGTTCAACCTTGAACTATTATTTTTAACAGTGTAAGGAAACCTCCCTACAACACTCTATACAAAAATAACAAATAATAATAATTGAAAACTGAAAAAACCTATCAAAAACAATTTATTTCATGCGTTTAATAAGTGTGTTAAAGTATTATATTACTCATAGTTCGTAATTAGCCTACTTTTTATTTACCGTTATGTTAATGACTAATAGATTCCCAGTGGCTTAGTGCTTCGTGTTGCCACGCCACAGGTCCGGGGATTGAATCACGGATTGGGCGAGGTTGACCAATCCTTTCATCCCTTAAGTGGGTCTATAAAATGGGTACCAAGCATTTGGGAACTAAACACTGGGGGTTCCGCGTGGGATTGACCACCTTACCGGGACATATGCCTAGCACCCCAAGTCCTAGGTCCCGAAAGCTGAAATGGGCAAGGCAGGTCCTGGCCCACTAATTTGGTTTGCGCCGTGGAATTAAGTTTAGATTATTAAGAGGACTCTCTTGGGAATTTCACATCTTGAAAAATCGTAATGTTATTCCTATGGAGAATATTCGCAAGTCAATTACCGCCACAATTTTATTAAAAGGTTACTAATTTGTTTCTTGTATCATTGTAAAGAACGAAAGGGGTAGATTTCGTAAAACTAATTTGTTTTGCGACAATGGACAATTCCCATATTTTTTAAAAACTACTAAAAATACATTTTTTCGATAAAATAAACAACGCTGATTTCAAATATCTAGATTAAAATGTGCAAAAAAAAATTGTGTTATTAAATATTCAATGTTAAAAATCGTCAATTTTTAGTTCTTGTTTGAAACGTTCTGCTATTGGCTAAGCGATTGTGACGTACATGTACACCACGTAGGGTTCGTTAGCTACTTCAGTCATTGCGATTTTTCGATTCTCCCATGCTTTTTTAAGGTTCATTTTTGCTTTATAACTTTCTTTTGCCTTAATTTTCTATTCTTGTTTATTTTCTTTTAATATTTATTTAACCATAAGTTGATTTAAAAAAAAAAATAATTTAAGAGATATATTTTAAAGGGATACGGTACCGCAAACATTTTAGTAATAATAACATAAAATTGTAAAGTATAGTGTTTTTATGTATAGTGTTTACCCTAAATAATCATTTTAAAGCAATAAAAACATATATTTACAAGTTGTTTTCATTTTTTTAAGTCAAAATTTTGAAGTTCTTTTTAAACTTTACTGTTTTTTTTTCAATTTTGAAAGTAACTCCCTTTTTCTTTTATAGCAATTTAAGCATTATATATCACGGGCATCGTAGCTTAGTGTTAGCGTAAGCGATTCGTATTCATTTGGTCCCGGGTTCAAATCCCTTTTCGCGGTACAAATGTTTTTTCCAAGTTTTTTTTTTTATTTCACACAAGTTGTGTGAAATAAAGCTCATTGTTTTAAAGGTGTCCTGGATAGTTTACTCGGTTTTTTTAAATTGTTTTTCTGAAAGGTTATTTCTTTCTTGTTTTACCTATAGAGTTGTGTTATTATTGATAAAGTTTTAATAGTATTTTGTGCTGTTAAAATGTTCTAATTAAACACAGGTCATTCATAACAAAATTACCGTTTTTACAAAACACAATTTTCCTTGTCTGATAAAATATCATAATTTATTCGTCGGATTTTAGTATTACTCTTTTAATTCAAGTCATACATTAAAATTTTAAAATAATATGAATAAAGGTACTACTGTAGAAAGCAAAAAGTCGCCGTCCTGAATTTTCAGAAAATTGCTTAGTTTCGTCTGAACGTGTAAAAAGCGTGACATATTTTGTTTGCACAACTTTTAGTTTTAACCATCGGAATAAAGGAAAAATTGGAAAAAAAAATATTGAACTTTTCAAAAATATTAATACTATTAACGTAGAAGTCTGTAAGTAAACATTATTAACAATGATTTTAGATATCCTAAGTTGCTACATTTGACATGTTATCCGTAGATATACTTAAAAAAACCCCCTAATAACTAATTTAATTTTGTGCGTTTGTGGCTCTGCATTTTTTCTTTACCATGTTTTACATGTAAATTTATATTTTTAAAGAATAGTTAAGTCAGTCCAAAATCCTATTAAAAACTGGTTCCTTTTTTTGGATCCCTTCGCATGGCTGAAAACCATCGTTTCCGCTGTACCGATTCTTTGGCAAGTTAAAATATATATTTTCTCTTTTCTGTAGTCGTATTCGACACTAGGGAACTAAGCAGTAGCAATATGCCATTTTTAAATAATAAATAAAAACTTACTGCATTAAAGAAAACGAAAATATAAAGTTTTGCGAAACGATTTGTGAAATATCCCGCCTAACGCTATACGCAACTGAGGAGATTTGGTCACGTGTGGTGTACATGTACGTCACAGTCGATTCCTCGCGGAACGTACTGTTTTTCGCGCGCTTTTAAAAACCCTAACTTTAAAATCAAATAAAAAAATAACTACGCATCGGAGAGCAAAAATTTTTTCGGCCCTTATTTTGTCTCACCTATTTACGTCGAATAAAAAAATAATAAAAAAAATGTGGGAATTGTCCATTACGTATTTAGTATTTTTAATAATTTTTTAAAGTTAGAAATTAATCGCATTAATTTCTATCTTAAAAAAATTATTAAAAATGCTAAAAATGTGATTTTATCAAAACAAATTAGTTTTATGAAATCTACTCCTTTCGTTTGTTACAATGATACAAAAAACTAGTAACCTTTTATTAAAATTGTGGCGGTAATTGACTTGCGAATGTTTTCCATAGGAATAACATTACGATTTTCAAGATGTGGAATTCCCAAAAGAGTCCTCTTAACAAACAGTTTCCCAAATCACAAACGAGTTTGTTTTTCATGAATTTTACTTATTTGGAGACCCAAAGACAGCTAAAATTTTAGCGACGACCGGAAGATCCAACTTGGGAACGCCCTAAGAATATTTTAAGTCATTGCAAGTTGTACAATATTTCGTGTAAAATTTGTGAACAAAGCATGTTTCAAAGGTCGTTGTAGTTTTTTAGAATTTCTTTGTGACGAATGAGTGTGACGAACTGTCTTTGAGTGACAATTTCGTCGTAGTTATTATCTAAACGCCCATCGTTTAAATTATGAAAAGTCGATTTTCGATTGTAGAAATACCTTCGCACAATTTGACACAGCTGATTGATGTTGTTTCAAAACTCACATCCTCCGAAGTGTAACTAAGCTATAGTTCCCGGTCCGTCTATTGGCGTCTTTTGACAATCATAAATTGTGTTGAATGTAATCGCCAATCAACGGACCTGGTCCCTAAGTCTTAGCTATACTTTGGAGGATGTGGCCGGCCCGCCGGCGCAGTGGTTAGTGTTCCAGCCTTTGGAGCTGCTGGGCTCGGGTTCGAATCCCGGTAAAGGCATGGATGTTTGTGCTTGTCAGTAAATGTTGTTATGTGTCTATGTGTTTGTGTCGTCCTCCTTTGTGAGTCTCTTGTGACTGTCTCTTCTGGAGAGCTGGGAAATGGGCTATAAAGCCTACACTCTCCCTTCCAGAAAGCGCAATCACTGTCATTTGTCATTGTCTTTTCAAGGATGTGATTTTTAAAACTAAACCCTTCAAATATGACTAACTAAAATTTTTCCCAAATAGTTGGATTTGGATTACCTTTTGATTTTTTAATCAAAAGCCCTCGTGTAACTTTAATACTAACTTATGACAATTTAAACCAAACTTTTTTCTTAAGTTAAATTTTTATAAGTCAATTATGCTACTTAAAATTATACTTGTGTACTTATACTGCGAAGACTGTAATGTTTCATGTGAAACATAAAGAGGCTTACAAGTACAACAGTAGCTTATTTAGAAAATTGTATATAAGAATAATGAAGTCTAGTCTTGACAAATTTATGCAGATAAAATTAAGTCCCTCTGAAAACATTTAAAAAAAACCCCTAAAGTTAACTTTTCTATTCGGAAATGCTTTTCGAAAAGTCATCTTTAAGGGGGAATGGACGCGGTATACCGGGGGTCTCCAAACTCAAGTGCCTCAATGTTAATCCAATGGGGAAAAAACTATTTTCTTTGCCACATTTCTCCGGCTGTATTGAATATTTTTACAAGCCGATTTTTTATGTGATAAATGTAGCTGACTTACAAGTCCCGACAATCCCACTTTTTGAAATTAGTACGAATATTTTTTTTAATATTCAATAAATTCTTTTACACAAAATATTCGAAGCAATTTCAAAAAGTGGAATTATAGAGACCTGTAAGTCAGATACATTTATCCCATAAAAAATCCGCTTGTAAAAATATTCAACACAGCCGGAGAAATGTGGCAAAGAAAATAGTTTTTCCCATTGGATTAACATTGAGGCACTTGAGTTTGGAGACCCCCGGTATACCGCGCCCATTCCCCCTTAATGGGCTCTTTTGCTTTTAAAAAAAGTTTTTCTCCCATTTGAAACACAAATACATTAATTTATTAGAATGTACTCTTTTTTTTTGAAACAATCTGAATGTCCAAATTTTTGGATTTTCCTAAAGGGAACTGGGTCTCAATTGATTCGGATAATGGGAAAAATCCGAATTATGATAGTATCTATGTACAGTAGACGCCGCTTAATGTGATCACATAGGGACGAACGTGATTTGATAACAGTAACCGATTGATTACAATACACGAAAAAAAGTTTAAGCAAAAAAATGATTTTTTAACATGTACGCATTAAAATAAAAAGTAATTTTAAATGAGGGAGTTGTTGCTGTAAAACTCTATAGTATTTAATAGAAATTAATGCCCCTAAAGAAAAATAATTAATATTGAGTATGCTTACGCATTTAATGATAATCTGCAGAAAACAATGCAAAGTGCAAAAGGTTAGTTATTAACAGAAAAATAAGTCATCAATTATCGATTGTTTAGCATTCTTTCCAAGCAAGTCCTTTACGAATCACTCATAATCATAATGCTTATGAAAGTGTTCCGCATCGACTTTGTTTTGCACACCTAGATATAAGATCTATATAAACTGATAACAATAAACGAACATTTGATTACAATAAACGATGATTTGTCAATGTATTTTGATATAAGAGGACGGGACCAAGCAATTTTGATAACATTAAACGATTGATAACATTAACCGTGATCACATTAAGCGGCGTCTACTGTATTAAACATAATTCACTTTATGCAGTATTTTTTTATAACAAATTTTATGTTTGTCTGAATAGATCTCGTTGTGGATGCTGTGTTAAAATTACCGCACAGATGGACGGAATGACCCTTGAAGTTCCTCCGAATCCCTCATCACCGAACTGATCTGAAGAGATGCTCGACTCAGGGCCCGATTTACAACTTTAGGGGCCCAGGGCGCGAGCAAATTGGGGGCCCCCAAAACATACCTCGATAAAAATATTTGCGTGTATTTTCCTATCTTACAGTGTGTTTACCAAAAAAATAAAAAATAGGCGAATTAGTTTGGAAAGCATGCTTAATCTCCTCAAAATAACTATTTTTGTGGATTGATTAATTCAGAGTTTAAACACAATTTCACAATAAACTTTCGTTCATGAACTTAATTTTTTTTGTTTACCTCCGATTAAAGAGTTTGGGGCAGTTGCATTGGGCATAAATGTTCATGAAGAAAATGTGGGGCCCCCTTAAAGTTGGGGGCCTGGGCACGTGCCCCGTTTGCCCTGCCGGAAATCAGGTCCTGGCTAGATTCGAACATGAACTTTGACAACTCAACCAACAAGACCACAGAAGCTCGTCTTGACGTCACACTATCCGCGTGTTGTCGGCTGTTCCAAAAGAGAGGAACGAAACTTGTCCTGAACCTGAAACGTATAGTTGGCCGTGTGGTAAAAGGTTTCGTAATTTTTCTTCGGACAAGCCGACAACACTTGACAAACGGTCAACTGTTTTTATATGTGTTAGGGAAAGTATACAAGCATTTTATCTTTTATTCATTTGTCACTGTATAAGTATGATATACCTATAGGTTTTTTTTTAAAAAACTTAAAATTAAAATTAAGTGCATTAATTAAAATTAGCAATGATTGTCACAACAAATTATTTTACGAACAATTTGAAGACAATGCTTTTTCGCAGTAAAGTCTTAATTATCTGGTGTTAACAAATATACTATTGTTATTTTTAAAAAAATAATTTTATTATTTATATTTTATCAAAACTAGTTTCAATTAAAGATTAAACTACTTAAAGTAAGCTTTAAATACGTTTTTACTGTAACAAACGTATTTAGCGTACTTGTATGAATTATGGATTTTAATATTGTTATTGTCTTAAATTTTTTGTAATCAAACAATACCTTTATGTGTTCATTTTATAATTTAGTTTTTGTTTATTTTTAATTGTATCGGACATTAAAAAGTGTTCTGCAATTCTTGGACTCGTTTTTATTTTCTGTCTCTCAGGTATTTTAAATATTTGTTGTTAAAATGTTTTGAATATTTGTTGTTAACCATATTTTGTTGTTAAAATGTTAAAACTTTTGAAAGATGCAAACACACACACAATAGCAATGAAGGAAGTTTGGTTAATTTGTAACTTTAACACTCTAATGCATACTGTTGCCATATGGCAACAAGTAACATTCGAGATTGTTATTTTAAAATATATTTAGTAGTTTTCTAGTCCTTCTTATCAAAATTGGAATTTTGTAGTTGGTATTTGCCAATGGCAAAAATTAAAAAAATTGAAATTATTTAAATTCCAATGTAGTTAATTTATTTTCAGTATTTTCCCCATTATCAGTAATAAAGATGCAAATTTATTTTTTCTGGATGAAAAAAAAATTATCCATTACAGGGGGTTAATTCATTTCACGTCAAATAAAATATAACATTGCTGGGCAGAGGGGAACTTTGAATTAAATATTTTTACATTTGAATACGAACCAAAAGTAGTTTTTATACCCGACTTAAAGTTAAAGTGACTTAATCATTGGGCATTGACTCAATTCTCTCCTTCCCTGGCTCATCTCCTGTCTGGATTCTGTCTGACAGCCAAAGCTCCATCCATTACCTTTCCAACTGGCTAAAGGTGCGAGATAGTACTGGTATGGCAATTATTAGCAAACTCAAACATCTTTCATCATTAAGAGAGGTTCATTTTCAATGGATCCCTTCTCACGTAGACATTTATGGCAACGAGACGGCAGACTTACTAGCTAAAGAGGGTTGTAATGAGCCGCTTTACACCTCTGATTTGTTGACCCACTCCGAGTTCTTTTCGAGGGCTATGAGTCTTCATAATGCCTCTTGGAAAATTCCTCCAGTGCACCACTGGTACCAAGGTAAGCGACCCGGAGAGGCTTTATCCCTAAAGTGCTGCAGAAGCGACCAGACGGCCATTACGAGACTTAAAAGTGGACACATTAGATCTCTGTGTTACACGAATGGGAAGAAGACCTTTCCTATCTGCCCGAAGTGTTCCAACAAACAGGCGGCACCCGACCACATCCTGGACTGTCTGGGACTTTCCAGACACGATATGTATGAAAATCCAGTCATGGTCCTAGACTTTTTACGAGTGACAAACATTATAGACCTGGTTTAGCTCTGCTAAACCAAGGAGATAAGCAACAGCAACAACAACAAAGTTAAAGTAGCGATTGACAATTTAATTAATCTTAACAAAACTTTTAAGTTTGTTTGAGGATAGTAAATTTTGATTTGTTAAATACATGCAAGCATTTTGTCACATGTAGGCATACAACTAATGGTCAAATGCCAAAGTTTCGTTAGCGCTTTTCTATTTACGAAAACTTTGATCTGAAACTTTATTCGAAATAAAATGCAAACTCAACATTAGCAAGGAAATGTTGAATTTAAAAAATGTAAACTCTTTTGATGCTTATAATTTTTCAAAAGTTTTACAAAAGTACAATTCCAAGAAGAGAAAATTATAAAGAAGTTCAAATTATTTCATAAAAGCAAGCAGATATTTAATTGCTATTTTGTTTTATACAAAAGTATCAAGTTTAATATTTGGTTATTTATTGCTTGGTTTTGTTTTGTTTTTACCTAAAACAAAATGCAGAATAAGTAAACTTTTAAGTATTTGACTTGATAAAATTATATTATCAAACCAAGCTTGATAAAACTATATTACCCCTCCTCCCCATTGTTGTTAAACCTTGATAAACTTAGTTTGCTTTATTATTAAAGTTTACAATAATTTTTTTTCATTTTAAAATATTTTTTTACAGTTCGTTGCTTTCCATTCTTGTGGTTTTAGCTTCCACATTACGTTTATAACGTAAAAAGTGGAAGGTTTTATAATCGTTCAGTCCGTCTGTCCGTCCGTCACCCACTTTCACAGAGCGAACCAAAAGTCGCACAAACAATTGGGATACGCCATTTTAAAGCAAAAAATCGGGCTAGGTTACATCACAAATTTCAGTAAAAAATTTAAATTAGAAGTATATTTAAAATTTAAATAACTAAAATTATAATCTGCATTGAAATAACATGCAAATTCCATTTTCATTCAATGAGCGAACCAAAAGTCGCACAAACAATTGGAATACGTCATTTTAAAGCAAAAAATCGGGCTAGGTTACATCCCAAATTTCATTAAAAAATTTAAATTAGAAGTATATTTAAAATTTAAATAACTAAAAATTTAATCTACATTGAAATAACATGCAAATTCCATTTTCACTCAATATTTTCACTGTTGCCATTTCGTCAAACGTACGAGAAACTTTATTTAAAATAAAAATAAAACCTTTGAAAGAAAATTTATTTATGTGATATAATTTGGTTTGGATTGTTGAAATATCACAATAGACTTCTTTTGATGGTTCATTATATATGTATGAAGAAAGATGTATAAAGAATTCTAATTTTTTTCTCCACTTTTCTTTTCTTCAGTTGTAAAAAATTCTCAGACAGGTGAAATCGGGTGGAACGCTACAAGTGCATTCTATACCGGAGTCATTCGTGGGGTAAACCTTCGAGCCCTTTTCGTAGAACTTTTGTTGATAATGGCATAGCTCATCTAAATAAAAATTGAAAAGGTCTAAGTATTTACATTACACTGTTTAAAACTTAGTGCTTGGTTTCACCATTAATAATGTATTATCACCATTAATAATGTAGGGCTGCAATGACTATGTGGTGAAATATTACACCATATTTTCGAATCCAGTTGAACCATTTCTGTGGATTTTGTTTCTAAAACATGTTTAAAATTTTGTGCTTAGTTTAACCATTAATAATGGATTCTAGTAGCTGCTACGACTATGTGGTGAAATATTACACAGCTACTTGGAACCATTATTAATGGCAAAACCAAGCACAAAGTTTTTTGCTGTTGATGTATTAATTGGTTTAACAGCTGCAGTTAAAACACATCGAGTAGTAAAAAAATCAATACAATTCATTGTTAATAATGCAAATGGGCACCTACATTTCATAACTGAAAGAAAAGTTAGTATGGTATGGTATGGTACATATATATTCCAGCTTGTGTGCTTGTTCAGAGAACCGCTTATAAGCTTTCGTCAAGTGGGATAGACACATAAAGAATTTTACAGTCACAAAGAAATGAATAACACATCTACAAATAACAACATTTATTGACGGTCACAAACATCCATGAATGACCGGGATTCGAACCCGACTCCAGCAGCTCCAAAGGCCAGCGTCCTAACGATTGTGCCACCGGTGCGGCAAAGAAATAAAAACATGAAAAAAAAACATATAAGGACTCAAAATCCTATTTAGATTTTTTATGAACTGTATTTTACAGCTGAACTATTTCTGAATTTTTTAAAAATGAATAACGTAAGAAAACGTTTAATGAAGAGTACACGGGAAAAACCGTCTGATTTTGCAGAGAAGTTTCCTTAGCAGGCCACTTTGGCGATGATAGCGAGTGATCGCCTAAACTTGTGTAAGGAAACCAGTTCTTACCACAGATATCGTAGTTAAAGTAATAGAGTGGCAGATCACGTGACCTCCAAAGCTAACGACGGGACGCGCAAGGAGCTCCCAGAAGAGCCCCAGTGAAGTCAGCGTTGTAGGTCACGTGATATGCCACGCTAATACTTTAACTACCATCTCTGTGGTTCCTAGCTACCAAGATTCAGGCGATTGGCGATCCCGACGCTTGGACCAAGCGAAGAAGAAAGAGAGAAACCGGTTTTCTGCCGCCAAGCAGACAATTGCGGGCGTCCGCCTAATAAATCAATCGGTTATTCCGGTGTACTCTTCATATATAAAAGAAAAAGTAAAAAAATTACAAAAGTTTGTTACATTATAAAATTATTTTAAGTAAACTACGTATTTTAAATCGTAGGCTCTAGTTTCTAAGACACTGAAACAAGATATTTTGATGTATACAGAGTAAAATATTTAACGAGAACATATTCTTACCAGTATTTTTCGAAGGGTCAGTCACAGGTGTTGATCCCTGAACGCTGCCTGAAAGTTTAATGGATAAATGTAAATTTTGTGTTGAAATAAATGATACTATTACACGTTAAAAATCTTTGTTATGTTACAGAAAATATCTGCCAGAATAGTTGGCCGAAAATATCTGTAATTCTACAAAAATATGTTTGCAGAATAATAAAAGTGTAATAATAATAAAAATAATAATAAAAATAATGAAAGTGAACCGCTTTTTTCACTAAATTCGTTCGTTTTTGTAGCTTGGCAAGAAAAAGGAAGTCACCATTCGATATTGTCATTTATATCGTATCTGTTCTAAATAATAGAATTATAATTATACTAACTTCTTGAAGTAAAACACATATTTCGACATATATTTGAAAAATTTAAGTTTCTGGTCAGGCAAAAAAATATATAAAACTGTGGACTCAAGCCTTTATTCACATTAAATTTAGAAATACAGTTGTTTGCAATAAGGTAAGAACTTCCAAACATTTGTAAAATAAAAACATTCATCACGTTTCCCCAAAATATTTAAACTAAAAACAAAACATTTCAAAATGTTTATACAAATCTTTTAAAAGTAAAGTAAATAAACATGTGTGCAAATGCAGCAGTGTTTTCTCAAAAAACTTTACTAAAAAACAGGTTATGGGAGAAAACGAGAAATAATATTTAAATTTATTCTAGAAAGAAAATCTCTGACAATAAACTGTAGTATGTTTAAGGAACATATAATCCCACCGCTTTTTCACGTCATAAAGTTTTGCTCCTTTCGCAGAAAAACGACATTTTTTAATTTTAGAGTGAAAATTGCTAAAATGTCGCAACATTTATTTTAGATCAATCAATTGGTGCCAATTTTTAAAAGCCTTCGGTATAAAACAGTTATTCGTCTAGGGTTGCCGGATAGAATTTACAAAAAATGAAACATTAGCTTTAAATTAGTAAAACTAGACAATTACTAACCAAAACAGATAATGATTTTTCAAATGCTCGCGTTTTTTTCTCTATATAACTTTGTTATTGCTTATTAACTAACTATTTGTGGAAATTTTAGATGTATTACAAATTTAATTGGTACATATCATTCGTAACATTACAAAATTATTTGTGTTAAAAAATAACCTCTGTTAGCAATTAAAACTAACAGAGATTAAAAGTTGCTTTTTTATTATTTGCTTGATTTTTAACTTGAATATGTCTCGAGAATTTTTTATTATTTAGATAAAACTATTCTTCTGAAGTTCTGTATTTTTTTATATTTAAAATACACAATTTATACACTGTTAAAAATATCTTGTTGCTAGATTGTACCGAAATATTGGAACTTTATAGCTAACACCACTATTTGGTGCGTGGAATTACAAATTTTGTGATTAAACCATAACTTTGATACACCATAAAAGTGGTAAATCAACGCTAGTGATGACACCTAGAAGGTTCCAGGTTTCCGGTTCAATCTAGCACCAATATTTGTAACAGTGTATCACTGAGTGTCAAAGCGCAAGCGTATCACATAACGATTTTTGTGTTTTATAAAATATGTATATTGAGAAACTCTTGAGAATTTTTAGTAACACAGATTTTTTTGTTTTTCTGCTCTTATTTTGAAACAATCAAAGCACTGTTTTCTTTTTTGTTTGTGTAAACACTCTCACGTGAACTACAAAATGTAATGAAGGATCTTTATTAAGGGAAAAAACATTCCCTTTTCACTAACGTTTTAGAACTAAAGAAAAATATATTTTTTACACATATTGCGAAAAGAGGTTTGTAGTTCAATGGAGTAAGAAAATAGAATGTTATCTTGTTAGTAAATAAGGTGAGAAAAGAAAACTTTATCGATCTAAACACTTTAATTGTTGACAATAAAAACTACTCTCTGTTCTAAAAACTTTTAGAATTTCCGGACAATGAACTCTATAGAAAGAATCCGATAAACAGGAAGTCTTTTTAATTTAATTATGAAAAGTTTTGGGCCACTTTTTCTTCCCGGACACTTTTTAGACATTTTAAATAAAATTTCTAATAAAAATGCTTTAAAGGATATTGCAAATATCAACGTTTAATCTTTGATTAAATTTGTTATAAAACATATTAAAGTAAGTTTTTTTCGTTTTCTGAATTGGATTTTCGAACTGAATTCAATTCCGTGGGTATGTCTAAAGGGGGGGGGGGGGGGGGGGGGGATTTTGGCCTTTAATCGAAAACGAGTTTGTAATCCAATTCACAGTTTATAAAAAGAAAAAAAAATCACGATTCCATTTGACTAAAATAAGCATTCTCAAACAAGCGGTTAAATGTAGAAGGTTCTATTTCCACCCGTGTGTGCATACTTTTTATTTCAATAAAATGTAAAAAACAAAAAAAAAACGAATCTTAGAAGAAATTCTTTTGAGCAATAATATTTTTAACATTTAAAAATTTAAATAAAGGCGCCATTTTCAAGATAAAGGATAAAATTTAGCTAGACAAAATTTAAAAATTAAATTTTGACTAATACTGAAATTCGACTGGGATTGATAATTTGCCGGCCCGTTTCACGCACTCGCTGCACTTGTGGTGCTAGACGATCGCACACTGAAAAAAAAATTCTAGTCCAACTACCAAAATACGGTATATCTAACCGTATTTTCTGGCTCATATGGAACACCAAAAAATGTGGTTTATCTACCAGTATCTGTTTCGTAATGACTTTATGGTAAAATTACTAGAAAAGTATGGTTTCATTACCATGATGTCTGGTAGCACATTTGGTCTTAATACTTTATGTTGTGGTTTTATTACCATATATAGTGGCTTTATTACTGTATGTAGTGGTTTCATTACTGTATACAGTGGTTTTATTACTGTATACAATAGTATTATTGCCGTGCACAAAGTTAATATTACCAAATAAGATTATGTAAACCACATTGTTTGGTGGGTAATTTGGTCTGTACACAAAGGTATCACTACCAAATAAGAGGGCAATATTATTAAACAATGTAGTTCTATGAGGTAGTCCCTGAATTTTTTGGAAAATAGTCTCCAGGGACCTGTACCCGTGGGAAACTGCGCAATGACCGCCCACAGGGCTTTCGGACACAACAGATTTAACAAGCACGTACTCCGCATATACTCGACGGGTCTTCAGTGAATAGGACTCGATCGCAGAACCTTCCGATCCGGAGATTGATACTCTGACCACAGGGCACTAGGTATAATTAGTTTAGTTTGCTTATATGACTTCTTTCGAGTTGCCACAAACGACTGCAACACACCGTGTTTGATGAGTGAGATTTACCATACGTATTGGTAGTCAAAATTTCAGCTAATACCGTGGTAGGTAGGTAGGTTGGTAGACATATATTTTCAGGCTTGTGTGCTTGGTCACAAGGACCCGCTTATAAACCATCGTCAAATAGGACAACATAGGACACACACATACACAAATGACAGATGCTGCTATCTGTCGCCACCTCCACAATTTAGACATGTCCCTGAAGGGGAGGGAAATTTTCTCCAGGGACCTGTACCCGTGGGAAACTGCGCAATGACCGCCCACAGGACTTTCGGACCCAACAGATTTAACGAGCACGTACTCCGCATATACTCGACAAACACAAACATCCATGCCTGAACGGGATTCGAACCCGGACCCAGCAGCTCCAAAGGCCAACGTCTTGACAACTGTGCCGCCGGATCGGCTAATACCGTTGTATTTTGTAGGTATCTCCGCGCTCAACATGGTTCGATCACCAAGCATATGGTAAAAGAGCGATGCTTTCTGAAAATTAATTTGGTACTTCAACCATGCTTCTTGTATAAAAACAAAGCGTATGGTAGGAAGAGCATTTGTGCTGGTAAACTTACTTTTCATACTTGTAATCTTACCAAACGTACGGGTAACAGAGCTATAATTTTAGATACCAGAAATTCTAGTAATGGGTTACCAAAACGAATAGTAAGGTTACTAATTGAATGGTTTAATACCTGGTATTCTGGTTTTATTACTAGAAATACCATTACCAAACAATTATGGTTTTTTTTGCAAGATTTTTTTTTTCAGTCCAATAGTAATGTTAATTCAATTCTTTCTTTCACATATGCGATGGGAAGTAAAATCAGTTTTTACGGTTTTACCCTACGGGAGTCAATCAAGAAGTGGTTATTTTAGGGGAATTAGAAGTGGGGAAACATTAGTTGCAGAACTGCACTGCAGAATCAGCTGCAGAACAGCGCTGCAGCAGCGTTTACCAATTTCACTACTTGTTGGAAAACCAGTGGTGGTTTGGTTTGGTTTGAATTATCGTCGCACTGGAGATACAAGAGGGCTATTGGCGACGGGCGTGGTTTTTTAGAAGCACAGTCAGATGACGAGCCAACACCTGAATAGGCACCCAACGCAATTGTTAAGGGCGACATCGTACGCAGCGTTAGGACTTTGAAGGATATTTAACGTGCACTCCCTTACACGGGGTATTATTCGTCGGACATTTTTGGCTGCACGGGCCGTTTATAGGAAAACCAGTGGTGAAAGTGGTAAAAAAGTGGGGGGATGCCTTCAATTAGAATGCCATGCCCCATCTCTATGAATTATGGATCTTAGAAACATAAGAAGTGGGGGGGATGGATATTGGATAGCCATTTTCTTGAAAAGTGGGGGGACGCGTCACCCCGCGTCTACCCCCACTTGCAGCACTGTGGAAAGCCGAAGATGAAACCATAAGTGTGATTTTTGCCTTCGTCGCATGTGGAAGATCCAATTGATTCAACACAGCAAAGCAATCATCCGGCACCGAAGAGTCTAAGCATCGCAATCGCAGCGTTTGTCATGTTCGACACACTGCTTTGGAAAAATTGAAATACGATAACGCTACACGTTGATATTTCTGTGACGTAATGTGAGGGTGACGGTTCATAACGATCGACCAAAGCTTTAGTACGGCGAATGTTATAGTCCAGCAGCAAGTGTGACAAATTGCGCCTTTTGAGAAACAATTATGAAACTTTCAGTGTTCTGGAACAAGCACTCTCGGAAATAACACTTTCATTTTTGACAATTCATGAATCCTCAAGCCTCATTTCGTTAATTTTGAGGATTGTTTTGTCAAACTATCACGTGACTTTTGGGTAAACGCGAATCCTCACTTTTACGATCATGATTTGACGATTCTGTATCTTGATTTTGAGGAAACTGAATCTCATTGTTGTACTCACATGCTCAAAAATGACGAAATATTTCTTTAGATTAGACGACGTTCAAAATCTCATAAAAATGACGATTCAAATTTCCTCACCTTGAGGAAACAATAACTCAAACGCATTTGCCAGTAACGGAATCGTCAAAATTAAGGAAAATTTCGTCGTTTTTGAGCATTCATTTTTTAGAGTGAGACAATCGTTTTTTGATGTGGACGTCGGACCCGTTTGGCCGCCATCTTGAAAAATGGCGGAAAATCTAGTTTGGATCATAACTCCTGAACCGCTTGTCAAAATATCATAAAATTCGGTTTGAAATGATCGCAATCACACTTGTTGCATTTGAATCGGGAACGAACTCTAACCTTCAGCTATAAATTAAATGCCATAAAAAACCCTCGAATATTACCACAATGAATATCGATGGCACAGCAAGTGTTCTTCCTGTAGACCGGCAAACATCCCTGCCTTATTTTTGAAGCATAGACTCCGGTTAGACAGTCGACTTTGCTGCAACCTTTGCCTCGGCTCCCCGGTCCATTCCTCGTTGCAGACGCACGATTCGCAAGGGTCCTCAGTTCTGATGATCTGGCCGATTTTGTAGCTTTGACCGTTGTAGCTGCAGGTTTTCTCTGTAAGTAGTTGACTTTAGATTCGACAGTTTTTATATATTTTTTTATAACAACGTGCAAAAGAGTTCACTTTTTTTTTATATCATATTCACATTCATACATCCAGGGCCGGCCCCAGGGCAGGGCGGTCCGGGCGGCCGCCCGGGGCGCAATGATCTAGGGGCGCCAAAATCACGGAAAATGAAAATAAACTGATCGAAAAATTAAGTCGCTTGCTATCCTAAAATCAAAAATTCCAAAATCGCTGAAAGCGGTTTTTAAATTGAACCGTTTCAAAATCTAATGCCCCAATGTATGATAAAAGTTAAATAAATAAACAAATTTAATACAGCTTACTACATTTAAAAATATACAGAAAATAACATAAAATCTATTATAGTAACTAGAAAGTGAAATGCACACAGATATTGTTTTACGACTTCTTATCTGCACGCACGGAAACTTTTTGAAGTTTATTCAGTTATTGGCCGAGTTTCATCCAAAAATAAATTAACACGTTCTCAGAGTCCTCAATAAAGAAGAAATCAAAGCTACATATCTAGGGAAAACTATACAAAATGTAATAATTAAATTATTGCATGAAAACATAAAGCATCACACCAATGAGCAAGTTCAAAAGGCCAAGTTATTATTCCGTAATTCTTGACTGTACTCCCGATGCATTAATTTCGAAACCCAGTAAACTCCCGATTATCCGCGGAATTGGGTGTCATTGCATCCGCGGATAAGCGAATTAGCGGATAATGCGCAAAAGTAAAGAAAATATCCCCAAAACTGTCTATGGGTTTAATGTTTAATAAAAGTAAAATAGAGTTATGGTAGTATTATAAGAGAAATTCGCCAGAACCATGCAACGCTGTACAATTAAAATCGCTGATAGTTTATTTTACAAGTGACTCTTTATGACAAATAGCTCTTGATGTGCACCTGGCCGAACACATTTTGGCACACACCAGGTTTTCTATAGTCATTCTTATTTAAGTGCATTCGCAGTTTTTATAATGCATTCGTCGTTCTTTAAATTTATTCGCCGTTTTGGAAATGAATTCGTTGTTCTTGGAATGCATTCTGTCAAGTTTTGAAACAGATAAATTTCTTTTCTAAGCGTTTTGTTAAAATTTTATATTTGGAAGGGGGAAAAAAGGGGGGGGATCGTGGCCCGCGGATAATCCACCCGTGGATATTCGGGAGTTAACTTACGTCATCCTGTCAGAAGCAAAACAAGAAAGTTTTTTGTATGAGGGCCCGGATAAACCCGTTCAAGACCTCAAACAAAAATATAAAATGGATATTTTTCACAGTATGAATCAAGCAATAAATTCCTTGGAAACCAGATATAATTTATTAAATACTCACAGTAATTATTTCAGCTTTTTGTATAATATTTTTGGTCGAAAAGACGTGCCCAGAAATGAGCTACGGGCACATTGCAAAAATTTGGAAGTAGTTTTAACTGATGGAAATTCAAGTGATCTTAACTCCCTGCCTGGAACTAGCCGATGAAATAAAGGATTGTTTCGTCATTATTAACAAAAAAGGAAACCCCTGCTGAAGTTTTTTAGTTTATCGCTACGCTCAAATCCGCACCAAACCTCAGCAGTCGGCATTACTGCTTACATTGCCAGTCACTGTGGCTTCAGGGGAAGGAAGTTTTTAAAAATAAAAAATAATTTTAAGAAATCGCAGAACGATGGAGATGCAAAATCGGCTTAATGGATTGGCAATGATAGCTATAGAACACCAAATTAGTGACAAATTACTTGAAATCACTAGTTCGTGAGTTTGCAGAGAGAAAAGCTAGAAAAAAGGGGAATTTTAATTACTTAGGTTAGTTAGAAATTATTTAAAATATGGGATATTAGTTTTTTTTCCCCTTAAGTGCCAAATTGTTGATTTTGTTAACTGATATTTGAGTTTTTAATAAAAGTTTTTTTTTTCAATGCTTCCTTGACTTTCTGATATGGTCGCATGAGATTCACCTAAAAAAACGGGTGGGGGGGGGCGCAAAATTACGGTTTTGCCCGGAGCGGCAAAATGTCTGGGGCCGGCCCTGATACATCGTTGCGAAAATGACACTTTACGTGCTTACGCCATAGACAGTGGCCGAAAGTAACTACTTTCGGTACTAGTGCGGTAAAGTAAATAAGAGAATCTGATTGGTAGAAAGCAAAATGATTTCATGAATATCTCCATGGAAACCAAATGATGCCATGAAACTCACTTATTTCTATTGGTTAATTACTTTTGCATTTTCTAATATCTCCATGGAAACTACAAGTACTTCAAAAATTATTAAAGTACATTAAATAAGACAAAAGTAAGAACACAAATTTCATGCTTTTGCACGTTATTAAAAAAATATTGTAAGCAAGCACGTGCCAAATAATACTTTATTAAGCTCTTGTCAATATTTCACTGGACCTATGGTCTCGTGAAATAAAAGCCACTCGCTTAATAAAGTATCATTTTCGCCCCTAGTTGCTTAAATAACTATTTCAATGTAGTTGCTATTTACTATTCGCGGCGGCCCCGGTACACTGCTAAAATTGAAGGTGACTAACGGCGGCCATTTCTCACCTTGCGATAAAAAGGCTCTCAAATTTGGCACCTAAAACTTCAAATCACCCATTTTTGTGGCAGACGGTGTGTCGCGCCTTTGATTTTCTTCCGTGATATTATGCAGAAAAGAACCAAGTATTCGTTTTCGTGCGCCTTATTTTAATTTTTATATGAAACACTATACCAAAACCGAGCTTAAGTTTGCAGCAGGAAATGTACTGAGCGGAGGAAACAGGGTAAACAACCCGGCTGGCGCCGCAATTCCGCGTACTCTGATTGGCTGCTCCTTTCGACCCTGATATTCATGCGCCCTGTTACGTCAAAATCGAAGGAAAAATAATTAAATAACACTCTAACTGAAGCTTAACTAATAAAAATAATAAATTTATGTCTAGAAATAACAAATCAATTTGTTTATTGAATGTGAAATACCTTTTTGTATTCGATTCTCGCACTCAAAAATGAGAACTATTTACCCTTTTTCTCGTAGAACATTTGTATACTGCAAACTTAAGGTCGGTTTTGGTATAATTGGAAATTTGAAAAAAAAAAGGAAATTTCGTTCCGAGATACAAGGGAGATACACATCCCCCCACCCCCCCCCAAAAAAAAAAGAAAGAAAAAAGAATGGAGTTCTCAGATGAATAGTTCTAAGATGAATATATATTTCATGCTGCTATGGCTACGGAGGTTTTAAAAGGTTATACTTTAACATATAGAGAGACTAATTTTATTTTTTAATTACAAAATAATTTCAAATTTGAAGAAAAAAAAGAAAATTTCGTCCCGAGTTAATAAGCGAGATACACATTCCAAAAAAGGAATGGAGTTCTAAGATGAATATTTCATGCTGTTTTAAAAGGCTGTACTTTAACATAGAGAGAGGCTAATTTTAATTTTTAATTAAAAAACTAATTGGAAATTTGAAAAAAAAAAAGAATATTTCGTCCCAAGTTATAAAGAAGATACACATTCCAGAAAAAGAATGGAGCTCTAAGATGAATATTTCATGCTGCTATGGCTCCGGACACTTACTTTTTTTATACAGAGACGTAAGCAAAATATAAGACATATGAAGACCTTTGTCCTGAACAGTTTCGGTAGGAAAAATAAATTACACGAAAAACGAATTTAAAATGCTAAAAGTCATCGTTTTTATGCGAAATAGAGGGGTTAATAGTATTCACAAAGTCGTCTTTAATGGATTAACTACTTACTAAAGTTCCGTTTGGCATCTACACTCTTAAAACAAAAGAGTGAAATCCACTCCAGTTGGAGAAGTGCATTTTCGACACCCTAAAGGCATGCATATTTACTCAGACTGAGTTAAAATGACTCGTTTGGAGTGATCCTGTCGGAGGTTTAACACACAAAGGATCCACTCCAAAAGGAGAAGTGCATTTTCAGTCTGGAGGAGTGAAATCCACTCAGACTGAGTTAAATTAGGAGTGTTTGTTTTAAGAGTGTACTTTATTAATTTAGTGAGTGTTTATAACTTTAAAGAATAAACAAAATATTCAATAATTAAGCTTTTTGAATTAATTTCATAATTATAATTTCAACTTATTGTCTATCAAATTACGTTTTTACATTTTGCATTATGTTTTTATTAAAGAAATTATTTTTCGTATTCATTTTTTAATGAACCGAGAATGTGTATGATTTTTGTCCTATACAAACAGAGATTTACAATAATTTAGTTATACTTATTAATTGTACTTATTTGAAATGGTAATGCGTGCGATACTTACGTTGGTCTCCGTTGTTAGATGCTGAAAAAACAACATGCATAATATTAATTTTAGAGAATATTAAACTATAACAAATTTAGTTTAGCATATTTGATATTACATTTACAAATATTCTTAAATAATTTATAGCTTTATTTATTGGATTTTTCTATATTCAAGTTAATTGTAGTAAGAATAGTGTAAAGTATCACACTCGAAAATTAAACTTTTCTAATTTTTAAGCAAAATCTAATTTTCGAATTTTACAAAATCTAATTTTTAAGCAACAAGAGTTGTTTATTTAAAATATACAATGAAATGTACATTTAAAATCTAAAAAACAATTTTAGGTTTAAAATTGCCACTTCCATAGATTTACGAAATTTAAACAGTAAAAAAAAAAACCTCCATGTTGCACTACAATTTTACTCAATTTGATACCTGAAAAATTGGTCTGCAATCTCACCAAACTTTGGTGTATGCGAAAATTAATTTTTTGAGAAAATTCAAGTCATAATTTAATGCAAACTCGGAACTAAAGACCTGCTAAGTTATAGTGAGAAATAATCCAAAATTCGTAGTTTTACATGCATCAAAATATCCATTTTATAGCCATAAATTATACTCTAATTTTTGGTGCAAAGTTTGATGATGTCTAAAAAAAGAAAGACTGAGTGCCAATTTTGAAAAAAGCTAGATAAAAAAAGACAGAGCGCCAATTTTGACGATGCCTAAATAAAGAAAGAGCCAATTTTTATTGTGGCTAAATAAAAATAGAATTAGTTCCAATTTCGGTAATGGGTCGGTAAAAAGACTCACTGCTAATTGTGATAATGGCTATGATAAAAAAGACTTTGTGACAATTTAAATAATGGTTTAATAAAGAAAGACTTAGTGCTATTGTTTGATGATGTTTAAATTAAGACTCAGTGCCAATTTTTGATGGCTAGTTAAAGAAAGACTGGCTGCCAATTTATGATGATGTCGTAATAAAGAAAGACTCAGTGCCAATTTTGTTTTAATAAAAAAAAGAGACTTTGTGCCTACTTTGATGATGGCAAGATAAAAAAAAAGACTGACTGACAATTTTGATAATGGGTAGGTAAAAAAGACCCAATGCTAATTTTGCTGGTGACTATTGCGAAAAAGACTAAGTGACAATTTCAATAATGTCTAGATAAAGAAAGACTTAGTGCCAATGTTTGATGATGTTTAATTGAAAGTTGAGTGCCGATTTTGAAGATGTTTAAATAAAGACTGTGTGTGCATTTTGATGATGGCTAGTTAAAGAAAAGCTGACTGCCAATTTTGATGAAGTCCTAATGAAGAAAGAGTGAGTGCCAATTTTGATGATGGCTTGATAAAAAAAGATTTAGTGCTAATTTTGATGATGGACGAGATAAAAAAAAAATGTGAATTGGTGGTGGAAAAAAAAGACTCATCGCCATTTTCAATAATAGCCAGATAAAAAAAATATACATTTCGATGATGTATATATAAAGATGGACTCACGGCACATTTCGGTTGGGCAGCAAGCACCGATCTTGTACCCCATGTAGCATGATTTGTCTTTCGGTTCCCAGTCCGGGCAATCCGTGTCAGCGCACTCGATCTCAGCCCCTCTCAGCTGATCTCCTCGGCAAGTGCAGTGCTCGCACTTCTGATCGATCAGCTCGCCTCGATTGTACAGCTTGCCGTTGTGCAGGCATTCTGGAAGTAGGTTAACATATGAAAAGAAATTAACGACTTACTTTGGATAAAAAGTTTAGAAATGTTAGTCCCTTCACCATTACCCAATGCATGTATAATACAATTACAAAAGAATTAACGATCAACATTGGACGAGAAGTTCAGCTTGGTTGGCCCATTCACTTGTTGTTCCCAATGGATGTATATTATCTATTCGGAATTCCTACAAGAGAAGTGGCGCATTTTCGATTTATCAGCTCATCCTGATTATACAGCTTTCAATTGTGCAGCCATTCACAATTGTAAATTAATTTACAGATAAAAATACGAAAAAAAAATAATGACTTGTAAAGGGCCAAAGGTTTAGCAAGGTTGTTACATTCGCCAGGACCAACTGAATGTCTAATTTCGATTTGGAATTCATACAATTGCAATGATCGCACTTATGATCGATCAGCTGGCACTGTATGAACAGCTTTCCGTTGTGCAGACTATCTTTAAATATTTTATGAGATACAAATATAAAAAAAAAACAGATGCAAATATAAAATATACAATAAGTTGTAAATTTTAAATTTTAGAAAGATTGAAGATTTAAAAAATAGATGTAGTAAATTTCAAGTTAAATCTAGTAAGAATAGTTTAAAGAATCACACTCGAAAATTCAACTTTTAAATCTATTTTTTAAGACCCACACTGGTCTCAGAAAGTCTGGTCAGTTTACCAGTAACGAAAGAGTTGACTGGAGAGCGCAGTCGGTAAAACGCTTGCCTTACATGCGTTAGGTTCCTGATCTCGGGCCCGGGCGTTCCAAAATAACTGCCGACTCGTAAATGGTATACACATTTAAAGGAGAACTGTACACATTTAAAGGTTACTATTATAATTATTCCGCTTGGCACTGGTTGTACATTTTTTGGCGATTTAATTGCTTAGAAAAGTATCGATATTTTAATACCCATGGTTTGTTCCTTAACTTGTTTGACCAATGCACAAAAAAAAGCAAACAATATAAGATTAACCCTTTTAGTCCTAGTGATGCCATTTTGAATCATCAGTTTCAATATTATTTTTATCTTTTTTCATTATTTTATCACATGTTTATGTCACAATATTCACAATATTTTACTTTAATCTCAATAGGAGTCAGAACTACTATTTTTTTATTTAGAAAATAGCTAACAAGCGTTTCACCTGATTTTTGAAAAGTTCACTTCAGTTCCACATACTCCATATTTAAAAAACAATTTAAACTATTTTGGTTAAAGTAATTACTAATTTTTTTTAATAATATGATCAGATACCTTAAAATAAATAATTCGAAGTGTTTTTAGGAAATATATATATTTTTATTTTGTTGTTTTCCACAGTTAAAAAAATTTGGCATTATTTCAAAAACCATATAAAAAATTAAAACGAATTTTTTTCTTATGGAACTCTTATTTTGTGAATATTAGATGTTTCTGTAGTGTAGTAAATTTTTGGGACTGAAAGGGTTAATTAGTATCTTTTTAAGGGGTTGACTATTGTCAAAAAGCAAGTAATTCAATTCATTTAATCCAAATGTTTTTGAACACATTAAACGAAAGTAATAGACGAATATATATTAACGAACATATATATTAAGAAATCCACACTCTTAAAACAAATGAGTGAAATCCACTCCAGTAGGAGAAGTGCATTTTCGACACTGGAAAGGAGTGAATATTAACTCAGACTGAGTCAAAATCACTCGTTTGGAGTGATCCTGTCGGAGGTTTAACACACAAAGGATCCACTCCAGTAGGAGAAGTGCATTTTTTCTAGACTGGAGGAGGGAAAATTAACTCAGACTGAGTAAAAATCGCTCGTTCGTTTTAAGAGTGTATATAGATGCTAACTAATAAATTAAACGAACAAGTGTCTCACGGAGTCTCAGTTCGTCGGAAAGCGGTTCGCATTGGAATCTGGTGGGACAACCGTCTTCGCCGAGTACGGGTTTGCAGCCTTTGTGCTTGTAGTGCTCGAAAAAGCGGACATCGCACTCTTTAGCCACAATCCCTGAAATTAAATATGTACGCATCAACTTTATACCCACAAGATTTAATAGTCAAAGATAAATTTTACCCACAAGTTTCGCAAGTTAAAACAACGTTACCCACAAGTTTCACAAGTTAAAGTAACTTTACCCACAAGTTTTAAAATTTGAAACGACTTAACCCACAAGTATCACACGTTAAAACAACTTTACTCACAAGTTAAAACATCTTTGTCCACGAGCATCACAAGTTAAAACAACATTACACGCACAATTATTACAACTTAAAGCAATATTACCCATAAGTTAAAACAATATTACCCATAAGTTAACACAATATTACCCATAAGTTAAAACAACATTTCCCATAAGTTAAAACAACATTACCCATAAGTTAAAACAATATTACCCATAAGTTAAAACAACATTACCCATAAGTTTAAACAACATTACCCATAAGTTAAAACAATATTACCCATAAGTTAAAACAACATTACCCATAAGTTAAAACAATATTACCCATAGGTTAAAACAACATTACCCATAAGTTAAAACAATATTACCCATAAGTTAAAGCAACATTACCCATAAGTTAAAACAATATTACCCATAAGTTAAAACAATATTACCCATAAGTTAACACAATATTACCCATAAGTTAAAACAACCTTACCCATAAGTTAAAACAACATTACCCATAAGTTAAAACAATATTACCCATAAGTTAAAACAACATTACCCATAAGTTAAAACAATATTGCCCATAAGTTAACACAATATTACCCATAAGTTAAAACAATATTACCCATAAGTTAAAACAACATTACCCATAAGTTAAAACAATATTACCCATAAGTTTAAACAACATTACCCATAAGTTAAAACAACATTACCCACAAGTTAAAACAATATTACCCATAAGTTTTAACAACATTACCCATAAGTTAAAACAATATTACCCATAAGTTAAAACAACATTACCCATAAGTTAAAACAATATTACCCATAAGTTAAAACAACATTACCCATAAGTTAAAACAATATTACCCATAAGTTAACACAATATTACCCATAAGTTAAAACAACATGACCCATAAGTTAAAACAATATTACCCATAAGTTAAAACAACATTACCCATAAGTTAAAACAATATTACCAATAAGTTAAAACAACATTACCCATAAGTTAAAACAATATTACCCATAAGTTAAAACAATATTACCCGTAAGTTTAAACAACATTACCCATGCTCCAAAATATAAACTTTAACGAACGTAAAAGCTTCTATTTTTTTACTTTAAAATTTTTGGGATATTAAAATTTTTAACAGGATAAACAACATAATACAAAACTAGAATTTGATAAAACAGAAAGTATACATGGCGTATCACAGGTTTAGTTTCCAATAAAAAATGTAAAAAAAACAAACAAACAATATAAATTCTATGTAAGTCTTGTTAATAAAATAAAATAAAAATAAAACATATATAAATAATATAAGAAATGGAAGGGTATTTTAAATTTAAATTGACCACATCTGTATTTATTTTTATATACGACCATCAACTTAAGCATTAAAAGCCTACAAATAATAAATATTTTATCATTTATAAATAAGAAAGGTTAGACAACTTATATTTACCTGATAATTGAATTAAAACGGCAACTAAACTTATACCAAAGCCCTTCATTGTGAGTTTTTCGTACACGTTTTTTCTAATGAATTATTTGGAAATGTACTTATAATAAATGAATTTGTGATAAAAAATAATTTCCCAGATAAAATATGCAAAATATTTAACTTTAATGTGAAAAGTACCACATTGTAAGATAAGCTATCTCAATAATCATTTTTGAAAAAGTTAGCCTTCATATCGGATTACTAATGTAAAAAGGTTTCAACCTTATTGGAAGATTTCCTTACAGGTCTCTTTTTGTACTAAATTATTGGAAGAACAAATTTGGAAGCAAGTTCTTCTATGCACTTAATATTTCTTACATTTTGCGAATCAAATGATGTAATTCTTTTTTCGGTTAAATGACATCAATATCAATGTATCTGATGTATGATGAACTCTTTATAAAATATTACTCCTTTATAATACAAAGTAAATGGGAATGTTTCAGATGACGTAATCCCTTTGTTTTTTTTGATCGGTGATACGATTGGTGATATGTTCTCACTTGACATTGTTTCACCAATCGAGGATCGAGAAAGAGTTTATTTTCATTCAGCATTTATGTTACCACCCAAGTCCTGAAATATACTCATAAACTGCATTATAAACTATTTTTGTTATTTAGCAGTTATGTTGATTGTTATATCCGGTGAAGAAAATGCTTACAAGGCAAATCAATGCAATCTGAGAGGTTGCGATTTCAAAACTAATGCATAAGCTCTATGGGACCGACCATCTCTTTTAAAGCAGCCTATATATTTTCTACATAGTATATTTTTTTTAAAAAGTACTTTTCGACACAAACAGACCTTGGATGTTTTAGCTCGTCACCCTTGATAAGTTTCCGAAGTCAATAACTCCTCTTTTTGTTCTAATTTTTATTCTACAGACATGTGCCGAAAAAATGCAAGCTAAGCTGACATGAAATTTACTCCCTACAATTTTGTCATTCAATGACGGTGCTGCAAATAAACAGGATGCATCTTTACAGATGAATTACTCCTGTGATTGCCTTTTTTTTCCAATTTCCAGTGGATGGAAGTAAAGGATTTTAATCTTTTTATTTATCAAGTCAATCAAAATTCCGGATTGAAGATGATATGTATCTCAATATTGCTTTCTCACATACTGCGCTCAACTTGCACTGCTTTAACCTCTTATTAAGACCCGAGCAAAATCCTACACATATACTTTAAATCTAACGGTGATTTTCATGCAAATATATGCTAAAAAGTATGTTTGGCAAATTAATTTTTTTTGTTCGATAGACCTTAGAGACACGCCTTAAGCTCTAAAAATACACAAATTTTGTGCTATAAATGCTAAAAAAAAGCCGTATCACTTGTTTGCAGTTAATACACTGTGAAAAAAAATCTGTAACCATTACAAAAAAAAAATTTGGTAAAAAACTTTTCCTAGAAAATGTCTAGTAAATAATTACTAAAAATAGTGCTGTAAAAACACATAATATATTTTTGTTAACATAACATGTTTATATCATGTTGATTTACGGGACTATTTTATGTATCCCACACAAGTAATGTTTCCGTAACTATACAAGAAAATTTTATGGATACTGTATTTTCCGTGCATTGTAAAGAAAAAACAATATGTCTGCTTTCCCGGTGTGGTATCAAATCCCTGTCTCCCGCGTGACAGACGGAGGTACTGATCACTACACTATTGAGGGATAGCAGACTGCCGAAACCCGGGATCGAACCAGGAACCATTAGATGTCCTATCGAACGCTCTACCAACTGTACCATGTCATGTCGGCACACAGATAGTCAGGAAATGAGAAATGAAATTCATTTGAAACAATCCAACTAAGTTAGGGGGAGGTGGGGGAAAATGGTGGTAGGGGGAAAATGAGGGTATGTTAAAAAATATTAATTTTTTTAATTTTTTAACTATACATTTTAATTTTTTTAGACTTTTTCTTTGAAATATTATTTTTAGATGATCTCTAATTACTTTTATTTGGTTTTTAGAATCTGGTAACAAGATTAATTCATTGAAATTCTTGTTCTTAAGCTAATTTTGTTTCAGCTGTTAAAATTCACTCTTAAAAACTTCGTTCTATTTATTCTATAAAACATGTTGTGCTCTTAAGCCTTGTTACATGCAATAGCCACATTTTCGAAGAGTATTTCTGTAAAATTAGCTAAGAAAAATTCGAATTTTTTAATTTTTTATAATTTTTTTAATGTCGTGGGGTAAAGTGGTGGTATGGTTAGGCTTAGCTATGCATGCAAGATATAATGGAGTTTTGGGTCGTGGAATGAACTTAAATTGGATTATATTGGAGGATATTTTTTAAAAACAATTTTAGTGTTAATAAAATATACAGCATTATTAAAAAAAACTTATTTTATGATATTTGTTCAAATTTAACTTAATATATTATTTTACCAATGCATCTTTTAGAATATGTCCAGAAGCAATTAGCAAGTATTTGCAATTAGTTATTCTCAATTAATTTACTAAATGTTACAAACTATAAAGTAAAATACTTAACCAAATCAAAGATGGAAACTAATATAATTTCCAGAAATATACGATGCAGATTATTTTGTTATGTTCGGTGCAATATGTAAAGTTTTACAGAGCCTCAACTTAATAGTAGAGGACAATATACTCTCTTGCTTAAATATTTTACTATTATTATTATCTCTAAGTAAGCTTTTCTGAAATAAAAGGGTAGATTATTAGGAATGAGTTTGCTTCAATTATTTCTTTATATTAATGATTTTTGATTTAATCATATCGTTAAATTTTGGCTACCCCCATTTTCCCCCACCCTGGGGGAAAATGAGGGTATAAAACTAAGTTCCCTAAATTGCCAGATATTAAACCACGTGGTTTAAAAAAATTATATATTCGAAATCTAAACAGTTCAATTGTATGTTATATACAAAAAAAATCTAGGAAAATTAGTTAAAAAGTAAGTGTTTAATGAGATGATTTTAAAAAAGCTCGATTTTACCCTCATTTCCCCCCCCCCCCCTATAAATTTAAAATAGCGATTGGTCTTGAATCACGATCGAGGTCAGACTTTAGTTCGTGTAGCTCTAGTGCGACGATCATTCAAACCTAACCTAACCTAACCAAACTTTAGTGACGATGCACACGACATTTCATGTAGAAGAACATGATTGGCTGAAACAAATTGCAAATACTAGAAAAAAAGTTTGTAACTGCAGAAATGAAGATTTCTGTTCAGAATTACAAAAACTTTTTATGTAAAATTGGTTATTTCTGTAACATTACTAAAGCATTTTCTGTATGTTTACAGAATTTTTTTTCTCAGTGTAGTTCATTTTTTTAAACTAAAAAATGATGTTTTCTACTTTTACTTCTGTGAGCCCTGGTGTGATACCCAGTGGTACACAGTGGTTTTTTGATATTCAATGAAAAAATGCCCTTGAACAGTAAGAGAAATTTATCCTCGACCTTGAATTATTAATGTAAAGTAAAGGTTATCCATATATTCAGATAGACTACTTCTAGTAATAGATAACTCTTAATAAATAACTCTGGTAAAAGATTAAACTGTACCTACAGATGAATTAAGATTATCAAGAAAAACTATTAAGAGAGCGAAATAAAATGTACTTTACTTCGAAAAGCACAAGAGCCATTCATTTAATTTATTTGATAGATATGGTGAGTTGTATTATAATTTACACAAATTATAGGGCGACGTAAGATGCATTATGTAAGACCGCCCGGGGCAAAAGAGTGATTTAATGTCAGTGTTTCCACTTAAGGTTTCCGTATCAGGATAAATCGTGTTTGTACTTCTAACTAGAGGAAAGGCATTAACATCTTTAGGTGACATTGAGAAGGTTTTTAGTTAATAGGTTATAGTATTCATAAAATATTCTGTGCTAACACGACTATGGTATTAACCCCTTAAGACCCGAGCAAAATCCTACATGTATATTCTTAATCTAAACATACTTTTTATTCAAATGCATGCTAAAAAGTATGTTTTTCACAAAGAAATTTGTAAAAAAATTATGTTTAATAGCTACTTAGAGACACACCTTAAACTCTTGAAATACGCATTTTTGTGCTTCAAATGCAACAAATAAGGAAGTATCACTTATTTGTAGAAAACAGATTATTTTAACATAGTTTTTAATGAAAAATGACTTTAAATTTAACTATTAAAAGAACTTTTTGAAATGTTTGAAAAAAAATTAAAATTAATTTTTTGAGGACTCTAATATCGTATTGACCCTTTTCAACTATTTTTTATAAAAATAAATGACTGATACCTGCAACCAAAAGCTGAAAACTGATATTTGGATCAAATTCTCATGGATAATGGCTATCATGAAATTTCTTAAAAATATAACTTAATTACTATTTACTTCAAGCAAGGGTTTACCCAAATTGACTACATAATATACTAGAGTTTACTTAATAATCTACATAAATAATTGCACACAATTAAAGATTACACGGATTTTAAAATTTCAAAACTTTCTACTATTTCAAGTGTCTTTGCTTTTTTTTAATAAAATATAAAAAAAATATGAAAAACGTTAATGTCAGTGAAGTTTCACCGGAAATTTCTCAAATAAAAGCACAAAATATGTCCTTTGATAAGAGTATAGAAAGTTATTCTTACTCAACACAAAAAGATAAAAGAATAATGCTTTGTTTCAAACGCTTTATCTAAGAAAAAATATCAAGGAGATAAAAAGGTATTCTAATATAACGCTGATGCAATGCATTTAATAAACTACAACAACACAAAATTTAAAAAGTAGACATACATTAATTTTTTTTTATAAATAAATGATTTAAAAATATGCATGTTACTTAAATAGAAATTTATACAAGTTTATATTTTTTTATAACAATGTGCGAAAAAGTTCACTTTTTAAAATCATATTCATTCACAAATCGTTGCGAAAATGATACTTTACATGCTTACGTCACAGACAGTGCCGAAAGTGGGACTTTCGGCATTAGTGCGGTAAAGTAAAAAAGAGTGTCTGATTGGTAGAAAAACAAAATGATGTCATGAATATCTCCGGGGGAAACTAAATGGTCATGAAACTCATTTATTTCTATTGGTTCATTGCTTTTGCATTTTCTAATATCTCCATGGAAATTACAAGTACTAAAAAAATTATTGAAAGAAATTAAATAAGACAAAAGTAAGAACACAAATTTCACGCTTTTGCACGTTATTATAAAATATATTGTAAGAAAGCACGTGCCAAAAAAATACTTTATTAAGCTCTTGTCATTATTTCACTCGACCTACGGCCACATGAAATAAATAGCCACTCGCTTAATAAAGTGTTTTTTCGGCGCTAGTAGCTTAAATAACTATTATAAATTAATGATTTAAGAATATGCATTTTACATAAATGGAAATTTATACAAGTAACATATATACAAGTTTTTAATAACTTAAACTAAACAATAAATAAAACTTTAAGTTAATCAATTTGTGTTAAAATGTGTAGGAAAGCTAAATGCTGTTGAATAAACTAATAGAAATATGATTCTTTTTATAATTTATATTCATAATAAATTGTAAGAGAAGGATGAGAAAAATGTGTAAAAATATTAGGATTTCCGTCCCACTAAATATTGAAAATACTGCAAGCTCAATTGTTTTATGAGTCTTTATATGCTTTTTACTTTTGTGTTTGGAGTGTACTAAAATGTTTACTTTGAAGCGTACATCAATGACAAAATTAAGTAATTAATGAAAAACGTTATTTAGTAAGATTTCTACTTTAAAAATATTAGAAGTTATAAGATTATTTAATGTTATATACGTTCCTTATAATTGTTCGAAAGCCATGAAGATCTTGAATAATTTACAAAGTTTAGAAATCTGGTGCATTCCAAGTGGTACTTATTTATATTTATTTTTAATGACTTAAAAACTCAAAAGTGTTAATTTTTTTATTTAAAATTATTATAGACAATACTACACTGTGCCGTCTTAAATATTACAGTTTACAGTTGTTTTTATAATGTTATTAATAATATAATATTGCTTTATGCATTCTTTCATATTATTTAATTTTTTTTATATAAATTAACAATCATTAATTCATTTAATTTTCAAATTCGTATCAAATATATTTTATTATACAATAACTTCAAACTTCATTACAATATTATTATTCCAACTGAATTGCTGTCATGCAATTTTCGGTACGATTGTATTCAGATGTTTAGAGATAATATAAATTAAAATTTGTTCGGTCGAAATGCACTGAACCCCCCATAATTTTACTTTCATTTTTTTTCAGAAAATCTTATTTATTTAATATTTTAAAAAAATCTGTTTTTGAAATGTCATAACAGATGGCAGTACTAGATGCTATTTCATACTTCCTCCAAATAAATAAGAGGGAAAAGTTCAAGAAAGAATAACTCAACTTTTAATTTTACGCAAGATCCTTTATTATTTGATATTTTCAAACATTTTTCTGTTTTCGAAATACAATAACAGATGGCAGTACTAGATGCTATTTCTTTCTTTGGATAAAATATTTTTGGAGAAAATTTTAAAGAAAAATAAAGCAAGAATTGAAACAGAAAATATTTTTTACTGACAAGGGCTTTTAATATCTCAATTTTTCCAATGATGCTTTTTTTAAAGTTTTGAACACATTAAAAAACGCAATTTCATTTGAAATAATTTTTTTAGGAAGTAAATTTATGTTTCTGGGTATTAAAGTATTCATTTTGCTTCAAACAATACCATTTCAGTTCTTTCCCGTTTAATTCCAAGTGCTTATTGAAAAAAAACACCCTCATTTGAAGGGGGTTCAGTATAATGTATATCGGTAATGTTAAATTGGCCAGTTGCAATGTACCTTTTCAAAATAACTACTGATCTGATCATCTTAAAATTTTCTGTGTGTGTTATACCAACCTTATATATTAATCTGAGGTTAAAAGTTTTTTTTTTTTAAATAACTGTTAGATTTTTTAAAATAAAATTAGTTTTAAAGTACCCAAAAAATCATGAAATTTTTCACTTTTTTGCCCCATAATTTTTTTTTCATTTTATTTTTATTAAAATTTATAACCTCAGATTAATCTATACTATGTATTACATCATATAACAAAAAGTTTATGAGAAAACATAGCATAGTTTTTGAGAAAAGGTACATCGAAGTTCGAAAAATCAATTTCTGAGAAAAACGCGTTCAAAGTTTTTATTGTTAACCCATTTCCTTACGAAGGATTTTTGCTTCCTCGTAATATTTGATAGGAAATATTTTCCCAATCGTTTTGATACTTTGTGACATTATTAATAAAGGTTGTAGTAGTATTTTAAGCCAATAATTTTGTTTTTGATTTTTTCGCCGATTTTGGGGTACTGACCCCCCTTAATACCGTTCAGAAAAAAATGTACAAATGACCGAGTAGTTAGAAATTGTTAGGAATTAGTTAAATATTATATATTTTAAATTTAAAAGATAATGAGTCTGACACAACTTTACGAATGTTTTTTCTTCAAAAACCTGAAAAATGGCTTAACCCGAACACCAAAAATTTGGTGAAACATTTCACACACAAAAAAAAAAACACCTTTGCATCTACTAGGAACCACTATTATGGTGAAACGAAGAACACAATTTTTTAACATTGTAACTCTTTTTAAGGGTTGATGGAAGTTTTTGGTGTTCTCTAAAATAATAGTTCTAAACACCGGTTTTTGATATCAATTATTGGGCATTTTCTCCATATAAAAAGAAAACGCAGATCCCCGAGTATAATTGTTATTCGAATTACGTTGCTGAGCAAAGATAAAATGGTTTGATGATTATTTTAATTGTATACTTATTATAAGGTTAATGCGTCCGTGTTTTGAACTCAAAGAAATCGAAGTTCTCATCATGTATAAACGAAATAATATCCGTTACCCAGTGAAATGCATTTTAACCTTTAATTACAATTAGCGTTGATTGCAGTTTTTAATGCACTAATAATTTTATTTTTTATACCGCATTTAAGGTTACGGGTTAGAAGAAAATATTCAAAGCGTTTTTTTTTTTGGATTCTGTTTTTATATCTCTAAGTGTAAAAGTAATCGAGTTTTGTTAACACTCTCAAAATTGAATGCTCAAAAACGGCGAAATTTTCCTTAATTTTGACGATTCCGTTACTGGCAAATGCTTCGAGTTTTCGTTTCCTCAAAGTGAGGAAATTTGAATTGTCATTATTATGAGGATTTGAATGTCGTCTAATCTAAAGAAATATTTCAGAAAGAATTTAAGATTTTTTTTTCATTATAAGAACATTTAGTTATTATTTTTGAGCATGTGAGTACAACAATGAGATTCAGTTTCCTCAAAATCAAGATACGGAATCGTCAAATCACGATCGTAAAAGTGAGGATTCGCGTTAACTCAAAAGTCACGCGATAGTTTGACGAAACAATCCTCAAAATTAACGAAATGAGGCTTGAGGATTCACGAATCGTCAAAAATGAAAGGGTTATTTCTGAGAGTGAAGGAACAGCTGAAAACAAGGGTTTATTACTTTATAAAGAATGTGCCATAAGAAATTAGAAGAAATAATATTGTTTCTTCTTTTTTTCATATTTCTTCAATAAACGAAAGAACAAATGAAACCAAATCTAATATTGAATAAAAAGTTTTGCATATACATATGCAATGTTTGCAACATGTTATATAAAAAATTTCACGACATCTCCTGCATGCAACAATATATGATTATCCAGTTATTAACCCTTTCAGTCCCAAAAATTTACTACACTACAGAAACTTCTGATACTCACAAATAAGCCTATTTTAGGTCAAATATACGAGTTCCATAAGAAAAAAAATTCATTTTGATTTTTTATATGGCTTTTGAAATAATGCCACAATTTTTTAACTGTGGAAAACAACAACATAAAAAAATATATATTACCTAAAAACACTTCGAGTTATATATATTTCTTAAGGTATCTGACCATATTATTAAAAAAATTTAGTAATTATTTTAACCGAAATAGTTTTAATTGTGTTTTAAATATGCGGAACTGAAGTGAACTTATCAAAAATCAGATGAAACGCTTGTTGGCTATTTTCTGAATAAAAAAAAATAGTAGTTCTGACTTCCATTGAGATTAATGTAAAATATTGTCTAATGGAACAAAGTGTGAAGAATCGAATGATGTGTGTTTGGATGTCATAACGAGACATAAACATTTTGAAAAAAATATTGAAAGTGATGATGCCAATTGCCAAATGGCATCACTGGGACTGAAAGGGTTAACCTCTTAAGACCCGAGCAAAATCCTATACGTATATTCGTAATCTAAACATACTTTTCATACAAATACAGTATGTTAAAAGTAGGTTTTGCAAAGAAATAAAAAAAAAATTATGTTTATAGTTACTTTGGGACACGCCTTAGACTCTAAAAATATAAATTTTTGGGCTATAAATGCAACAAAAAAGGTTGTATCGCTTAATTGTTGCTATAGCAGATTATTTTAACATTGTTTTTGATGCCAAACGCCTTTAAAATTAACTATTAAAAGAAATGTTTGAAAAATTTAAAACATAATTTTTTAAAGAATTCCAATATCGTATTGACCCTCGTTCAACTTCATTTTTTATAGAAATAATTGACTGATACTTGTCATCAAAGGCCAAAAAACTGATGTTTGAATATTTTTCCATTGGACCAGGTCAATTTTAGAACTAATTAACGTGTTATTTGTTTGTGGGGAGGTTTTAAAAAAATGACCCCAAATGAGGACGCCAAGTCGCAGGAGTTTAAAAATTTGCAACAAGATATTAAAGTTAGTTATTATTGCATTTTTTTATACTCTTTGCATCTTCATGCGCTACGATGTGTGTAAATAAAACTTTTAAAACAATAAAACAATTTGTATTTGCATTTAATTACACCGTTACGTACAAGCTCAATGACAAAACTCTACTTTTACAATTCAACAAAAAGCTTCTATTATCAGGAACCTTCTAAGTTATTTCCCCTAACTTCTCTCATAAAATCCATCATCAAACAAGATCGCGAAAGATTCCATTTTTTTTTCTTAGCAAAGTAACATGGAGTAGAAAAAGGTTTGATATGTGCTATGTTACAGTATGTGACATTAGTCTGTTTTCTACTGACATACTGAACTGCCCCTGCAGACACGAGTACAAAAGGCCATATCTTCAATAGTGATTCCAATCAGATACTTTTAGATAAGAATATAGTTTGAGCTGTGGAAAACGTGAAAAAGGGACCAACATCACTCCCCAAGTCATGTGAGTTTTGCACCAAGGTGTTTTTTTTTAAATCGCATAATTTTTAAAAATGCGTCTTCATATTTTTTATTTTTCAACTCATTAAAGACCCATTTGAAGTTAATTTTTGCATTGCAAATTTTCGTCATAATCGTCATTAATGGGTTAAAGTGGCAGCAAACAATGTTTTTTTACAAAAAAAAAAATCATTTATCAAATTATACGTTGCGAAATTCGATAAAAAGTTCTAGTTAAAAATATTTTCAAAAGACTTCTAGTCAGTAAGTTATTAGGATTATAAGTCATGGGGAGAGATTAAGACCGTTGCTGCCAACAGGGTGAAGTGGCGGACATGACGGAGGCCCTATGCTCCATGTTGGAGTGAAATAGGTATAAGTAAGTAAGTTATTAGGATTAGTGAAAGAAATACATTACATGGTACATACATCAACAATGAAATTTTTCGTCTTCATTTACGTATGTAAAATGTCATTTTTCCGAAGTAAATGACAAATACAGGGTGAGGCAAACAAAACCGGCCCCGAGGTGGAGATAAGAATACGACAGAAATGTTGCCAAGTCAAAAACCAATACAAAAACAGGTTTGCTAACTGAAGCTATTGATCGCTTCAATATTAAGCCCACACAAACGCTTGGCGACTTATTTGCCGGCAACTACGCTATGGCTAGAGAAGCTTAGTTGAAATAGAATATACAAGGTTTGTAGAGCTGATTAAGAAAAGTTCAAACTAGTGATTAGTTTGGTCGTTATTTATCCCAGAGAGTCGGAACATTTTGTCTTTGTTAATATAAAACATTCTAAATTGATTGCAAAACACAAATTTGCATTATAGGACGTCTTCATACAAAGAACCAAGATCTGAACTCGCCACTAGTCTATGAGTAGCTCTAATGTGAAGCGAATCTGATCCAACCAATGCAAAAACAGGTTTCAGGCGGCTTCAAGAGATTTTCTCGCCAAGCATTTCTACGTATTCCCATCTCTAGATCGGGGCCGGTTTTGTTTGCCTCACCCTGTACATGAACATTTAACCATTAACGGAGATTGGAAAGAAAATTGGCCAAGAGAAAATTTGCTTTCTGCTTAAGTTTATCTAAATAAACAAAATATAGGGTAAATCAAGACCATAGTCCTAAACAATTTATGCAAGACTAATCAACAACGAGGTTCCCTGTAGCAATTTTTGGTTTTAAACGGATGACAGTATGCTCAAAAATAGTGACTAAACTGGTCCCTTAATTTTTTTCTATTACGTTGATTTTTTTTTCATGGGAATTTAAAAAAAAAATATTTAGAATTTTAAATGTAACTGATTTTAATAACGTGGAAATTTTTTTGCTTATTAAAATCTTTTACAAGCTCCACCCAATTCGATTACTCTAGTAACATATATAATATCGACTATCGTGAGATACTCTTCTGATTTTGATTCTTTTGGATGCCATCCTGACATTGCGATATCGGGAAACGAACTACTATATCGCCAGCTTGGTTGGCGCTAAAGTGGAATATAATTCCAATTTTGGAATTATTTTCCACTTATGAGCCCTCTAGGCGGGATAAGATTTTTTAATTCTTTTTTGAGGCTTTTAAGCATTTTTAGTTATTATAGGGTAGACTAACCAGATAATGAACGTTTAAGGCGCTGCGTTCGCCAGTGAATAAACACCAATACATAATGAAAATTACAACCAACCATATATCAGATAGCTTCCTACTAGATGGGAGGAAGTCAGTGTTGCCAATCGATCTAGTGGAATGATTTTCAATCCTTATTTTTTTAAATTATATTTACCAAATGTTAATTCACTGGGGCCTGTTCACTCACTGATCAGTCTACCCTTTTAGCATTTATAGCATTTATATAGATATTAGAAAGTACTATAGCATTTATATCGATATTAGCATTTATAGAGACATCAGTATTTACAGAGGTAAATTCCCAAAAGTAGCCATTTTTCTCGCCAAAATCAGCCAATCATTATGCCAACCCCTAAATCGAGTCTTTTTACTATGACGTCCCCCAGTTCTATTTCATATAGTCGTTGCTGCCAACCCTCATAGCTGATTTAAATGTTCGATATTGTCGCCGCCATTTTTATTCTTCAACCTGGTAGTCACGTTTAACCGTCAGCAAATTAGTCTTCTTTCTCTCCGGTATTCCCGTAACGACTAGGGTCGTCGTTATCGTCTTATTTTTTTTAACGTCTTTTTTTTTTAACGTCATTATTATTTTTTCTCCCGTTGTCATCCTGCCAAATATCAGTTTATGATGATGACAGAAAGGAGTGTTACTTGGTACTTTTTCCTTGATGTGTGTTGCGGGAGGAAAAAAAACTTAAGATTATTTTTCATTCGTTTCGAAAAACCGGATGGCATGCACTCTTAAAAACTAATGCTCAAAAACGACGAAATTTTCTTTAATTTTGACGATCCGTTTACTGGCAAATGCTCCGAGTTTTCGTCTCCTCAAAGTGAGGAAATTTGAATCGTCATTTTTATGAGGATTTGAATGTTGTCTAATCTAAAGAAATATTTCGTCATTTTTGAGCATGCGAGTACAACAATGAGATTCAGTTTAATCAGAATCAAGAAACAGAATCGTCAAATCACTATCGTAAAAGTGAGGATTCGTTTTACTCAAAAGTCGCGTGATAGTTTGACGATACAATCCTCAAAATTAACGAAATAAGCTTGAGGATTCATGAATCGTCATAAATGAAAGTGTTATTTCTAAGAGTGTGGGCCTGGTAAATAAGGGATACTTTTCTATTTCGTGAGTGCAAATCTTGCCAAAAGGAATCTTTGGTGGTAAGCGAAATTTTTCGAGCGACAAAACGCAGTATACACAGTTAAAAGAACATATAGTATACCACAGTGTAAGGACAACAGTATACTTAATCAAAGGACTACAGTATACTTAATTAAAAGACTACAGTATACTTAATTAAAGGACCTCTGTATACATACTCAGTTAAAGGACCATAGCATGCCACAGTATAGGGACTACAGGGCCCCTCCGTGGCCGAGTGGTAAGGCATTTGCCTCTGGATTCAGCCTTCTCAGGAGTGCGGGGGTTCGAATCCCACCTACTGCCAGTCATCCTGAAAATTGGATATCTGTACTGGGAAAGAGTAGAAAAATCCAACTCGTGACGGATGGGCCCGAGTACACTGGGACATACGTGCTCGTTAAATCTGTGGAGTCCAAAGTCCCGACGGCGTCAGCCTACGATGCCGCTCGAAGGTCCGTTGTGTGCCCGCTCAGGGGTCGACCTCGTCACTTGACCAGGGTTCTAAATTACGAGGCGTTATTGGCTGTGTTAAAGCTCCTAAAGGAGGCTAGAAATAGGCAGCTATAATCGATTACATTACCCATTAAGGACTACAGTATACTTAACTAAAGGACTACTTTATACGTAATTAAGGGGTCATAGGAGTCCTAAAAATGTGCAAAGAAGGTACTACAAAGTATAGTTTGATCTTTCATGTAATTTTTTAACTACTCGATATATAAGTATAATTTTTTTATATGTAATTCTATAAGATTTATTTAATATAAAACAAATTTTGAAGTTTATGAAACTTTAGCCAAAACTAAAATAAATGGTTTTAAACATAAAGATATTTGAACACATTGTGATTAGGCTTGCGCGGCAAATTGTGAGGTCAAAATTGAAAAAAAAATGACCAGGAAAATGACTTTATATTGTACAAATATGTACAAACAAAGACTTATACCTAAATTCTCAGCACAATTTTAATAAAAAATTATTTTAAAATTTTTTTTTAATTAAAATTTTAAAATTTTTATTAATTTTTTTAGAAAAAAGTTCTTAAAATAATTTCTAATAAAAATTGAGCTGAGAATTTAGGTATAAGTCTTTGTTTGTACATATTTGTACAATATAAAGTCATTTTCCTGGTCATTTTTTCAATTTTGACCACACAATTTGCCGCGTAAGCCTAATCACAATGTGTTCAAATAGCTTTATGTTTAATATAATTTATTTTAGTTTTGGCTAAAGTTTCATAAATTAAAATTTTTTTTATAATAAATAAATCTTGTAGAATTACATATAAAAAAATTATACTGATATATTCAGTAGTTAAAAAATTACATGAAAGATTAAACTATACTTTGTAGTACCTTCTCTGCACATTTTTAAGACACCTATGACCCCTTAAAGGACCTCTGTATACAAAGTTAAAGAATATCAGCATACACAGTTAAAGGACCATATTATACCACAGTGTACAGTATACTAAACTCTTTAGACCTGGTATCCCCATTTGGGTACATTTTTTATAACCGCCCCACAAGCAATTAAAATGCCAATTAGTTCCGAAATCGACTTGGTCCGATAGAAGAAGATCCGAATATCAATTTTCAGCCTTTCATTACAGGCATCAATAATTTATTTCTATAAAAAATGAAGTTGAAGGAGGGTCAATACGATATTAGAGTTCTTAACAAAAGTAATTTTATTTTTTTCCAAACTTTTCAAAAAAATCTTTTAGTAGTTAATTTTAAAGGCATTTTGCATTAAAAACAATGTTAAAATAATCTGTTAAGTACAAATAAGTGATACGTCTTTTTTTGTTGCATTTATAGCAAAAAAAAATGTATTTTTAGAGTTTAAGGCGTGGCCCTAAGTAACTATTAAACATATATTTTTTAAAAATTTCTTTGCAAAACATACTTTTTAGCATATATTTGTCTGAAAAGTGTTTATATTAAGAATTTACATGTAGGGTTTTGATCGGGTTTAAAAGGTTAATTAAAGGATTACTGTATACAAAGTTAAAGTAGCATAGTAAACACAAATAAAGTACCATAGTGATTGCTGTTAAAGTATAAAATTGGAAATATTCGGTTCGGCGATGGTTGTAAATTTTTGAGGACCTTATTGCTTGCTCCCTTTTTGGCAAAATAACTTCGAGAAAGAAAAAGAGGAATACCTTAACGAAGATATCAATAATTATTTTTCAAAAAGTAGGTTAAATAACAACCTTGCTTCAATTAAATTGGATATTTTTGGTTAAGTGTCAAAAACTTATACAATATGTTGAATGATCGCCCTTGAATTGGTTAATTAAAAGAAAATAGCATCTGGTAATTTAATTTTTTTAAACTTTTAATTACCCCAAAATGTCCTGCAGTTTACAACAGTATTTCAAAACTATTCCAACTAATTATTAAATTACCGGATGATTTATTATTTTAAATTTGTATTAGTTTGTTATTATGACGATGGTCACGCTTCATGGCAAAGCAGTGCACAATTGGCAATACAATCCAAAACAGCTATTACCGATTTTTGGCGAGCAGGAAGATTTAACCTAGGGTTGATATACCTATTGAGTTGTATGAAATATGAAGTAGAAAGTTAACCACATTTGGGCATTTTTGTTTCTTGGCAACGTAACGCAAATCGCCAAGAGACTCGCCATTATACCATAGCTGTTTTTAAAAAACACTATCTTAATAACAGCTATTCTTCTAGAATACCATATATTTAACTACCCAATAGTCTCTTTTCTTGCAGTTTTTGCCCCAAACTGACGTTTGCCTCTAGTTATTAGTGTCCTGATGTTGAGATCTCTTAGGATAACTGTTTGATAAAAGAGAAGTTTTATAGTTTAGGAAAAAGTTTGGCTTGCTCGGCGTTTTTGTTTATTTCGGGAAATGAATACAAAACAGATATTTTGCTGAAGTACCTGATAGTGTTGTTAAAAGGAACTTTTTCAAAAGAATTAATGTTTTATTACTACTAAAAGTACGTGAAACCATGCCCTATAAAAAGATTGCAAGACGATCGATTTTTTTTATTGTCTAGGAAAGGCTACGAATATTTGCAGTTTTTTTTTAAAAAAAAATAAGCTAGTAAATAAATTAAGATAAGCATTTCAAGACTCATATCTATAGTTTGAAAAACTCTATAGAATAGTTTCTTTATAGACATAAATGTATACACATGATATTCTGAAAAGCCATTAAACATTTCATTGATAAAGTTTTTCATAAAAAAAGTAATACAAAATATTTAATTTTTTTTATATAAGCTAATAAAGGATGGAAATTGTAATAAAAATTGATGAGTTTTGCTTCTATTACTTAAAGAATAAATTTAATGTTTAACAATATCTTTTAACTAAAAATTGTTTTAGCTTCCACACTACGTTTACAACGTAAAAAGTGCGAGGTATTACAATCGTTCGCTCCGTCCGTCACACACTTTTATAGCTCATTATTATAATTAAATCAATGTTGTTATTTACAACAATCACACGAGAAACTTTAATTCGTTTAAATAATAAATTAAAAGAAGTTATTTTTGCGACATCAATCAGTTTGAAATGACGTCAAATACATTTCACTTATGTTGATATGAAATGCTTTGGTACAAATTAAAAGAGAGGAATATTACATATTTATTCTTCGTAATATAAATTAACTTTTGCAAACCATAATACATTATTGAAGAAATAGAATTATAGTGTGTTTGGCGACTTTCTCTTTCCTTTTGAACATAAATGTTGTGTGGAAGCGGGCTAAGTGACATATTCTGTTACAAACCTATTTGTCTTTCTGTTGTAGTATTTAAAATTAAATTAAAAACTCAAATTTCTAAAAATGCATAAGAACTAGTTTGGATTACTCTAGCTCCAATAATTCCAATGTTAAAAGAAAAACAAATAAAATACCTTAGCCATTTTAATGTCGATTTTCACCGATTGTCGATTTTTTTCCTATGAAAATCGAACCTCAAAGGATTAAGTTTTCATTTGAATGGATTAAATAAACATTTTTTAAGTTATAAATATTTAATTTAGCAAATATTTTTTTAAAAATGTTTTCTGTAAGCTCTAACCCAATTACTAAGTGAGGCTTATTTGGGTTTTAAATTTTATCACTTCTTATGTATAGAATTACCTTTTGATATTGAAGCTCACAAAGCTGTTTTTTTTTACCTAATCCTTAACTTCCCAAATTAAAAGTGATCTATTCGAGGATATTTTTCCTAAATATTTTTATTACATGTATTCTATTGCACATTTTTTCGCAAAAATTATTATATATATTTTTTCCCGACTTAATTTAAAGTTTTATTTTATTTGTGAATACTTCATGAATTTTAAAATGAGCATATTTCAGGTCTTCTAAAACTTCTGTCTCGAGCCTCGAAAATATATTAGGATAAAACATTTCTGAAAATTTCGAAGCAGTTTCAATATTTTACGAATCAAAGATGGCAAAAAAATCTTACTTTTTTCTTGCTTTTAGCACTTGACCTCCGATAGGTACAGTGATTTAATTGTACTGGTGTATTATTTGTAAAAATGTGCACCATTTTGAAACCAAAATCACAAGTGCACGAATAATTTTAAATGTAGCGTTAATTGTAACATATTTGACTTTTTCTAGCGTATAAGGGAGAATATGAAGAGGACTGCTCCTTACTTTTCATCAAAAGGAATCAAATAATAATTTTTTGAAGTTGCAACGTTCCTTAAAATCGTTTCCGCAGGTTAATATGGAACTGACCTTTATAATTGTAACATACTTAACTTTTACATGAGTATAATGGCGTTTAAAAATAGAGCTGCCCTGTACTTTTCACCAGAAGAGTACAGAGACTAATTACTAAGAGTACAGGGACTAATCATTTTTCAAGGTTAGAACTTTCCAGTTTTAAATTCGTTTCCGCTTTTTAATATGGAACTTACCTATATAAATGTAAGAAATTTAACTTTTACAAGACCACAATGGCGACTAAAAATGAATAAATAGGGCTCTGCCTTTAGTGTTTACCAGTAGCGATAACTCTATTAATCATTTTTCAAAAAGGGAACATTCCAGTTTTAAATTCGTTTCCGCTGTACAATATGGTGGTGGTGACTTTCATTCCTTCATAATCTATATTAATAAAAGAAAGAGCCTGTCTGTCTGTGTGTATGTCTGTGGATCGCAAAAGACCTACTTAGACTGCTCTAAAAAAATTCGAAATTTTTAATATAGATTCCTTTTAATACCTACGTGTGCACCTGAGGCTTAGTTTTTTCATATTTGGTTGTGATTTTTAATTAATATAATTATTTTCAAAAAACGTCATCCTCGTGGGATTACGGGATTATAACAAGGCTTGAAAATACATGGACCGGGCCGAAACGGGGGCTTGACGCCATCCTCTATTAGTGTGATTGATTGAGTTTGGTTGAGATATGCGCTCGCCCTAAGGCTGCTTCATCCTCTATTAGTGTTTGCTTTTTTAAGTGCTCATGCGCCAAAGCGAATTTAATTTTGTTTAGATTTTGAAGGAATTTTCACAAGTAAGCATGCCTCTAAAAGGAAGCAATGCGAAGTTAACGGGTTCCCAGTAAGGCGGCACCATATTATAACATATTTAACTTTTACAAGACTATAATGGCGAGTGGCGACTAAAAATAGAGCTTCCCTTTACTTTTTCTTAGAAAGGGAAACTCGACCAATCATTATTCAAGATTGGAACTTTCCGCCTTTTATTTCGTTTAACCCTCTAATGCATGAATTTTTCTTTTCATCCCAAAAAAATATATACGTATCTTTAATACTCACACATTATGGGAAAAATACTAAAAAAAATTTAACTGCATTAGAATTTAAATAATTTCAATTTTTAAATTTTTTTCCATGTGACGAAAACCAACTGCAAAATTCCAATTTTGATAATAATGATTGGAAAACTACTAAAAAATATTTAAAAATAACCCTTTTTAACTATGATTAATTTTTCAAAACAATTTATTAGTATTTAGTACTAATATTATTGTTCTTTGAATACTGCCAAAAACGTAATTTCACAAAAGTTAATAACCTCACTCTTTAATTTTGAATACACTTTTTCTACTGTCATCTATGAGGATTATTAGGAACTAAAACTCTTAAATGAAATGTAATAGATGAAAAAATACAGATTTGTCTAGGAGGAGCTCTAATTTACTAGAATAAAATGGATTATGTTACTTGTTACCAAACGGTAACAGTATGCATTAGAGGGTTAAGATGGTTAATATGGTGGTGATGACCTTCAGAATTGTAATATTTAACTTTAAATGCAAGAGTATAATGGCAACAAAAAGTAGAGCTGATCTTTAGTATTCACCTGAAGGGGCAACTCGATTAAAAATTTTTCAAGAAATTTACTTTCCATACCATCCATATTAACTAGCAGAATTCATCATAACTACCAGACCATCCATATTAACTAGCAGATCCATATTAACTAGCAGAATTTTAGTTTCTGCTGGTAAATATTTATCTGACCCCTTTATAATTGTAACATATTTAACTTTTACAAGCTGATAATGGCGACTAAAAATAGAGCTACCCTTTACTTTATGCCGGAAGGGACAAACCCGACTAATTTTTCTTTCATTTTTCCCTCAATCAGTTTTCAAAAATAGAACTTTCCATCTTTAAATTCGTTTCCTCTGGTTAATATGGAAGTGACCTTTATAACCAAAAATAAAGCTGCCCTTTACTTTTCGCTAGGAGAATTAACTCGATTAATCATTTTTCAAGAATGAAACTTTCCATCTTTAAACCCGTTTACGCTGGTTAATATGACACCTGACTTTATAATTGTAACATATGTAACTTTTACCAGAGTATAGTGTGGCGACTAAAAATTGAGCTGCCCCTTACTTTTCACCAGAAGAGATAACTCGACTAATCATTTTTCAAGGTTGGAACTTTCCATCTTTTAATTCGTTCCCACTGTTTAATACGGCGGTGCATGACTGTTATAATTGTATCATATTTAACTTTAGTACAAGGGCGACTAAAAATAGAGCTGCCCTTTACTTTTTGCTAGAAGAAATAACTCGATTAATCATTTTTCAAGAATGGAACTTTCCTTCTTTAAATCCGTTTCCGCTGGTTAATATGACACTTATAATTGAAGCATATTTAACTTTTACAAGAGTATAATGGCGACGAAAAATAAAGTTGCTCTTTACTTTTTGCTAGAAGAAATAACTCGATTAATCATTTTTCAAGAATGGAACTTTCCATCTTTAAATTCGTTCCCACTGGTCAATATAGCGGTGCATGACCTTTATAATTGTAACATATTTAACTTCTAGCAGAGTATAATGGCGACTTAAAATAGAGCTGGCCTTTACTTTTCACCAGACTCGACCTATCATTTTTCAAGGTTGGAACTTTCCATCTTTATTAAAAGATTCGTTTTCGGTGTTTCCCCTCAAGGCGCGGCATCAGAAAGAACCCAGGAAGTGGAATATCACCGCGTTCTACAACTCGTAGAAACGGCGATCGGTTTCAGAACAAGTGCAGACGAAAGCCACCAGCGGTCATCGACCGAGCCGTACCTCAAGGGGTAAATAAGAAGAACAAAACGGGATGGATATCTTTGTCTTCCACTAGGAAGTCCGTGTTTGTTCCATAAGTGGTCTGGCTCGAGCTTCAATCATATTTCTGTGAAGGTCGGCTTCGTCAAAGGAAGATGCAACGTGAACTTTCTACAATCGAAAGGTTGAAGACAATGATTTTGTTGAAAGTTTTTGGAGAAAAATGAGGCTTATTAGGAAGGGACATTGATTTTTTATTCGCTTCAATGGTGATTTTGTAGGCATCACATCGATAAAATGAGTTTTGTTGGAACAATAACAATAATTTATTGAATTGATACGATGCAGCTATTTCGATGCGTCGAAGTCTTAACAACACAACTCACGATTTCTGAATTATTAATAATTGAAATTATGCAACTTATTATTATGTTACTACTGAAATTATGTAGCATATTAAATAATAGATTTTTATTTTTACAACATTTTTTTCTATTTCCCACAGAATATAAAAATAATCACTCTGTTTGCATCTCTAAAACTATGTACATCTTTACCATCTAACCTTGCCACACATTGCGTTACTTTCCTAAATTAGATTACCAACAAGACATGCTGCGGGTCGCTCCAATTAAACAAGTGATTACATTTAATTGTTCCGATAAACTGCTTTTGATTGCCGCCCAAAATTACCGAAACCACTTTGTTGGATGGAACCAAAGGTGTGTGAAATGTCATCTTACCAACCGTGATTTCCAATTCCAAAGGTCAACAGTTGGCCCGAGGTGCACGGGAAATCGCATTCCTAGCCGCCCGCTAGAGGGTTAAAACTAAACGGATTCACTTGCACTTGGAGGAGATGCCAGTTGCCGGGGGTTAGTTCGCCAATTTAACCCTCTAATGCATACTGTTGCCGTTTGGCAACAAGCAACATAATCCACTTTTATTCTATTAAATTAGAGCTCCCTCTCGACAAATTTGTGTTTTTTCAACTATTACATTCCATTTTGAAGTTTTAGCTACTAATAATCCTCATAAATGGCAGTAGTAAGGGTGTATTCAAAATTAAAGAATGAGGTTATTAACTGTTGCGAAATTTACGTTTTTGGCAGTATTCAAAGTATAATAATATTAGTACTAAATTACAAATAAATTGTTTTGAAAAATTAATTATAGTTAAAAAGGGTTATTTTGAAATATATTTAGTAGTTTTCTAGTCATTATTATCAAAATTGGAATTTTGTAGTTGATTTTTGTCATATGAACATTTTTTAAAAATTGAAATTATTTAAATTCTAATGCATTTAATTTTTTTTCAGTATTTTTCCCATAATGTATGAGTATTAAAGATGCAAATGTATTTTTTTGGGATGAAAATAAAAATTCATTCATTAGAGGGTTAATTATTTGTCGCCAATATGCGTAGATACCGTTTTAAAGATTGCGAAATGCCTCTCTGCGCAGTTTTCTTTCCTTCAATTGAGGCACAATTCTACAGCTGAGCCATAAAAAAATTTCGATAGATTTACAAGAGCTAATATCGATTATCCGAAATTCTTAGGTTATAAAATTTAATTAGGTATTTATCATTTTGTCTAGAATTTCCCCATCAGTGTGTGTACACATACTACATACGCTTTTCGCACATTCGTGGTTTTGTCATTTGACCAATGAATGTGTGTTAACAAATCAATCAGAATCCATAACGAAAGAAAACTCCAACAACTAGAATTTCCCCATTAGTGCTTCCATACTACATACTGTTTTTGCATATTCGTGGCTTTGTCATTTGACCAATGAATGTGTTATAAATTGATCAGCGAAAGAAAACCCCGACAGCTAGACTCTATCTTTCCCTATCAGTGCTACATATTGTTTTTGAACATTCGTGGATAGGTCATTTGACCAATGAATGTGTGTTAACCAATCGATCAGTGAAAGAAAACCCCGACTTTTTGAATTTCTCCATCAGTGTGTGTGTTTACATACTACATACTGATTTTGCATATTCGTATAGTTTTGTCATTTGACCAATGAATGTGTTATAAATTGATCAGCGAAAGAAAACCCCGACAACTAGACTCTATCTTTCCCTATCAGTGCTACATATTGTTTTTGAACATTCGTGGATATGTCATTTGACCAATGAATGTGTGTTAACAAACCGATCAGCGAAAGAAAACCCCAACTACTAGAATTTTCCCATCAGTGTGTGTTTACATACTACATACTGATTTTGCATATTCGTATGGTTTTGTCATTTGACCAATGAATGTGTTATAAATTGATCAGCGAAAGATATCCATGACAACTAGACTATCTCTCTCTTTCCCTATCAGTGCTACATATTGTTTTTGAACATTCGTGGATATGTCATTTGACCAATGAATGTGTGTTAACAAATCGATCAGAGAAATAAAACCCCGACAACTAGAATTTCCCCATCAGTGCTTACATACTACATACTCTTTTTGCACATTCGTGGTTTTGTCATTTGACTAATGAATGTGTGTTAACAAATCGATCAGCGAAAGAAAACCCCGACTACTAGAATTTCCCCATCAGTGTGTGTTTACATACTACATACTGATTTTGCATATTCGTGGTTTTGTCATTTGACCAATGAATGTGTGTTAACAAATCGATCAGCGAAAGAAAACCCCGACTACTAGAATTTCCCCATCAGTGTGTGTTTACATACTACATACTGATTTTGCATATTCGTATGGTTTTGTTTTTTGACGAATGAATGTGTGTTAACAAATCGATCAGCGAAAGAAAACCCCGACTACTAGAATTTCCCCATCAGTGTGTGTTTACATACTACATACTGATTTTGCATATTCGTATGGTTTTGTTTTTTGACGAATGAATGTGTGTTAACAAATCGATCAGCGAAAGAAAACCCCGACTACTAGAATTTCCCCATCAGTGTGTGTTTACATACTACATACTGATTTTGCATATTCGTATGGTTTTGTCATTTGACCAATGAATGTGTGTTAACAAATCGATCAGCGAAAGAAAACCCCGACTATTAGAATTTTCCCATCAGTGTGTGTTTACATATTACATACTGATTTTGCATATTCGTATGGTTTTGTTATTTGACCAATGAATGTGTTATAAATTGATCAACGAAAGAAAACCCCTACAACTAGACTCTCTCTTTCCCTATCAGTGCTAATATTGTTTTTGAACATTCGTGGATAGGTCATTTAACCAATAAATGTGTGTTAACAAATCGATCAGCGAAAGAAAACCCCGACAACTAGAATTTCCCCATGTGCTTACAATACTTCAGAACTGGGAATAAATTATTCCTGTCTGCGTCAAAAACGTGACGTTTTTTTTCGTGGTCGTTAAATGTGGAGTTGTGAACTGACCTCGTCGTAATGGGCGATTTGTGAGTGCTTTTGCGTTTCCTCCTCAAGCTGCACGATGTTGTCCTATCTAAGGGAGGGGTGGGGGGAATTTTACAATTACAAAGAAAAGGTGAACTTGAACGATAGGTGTCATAGAAGAAGTTTGAGATGGTGTTGGTCAAAAAACAATACTACACTGCTCAAAACAATTAGGGGAGCACATGTTTTAAACCCTTTCACTCCCAATGATTACATTGGGAATCATCAGCTTGTGATTTTTTTCTGACTAAGTTAAATTCGACACTTATGAATCGTTAGATACATCGTTAGATGGAAGAATAACGTATTTTGAAGAATTTAATATTTTTTTTATATTAATGAAAATATGAAAAATATGGTAAAATAAATTTCACTTTAAAACAGAGTTTTAGAAAATAAATTGACCCTTAACTTTTCATGCTTGCATTTTTTAGATGTTTAAAAATATATTTCAACTATTTTTAACAAAAAAGTTTTGAAAAAATTATTGTTATAATTTATTAAAAAGTTATTATTCCATTTCCCCCCTTTAAATTTAAGTATTAAAAACTTAAGATTTTTTCTCCTGTTTTTTACTATTTCATTTCGAATGCATAGTGAACCTATTTAACAAATTTTAGATTTATAGGATAAAAATTAAAAAGTTGGGAGTGAAGTTAAATTTGGAATTAAAAAGTGCTCCCCTAATTGTTTTGAGCAGTGTAAAACTGGTGTGCTAATTGAAACCATTGATCGCTTTGGAGTGAGCCCAAACAAATGCACTTGGCGAAATATTTGGTGTGATTCTATCAGTGTTGGGCATTAAACAATTAATTTGTCAATTATCTTGTCAATCGACTAAAAAGTTATTGCAATTAAATCAATTACAATTAAAATAATCGCAATTGAACTTTTAATTGCACCTTGCAATTAAATTAATTGTATGTCAATTGTAACTCACAACTAAAAGAATTGCAATTAATTTTTTTAGTTGTTTTATGAAACAATTAAAACTAACAATAAACTTTGTGCATTAAAACGAAATGAGTAAAGGTTTTGGAAAATTAAGCTGTAAGTCGCAGACTTAAGAATAAAAAAGTGTTTAATTGTTATTTTTAATTAAAATTAACAAAACAATTGAAAATTAATTAATTGTTAATTGTTACTACTGCAGTTTACAATTAATTGTTAATTGTAATTTTCCGCAACTACAATTGATGAATTGTTATTTTTTGTGATTACATTAAACAATTAAATAATTGTTAATCTTTAATTGTTCTTGCAATTAAAATTTGCCAAACACTGGATTCTACAGTGGTGTTTGTTAGGCTCACGACGTCGACTTGGCGACTTTCTGAAAATAAAGTAAAAACAATACGTTCAACTTTTTTTCTTAACTGAAGAGTACACGGGAAAAACCACTTGATATCGTAGAAGGCTTTCCTCAATAGGGCTCTTCGGCAATGATAGTGAGAAATCGCCTAAATTGGCAAGAAGAAACGGTTACTCGCTTTGTTTTTCTTTCGCGGCAATCCTGATTCACGCCAGAGATCAGTGGAGTGGATACAAAACACGTTTTTACCGCAAATGACCGGTCTACTGGCGCAATGGTTAGTGAACTAGCCTTTGGAGCTGCTGGGCTCGGGCTCGAATGCCGGTTATGGCATGGATGTTTGTGTTTGTCAATACATGTTGTTATTTGTCTATGTGTTTGTGGCGTCCTTCTTTGTGTGTCTCTTTTGACTGTCTCTTCTGGCTAGCGGGGTAATGGGCTATATAGCCTACGCCCTTCCCTTCTAGAGGGCGCAATCACTGTCATTTGTCATTGTACCGCAAATGAAGAACCGAAAGAAAAAACGGTTTCCTGTCGCCAATGTTTGCCAAGCAGACACATAAGGTAAGACTCCTGAAAAATGAAGTGGTTCTTCCCTTGTACTCTTCAACTGTGAAGGGAATTACTACCATCTTGTGTAAAATTTAGATATCTTACTACAGCCTACAAGTATTTTTTTGGATTTTTAATTAACGCCTTTTTAAGATTAAAACGATGCGTTTGACGTTGAGCTAAAGTTAAACTCATAGTTTCCTTGCACAGAAGCCACGGCCATGGGCGGAGCTACAAAACGCGCGGAGCAATCAGATAAAAACAAAATAAAACGGCTGAAATTCTCTCTTCATCTGATTTCCCCACGCGTTTTGTGCCTCTGCCTATGGTCGTGGCTTCTGTGCAAGGAAACTATGAGTTTAACTAAAACGTTAAGGGGTCATAGGAGTCTTAAAAATGTGCAAAGATGGAACTACAAAGCATAGTTTGATCTTTCATGTAATTTTTAACTACTCAATATATAAGTTTAATTTTTTTATTTGTAATTCTACAAGATTTATTTAATATAAAGCCAATTTTAAAATTTATGAAACTTTAGCCAAAACTAAAATAAATGATATTAAACATAAAGCTATTTGAACACATTGTGATTAGGCTTGCGCGGCAAATTGTGAGGTCAAAATTGAAAAAATGACCAAGAAAATGACTTTTTATTGTACAAATATGTACAAACTAGGACTTATACCTAAATTCTCAGCTCAATTTTAATTAAATAATTTCTAAATAAAATTGAGCTGAGAATCTAGGTATAAGTCCTAGTTTATACAGATTTGTACAATATAAAGTCATTTTCTTGGTCATTTTTTCAATTTTGACCTCACAATTTGCCGCGCAAGCCTAATCACAATGTGTTCAAATAGCTTCATGTTTAATATAATTTATTTTAGTATTGGCTAAAGTTTCATAAATTTTAAAACTTGTTTTAAAATAAATTAATTTTGTAGAATTACACATAAAAAATCATACTTATACATTGAGTAGTTAAAAAATTACATGAAAGATCAAACTATACTTTGTAGTTCCTTCTTTGCACATTTTTATGACTCCTATGACCCCTTAAGTGAACGGCTTGTTTGGACTTAGTAGGGGTCACTTGGCGACTTTTTGACGGCTTCAATTTTTTTTCGCGCCAATCATCTCCATCTTCTTCTGAACTCTATGGAGATTAGCTGTTGTTGGCGATATTGCTGTTGCTCGGTTGTTTTGTTTGCGGGGAGATGAAAGTGGTTGCTAAGTGTGGAATTTAAAGCGAGAGAGTGGAAATTTTCGAATAAGAAAGATCCGCCCGAAAGACTCTCAGAAAGGAATTCGTAATGAAAAAAAAAAGCACGATGGCATTGGATTAGAGATCAGAGTAGGGTAGCCAGATGCACTGCTTTTCGCAGTACTGATTAGTTTGTTATTCAACTGTCTTGCTATAAAATTTGTACCAAAAGTGTCCGCCTTACCTTACAAGGTATATAATTACCTTAAGATGTATAGATTTATTGAGTGGCAATTGGAAGTAGTGTACTGTTACACTAAATTTATTCAAGACCCTTATTAGACCGATTATTCTGTATGGAAGTGAGACCTGGACAATAAACAAGACATAGGAGAATAGACTTCTCATCTTCGAAAGAAAAATCCTTCGGTCAATTTTTGGGGCAATCAAAGAGAACGATGTTTCGAGAAGTTTGTACAACCATGAAGTATACAATAGAGTCAAACAACCAAACATACTAAGAGTCATAAAGTCATACAGGATCAGATGGCTGGGACATGTTTTTCGACGTGAAGCTCTGGACCCAGTTAAAAAGCTGACGTTTTCAATGATTGAGGGTACAAGGAGAAGAGGGAGACCAGCTACGAGGTGGTTGGACAGTCATGAAGAGGGACCTGAAAGTGAACCAGATGGAGAAATCTGGCTGCGCAAGTCGCCCTGTCTGGAGAAAGCAGACTGAGAAAGCCTTGGCCTGCACCGGGCTGTAGTGCTGTTAAAGAAGTACTGTTGCACACTCCTAGTTTAGAAAAAAGTTATGCAACAAATAAACCACAGCCGCAATGCCAACAGGAGGCAAATACGGTCACCTATCACGGAAGTTACCCCTATATACATTCATTATACATAACATAACTTTAATAGTCTAGCAAATAATACTGAAGGAAGTTTTAGAAACTTCCAAACATATGGGGCAAACAAACAACTTACGAAACAATTAAACCCCAAACGAACAACGCAGCTTCAAATATTGCTAAAAAGTAGATTTGTAACAGTAATAGATTAATTCTAATAATAATCATCATCATTCATGGCGCGTCAGCCCAGAGTGGGCCAAGGCCTTCTGAACAAGTTTCTTCCAGCCACCTCTACTGGCAGCCAAATTCCTCCAATCTCTAGTTCTGAGCAACAGTCCTCCTCAACTGCAGCCACCCATCTCAGCTTGGGTCGTCCTCTTCTTCGTGTGCTGATGGGTTTAGCTAAAAAAAATTCCTTCAGTTCTAATAATATTAGTTTAAATGGAAAGATATTAGAAATAGTTTAGTTCTAATAAAATATTTTATATAAAATCCGCGTAAATCATTAACACCCCCAGAAGTGAAGGTGATAAGGGTATTTGCAAATTGGTTATTAAATTGTAAATACTGAAGAAGCATTACTTAAAATTACGAGATTTAAAAACAAGCACCCAACACTTTAAATGTAAAACCCGCGTGACATGAAATGAAGGTGTTAATGGTATTTACAAATGGGTTGTTAATGGGCTAAAATACTGAAGAAACACTACTTGAAAAATCTAAAAACACACACCCAACTCTTTACGTAACACCCACGTGACTTGAAATGAATTGAAATGAAGGTGGTAAGAAGGAGTTAATGAAATTTACAAATGGGTCATAAATGGTTAAAAATACCGAAGAAACACCACTTAAAATTTAAAACCAAGCACTTAATGCAAACTTTATGTAATACCCACGTGACTTGAATCGAAGGCGTTAATGGTATTCCCAAATGGGTTTTCAATGGTTTAAAATACTGAAGATACATTACTTGAAAGCTTTAAAAACACAAACCAAATTCTTTATGTAAAACCTGTGTGACCTGTAATGGTATTTACAAATAGGTCGTTAATGGGTTAAAATACTGAGGATACACTACTTGAAAGATTTAAAAACATACACCCAACTCTTACCGAAAACCCACGTGACTCGAACTGAATGTGCTAAGGCTTTAAAGATATTTACAAATGGGTCGGTAATGGTTTAAAATACTGAGAGGAAACACTACTTAAAACTACGAGATTTAAAAACAAACACCCAACTTTTTACGTAAAACCCGCATAACTTGAAATAAAGGTGTTAAGGGTACTTACAAATGGGCTGTTAATGGGTTAAAATACTGAAGAAACACTACTTGAAAGATTTAAAAAAAAACACCCAACTCTCGTTAACGCGTAAACCATTAGCACCTCCGGAAATGAAGGTGTTAACCAAGTATTTTATGTAAAACCAGCGTGACTTAAGGTAGGCGAATACAAAAAATTCTAAAATTTTTACTATTACTTTAATCTTTTCCAAATTTGGCATAGTGATTTCAAATATAATGAGCGATGCTTTTTAGGCATTTTTTTTATTTAAATATAATTTATTTATTTTAAACGGTGTTTTTCACCTAAAAAAAAGGGGTTTGCGCCAACACTTCTAGTATAAAAAGTTATACATTAATTTACCTGAAATTTTTTACAGATGCTATTTCAATATATATGTGTGCCATGAACCTCTAACATCCGGCTTAAATATATAAGTTTTTTTTTTTTTAAAATGTCCAATTGTAAGTTAATCGAAAAAAAAATCATTTTTTTTGTGGTTAATATATAACATTTTTCTTAATAACTTCTTTTCTTGTAATTTGTATGCAACTCTAGAGGGTCATTGCCTGCATAAATTCAAAACGAAGAATTTAACACATAATTAATGTTTGTGGGATGAAAATTCAATGTGGTAGACTTGCTAGCGTAAACCTCCTTTTTTAGTAGAAAAACACCGTTTAAAATAAATAAATTATATTTAAATTGAAAAAAAAAATGCCTAAATAGTATTATTCAATATATTTGAAATCAGTAAGCCAAATTTGGAAAAGATTAAAGCAATAGTAAAATTTTTCGAATTTTGGGTATTCGCCTACCTTAAAATGAAGGTGTTAATGGTATTCCCAAATGGGTCGTTAATGGGCTAAGACACCTATAGAGGATGGTAATCCCGGTCACCACGGAAGTGTTCACTCGTGCACGTGCGTCTCAAGGTCAAGGCCCAGGGACATGTCCAACCCACAGCCAAAGGTCCGTCCAGATCGCAGAAACTGATTGCTATTCTTTGCAGATGAGGACAGATTCTCTCATCAGAGAGCTCCTGTTTAAGAATGGTATGTTGGGGTTAGTTTTGGAGATCGGTTGTTCAGTTTTTAGTATTTCTCCCTAAAACTGCTGTTTTTGTCGCGTGTTACCTTGTCTGGAATGCATAGCAAATAAACAAGACATGCATTTATACAGTGTTGGAAATTGATTTACGAACGGACATTATTTTCGCCAGATATCGCTTTAGTAATAAGTGCTATTGAATTTAGTGCGTTGCGTATTCAGATCATAGTAAAGAATTTTCCACACAAAATTAAAAAAAAAAAAATGGTAAAAAGTGAAATTTTCCGAGGAAAAAAAGTTCAGTTTGGATTGACTTGATGGCTTCATCTTTATTGGAGGGATCTTCGGATTGGAAGGACACTATAATAGTATACTCTCTGTAACTGTAAGATACCAAGAACAAATGAAGAAAAATGATTTTGTTATTCTACTTCACATCACCAATCCCTTCTGTTTTCTCTGGGACTCCACAATGGACCAATACTTTTCTTCTGAGTCTGATGAGACATGTGAACTATTCTTCAATGTCAAGAAAAAGACAAAAAAAAAGACAATGGAATAATGTAATTTTTTTTTTATAAAGTGAGGGTGGCACACTTTGGGGAGTGGAGTTCACTGGAGTGTTTATTAAATGAAAATTGGATCTTTTTTGTGTGTGCCATTGGGTCATGTTTTGATTCATTTTTCGGTTGTCAGAAGTGGGACAACCATCAACCCTTTCTGAGACTATTGTAAGACAATCGATAATTTAGTATATTATTATCGTGAAAACTTGAGTACTGAATAGGAATACTAAAGATCTTGGAATTTTATATAATAAAGGTGTCTGTCCAAAGAATTTTATCTGATTTTCGTCATCATTATTCTTTAATGAAAATTTCTTCCAATGCTGCTTCTCCTGAGAATCTTCTCTGGAAGTGTATAGAGGAACCCTAATATAGATTCCATTCGATATTGGCCTTATAGAATCTATTCGACATTTATTCATTGAAAATTTCTTTTAACCCTTTTGCTACGAAGGATTTCTAGCTTCCTCGTAATATTTGTTAGGAATAACATTATCGAATCCTTAATTGTTCGGGCGGTTTGGGGCGCTTTAGTAACGAAAGGGTTAAAGTAGCGTATCTGAAGAAGTGTATATAGGAACCCTAATATAGATTCTATTCGATATTTGCCTTATAGATTCTATTCGGCATTTATTCATTGAAAATTTCTTTTAACGTAGCGTATCTGAAGGAGTGTATAGAGGAACCCTAATATAGATTCTATTCGATATTGGCCTTATAGATTCTATTCGACATTTATTCATTGAAAATTTCTTTTAACGTAGCGTATCTGAAGAAGTGTATAGAGGAACCCTAATATAGATTCTATTCGATATTTGCCTTATAGATTCTATTCGACATTTATTCATTGAAAATTTCTTTTAACGTAGCGTATCTGAAGAAGTGCATAGAGGAATCCTCCTATAGATTCTATTCGATTTTGGCCTTATAGATTCTATTTGACTTTTATTCATTGAATATTTGTTTTAACGTAATGTATCTGAAGAAGTGTATAGAGGAACCTTCCTATAGATTCTATTCGATATTGGCCTTATAGACTCTACTTGACATTTATTCATTGAATATTTCTTTTAACGTAACGTATCTGAAGAAGTGTATAGAGGAACCTTTCCATAGATTCTATTCGATATTGGCCTTATAGATTCTATTCGACATTTATTCATTGATAATTTCTTTTAATGCTGATTTTCGGCAGAAGTGCACAGAGAAACTCCTTTAGATTTCGTACTGCATTACTCCTTTACACTTTATTAAGTTCTGAAGTCTGAAATCGAATATTAATCGTCGAGTGTCGATGTGAAACGTCCTTACTCCTTCATCGAAATCTCCCCGAAATGTAGTTAACTTTTATTGGGAATAGGGCTGGACAAAATACTCGCTCTAAGTTGACTTTATTAAGTTGGGGAATTCTGTCCGTTTTATAAATGACAGCACCAGTACCTGCTGGTTACTGGTAGGATCTTGCATTTCGCTGTAAAAATTGATTGTTAAAATAATTTAATTTCCCCTAAAATTGAATCCCCTAATTCACATTTTCTTCTATAAAGTAATAAGCAAGCTCTGTCAGTTTATTCTTCTTGTAATTAATAGTCCTTTTTAACATTTGTTTCAATGCATAATGTATAAATTTAGCGCTGAAAAAACTTCTTTAAATATCTACAAAATCTGATTGACTTCATTGCAATGACATATACCAATCAATAAATAGGCTTCTACGGTATCATTATATTGAAAAACTTGATCATTCTAGTTTATAATAGAGAAGATAGTCTAGTTTGAAAAAATATTTTAAAATGCAATTTCAAAGTGATTCTACAAAAGTCCAAAAGTCCATATCCATGCATGTGTATCATTGGAGCGAAGAGATTAAGCAACAGTTAATAAAGTGCTGTTATATATTAACAATACTTTTTCGATTATTTATTCAACGATTGAAATCCTTCGAATTCAAATATAACATTTTTTCACTTCATTTGTAATAAAAGTTCTATAATGCCTTCAAGTTCTATTCTGTCTAGAATTTAAGTATGACATTTTTTCACTTCATTTGAAATACAAGTTCGATTAAAAGGATTCCGATTAAAACCAGTTCCAATAAACAAAAGGTAACACTACTTCCATCCAGATACTTATTCAGAAGTGATCATTGTTTCCAAACATCTTTAGGCACAGTTCATCTGGAAACTCCCTCCCCAAAAAGAGCTCGTACGCGACGAAGATACATAAATGACATTGTATACTCAAGCGAAAACTTCTCTTGCTAACAACGCAATAAATATGCTGGATAATGTGTGTGTAAAGAATGGCTTGGTGTAGGCGAGGCCGATAAGCGTGTATCCACTGTATCATTGCGCTGTTTGTCATAATGGGCCAGGCGTGAAGGCGTTCCGCGTCAACGGTTGTCTTTGTCGGATTGACAAAGATGTTAATGGGAAGGACACAAGTAGGAAAGACGCAATATAAAATACGATACTTTGCAATGCCCAATATAAAATACAATACTATGCAATGCCCAATATAAAATACAGTACATAATGTAATAAACAATATAGAAACGTACACAATATAACACACAATGCAACTTATAGTATAAAATATAATACACAATATAGTACGAAATATAATACACAATGCTGTAAAAAATATGTTACACAATATAGTACAAAATATAATGCACAATGCAGTATAAATATAATACACAATGCCGTGCAAAATAATACACAGTGCATAATTTAATAAACAATATAGATACGTACACAATATAACACACAATGCAACTTATAGTACAAAGTATAATACACAATATAGTACAAAATATAATGCACAATGCTGTAAAAATTATGATACACAATATAGTACACAATATAATACACAATGCAGTACAAATATAATACACAATGCCGTACAAAATAATACAAAGTGCATAATTTAATAAACAATATGGAAACGTACACAATATAGCACACACTGCAACTTATAGTACAAAATATAATAATATCTAGTACAAATATAATAATATCTAGTACAAAATATAATACACAATGCTGTACAAAATAATACATAGTGCATAATTTAATAAACGATATAGAAACACGTGCACAATATAACACACAATGCAACTTGTAGTACAAAATAAAATACACAATGCTGTAAAAAATATAATACACAATGCTGTAAAAATATAATACACAATGCAGTACAAAATATAGTACACAGTATAGTACAAAATAAAATACACGATATAGTACAAAATATAATGCACAATACCGTACAAAATATAATACACAATGCCGTACAAAATATAATACACAATGCAGTAAAAAATACATTATAAAATATAGTACAAAATATAATACACAATGCAGTACAAAATGTATTAAACAATGCATACAAAATACAGTGCACAACACAACACAAAATGAAATTCCATACAATACACATAGGGTGTCAATATGTAATGTATTTTATAGTTTAGTTTTCTATCGAGCTATAAAATGTGTGTAAATAGTCTCCACTTTACTTTTTTTAAATAGTTTTTGAAACGAAAACAACTTTAATAAATTATTATGATTTAAAATTTAATGATGCTTGCATAGTCCAAAAGTTAATTCATTAAACAAATCTGATCATTTTAAATACACAATTCAAAATGAAATATAATACAATGCACCTTACATTGCAAAGTACAATACAATACAATACAACATACTGCACAGTACAAAACTCAATCTAAAATACAATACAATAAGAAATACAAAATACAATATCATCGTAGTTCTTAGTTTGCTAGTGGTGATAATGATATAAATATTAAATAAAATTTTAAGAGAATTTCATTTACAGTTCCTCCAAACTAACATTTAGAGCTTCTAAACGCCCCGAAGGAGAGTATTTCACTTCAGTTGACGCCGAAGCTCGTGAATTTTGTCGAATTGTTTCCAGCCTCAATCTTTCGTGAAATCGGTTACACATCGATTCATAAACGTTTTCTGTCTTTTAGTTTATTACAAATGCAATTCATAGTGCAGTTTTTTTCAAGAAAAATTATTCAATTGTTCATTCAAATTGTTGAATTAATAGGATTACATTAATTTTATGATGCTTTTAGAAACATTATTCACAATTCGTTTTCATCAAAAAATGACATGCTTCAACTCTTTTAGATTTCTGCCACCATTAAAAAAATTGAGTAAATAATTATTTAAATGTCTTAATAATAACTAGTAACGTTTTATAGTATTACATTAGACTGAAGTATCAACTTCCATCTTGTTTATTTTCGAACGAACCAAAGGTGTTTTACAACTTTTGTTGCCAGATTAGGCAACGCACTTATTACATGAATCTCGTTTTCACGTTTACATTAATCTCATTCACACGTCTTCTCGTCTACAGCTATAAATAACTAGAATTGTAAAGGTTAAAAATTACATAAAATTTAGTGAGTTCAAAAATATAACTAGTTTATTTGCAGAAACCGGCATGTTTTGAGAATATGAACACCGAATGTAAAACATGGACTCAATTTTAACAATCAATGAACAATTAACTTTTATGTACTTATAAAAATATGCTAGTTAACCATGAAAGCAATGCTAAAAAATTTTATATTTTAAAATATGTATCAACTAAATAATAAAAAACAGCATAACACAATTTATATGCTAAAATAAAATAATATTTTAAAATATATATCAGCAAAATAATTTATTCAAATTCAAAAGTTGACTTACAAAGAATGTGAGTTTTAACAGATTCTAACCAGGTAATTAACGGCTAACGAGTAAAGAGAGGTTATTTATTAAATAAAATGTTTTAGAAAATATTTTATATGATGTGGTATTCTCTTTTCTTGAACTTCTTTTAAATAAAACTTTTTTGCTGACTATACCAGTGCTTGATTGTTACAAATACTCGCTAAACATTACATCAGCCAACCCGGCAGCGTAACGGTTAGGGAGCTAGTCTTTGGAGCTTCTAGGTCCTGGCTCGAATACCGGTAAGGCATGGATGTTTGTGTTAGTCGAGTATACGCGGAGTACGAGCTCGTTAAATCTGTTGGGTCCGAAAGTCCTGTAGGCGGCCATTGCACAGTTTCCTACGGGTGCCGGTCCCTGGAGACTATTTTCCTACCCTTCAGGGGCATGTCTAAATTGTGGAGATGGCACGCGATAGTTGGCAGCATCTGTCACGCATGTGTGTGTGTTGTGTCTGTCTTACTCGATGAAGGTTTACAAGCGGGTCTCTGATCAATCACACAAGCCTGAAAATATATGTCCAACAACCAACATTGGATTCCAACAAATCATATAAAACAGCGGTTCCCAACCTGGGGGTGATCACCCCCAAGTGGGCGTTTTGTATTTTCAAGGGGGCAAAAAATACTTGAGGGGCTTTTGGGGGGCGATGAGTATTCAAAGGGGGAAAATTAAAATAATGTTTACCTTTGTTCAGTAAAACCATTCTCCAACCATAACCAAACCAGCTAATTTTTACTTTCAACTCTTTTAAATTTTCTTGAAGCCAGGAAAATATCTTAGTTAATTATTTCACTTTTATTCTTTAAAAATATGTGTTTTATGTTTCTTCTATTTTATTTAAAAGTGCCCGGATAAAGCTACTTTGGTTGTTCTTATAAAAGGTAGTAAGTGTTATAAAACTGTTTTCTAGTTATACTTAAACTCAAATTATGATTAGGCATAACATGAAAATTAAAAGGGGGCGATGGATGTTAATCAACCTAAAGAAGGGGGGCGATGGTCCAGAAAAGATTGGGAACTACTGATATAAAACATAACAATACACTAATCGACCGACTTCCAACTCTAAAAATATCATCATAACATACACATTTTCCGTCAATAGCTTTCTTTTCCGCTATGAGAATGCGCAATTAAGAGAGCGTCCGTGAAAATATGCCCATTTTAATGAACGGTCCTCTGTTCTAGAAATAATTAAATGCCAAGCACACAGAAACGCGAAACAAGAATATGTAAATAATCTACATATACCGACTCTCCCGTCTTTGGCGAAGGTAATTCTAGAGTGATTATATACCTCTGTACCAATAGTGGTACACATTTTTAGGGTGTCAAAGGTGGTACTGAGTTTGAACTACATTTAGTCGAATGGAGTTTGGAGATGAGAATTTTAATGAAGTCTTAGCAAAGTGCGAAGGCACTCGTTGAAGCTAGGTACGCTACAAAAAGTTACTTGAACTAGGTCTCGAAGAAATTAAGTATAATTTTGAAACGAAGTTAAGGGTACGCGGTACCCAAAAATTTAAATCCAGTACTTTTGTCGCTAGCGTTCAAATTTAACTATTTTTACAAAGAACTAACATTCAATAAACATATTAAAAAAAGTTATTAATATTAAAACGTTAGTTTTTTCAAAAAGTTAAAAAAATTGAAAATATTAACCTTTTTTCAAAATACTACTCCTCCTACAATTTAAGGAATTTTTTAATGGATTTTTTTCAAAATGTTCCCACATCTATTAATGAAAGTTGGTATGGATATTAAGCTACCAGTTAAACAAAAATAGTTATGTAGATTTATGCATAAAAATAGCCAAAAAATAAGAATTGTTTCTAAATTTTCAACTTCATCACTATTTAAAAAAAATTCTAATCATATTAGACCTTATCCCTACCAACTTTTGTTCATGGTATACGCCTTAATACCGGAAAAAAATTTGGAGCTCTACATTTATTAACTTAAAAGCCTTAGGCTTCAAACCATTCATAAGCTAAAAATCATAATAACATTAAAATAATAATATTTAAAAAGTATAATAATGAGGATGCTCATATAAAATTAAATTTCTAGCAAAAACAAGAAGTTCTTAAGGAACTAAAATAGCCTACTTTCCTGTTACTTAAATACTTACTAAAATTCTTATCTTGAAAAAACTAGGTTCGTAACAGTAAGTGACATCAACAACCGTTTTTCCACATTAAATTTAAAATAAATTTCACTAAACGCTGTATCTAACTAAACACAGCACTAAACACAGCTTTATTTGCAGTTATAAATAATATTTAATTTTTCGTAGAACAAAAACCAAAAAACTACTCCTCAATAAACATTTACTTGGTAAATTCGGCTAGTTTCATTTATTTTATTTCGAAAATTAAATAATTATAACTTTAATCGTTTGCAAAAATTTATATTTCAAATAATAAATATGTAATATTCCTCACTTTTAAATAGAATGAAAACAATTCGTAGTGAAATGTATATTTGACGTCATCTTTGACCATCATTGACCGATGTCTCAAAAATAAATTTATTTTAATTTATTGTCGAAAAGAATTAAAGTTTCTCAAGCAATTGTTGCGATGGCAATGGTGATTTAATTCTAATAAAAATGGCTTCCTATGCTTTTTAAATGAGCATTTAATTTTGAAGTTTTTTAAATAATTGAAGTACTTCGAATTCGAATTCTTTTCTGAAATTTTCAGTGTATTCTAATTTCGATGAGCTGAATTTTTTGACGTATCTCACTTGTCCGTAGCATTTGTAGTTAAATTCAGCGATTTAAATGACTCGAAATCGAATTTCAATGCTAATTCAATGGGAAATTCGTCGTCAAATAGTAGATTTATGTCCGTCCTATCATACAGACAGACGGACAAAATGTATGAAAGTTGGGTGTCTGAGGTTATACATTTCTAATAAAAAAAGAATTTTTAAGATCCGATTAATAGAACTGATTTTGGAAGGGGGGTACGGACGGACAGACGGACGGACAGACAGACGGACGGACGGACATCGACCGCATGTCAATACCTACTTTTTCATTTTTTTTTTAATTCTTCGAATTAAAAAAAGAAAAGTAGGCTAAAAATGAGTTACAATGTTGTTAAACAACACGAAGCGATTTGTTTGTAAATAAATACAATAAAGAAATTACTTAACTCTTACTTTTTATGTTATATAGGAAACAGTTTTCTGAACTCCTAGCATTACGTCTGAATGTAAAAAATAGTTATAAATTCAATTTTAACCTTTCCAATGAGAAAATAGCCTGGACTACTTTGAAATATCTTTATTTAAAAATATTATTTTTTTTAACCCTTTCAGTCTCAAAAATTTACTACACTACAGAAACATCTGATATTCACAAAATAAGCTTATTTTAGGTCAAATATACGAATTCCATAAGAAAAAAAAATCATTTAAATTTTTTATATGGTTTTTGAAAACAATGCCAAAATTTTTTAACTGTGGAAAACAACAAAATAAAATAATATCTATAACCTAAAAACGCTTCGAGTTATATATTTTAAGGTACTGACCATATTATTAAAAAAAATTACTAATTATTTTAACCGAAATAGTTTAAATTGTGTTTTCAAAATGTGGAACTGAAGTGAACTTATCAAAAATCAGGAGAAACGCTTGTTGACTATTTTCTAAATAAAAAAAATAGTAGTTCTGACTTCTATTGAGATTAGTGTAAAATATTGTCTGATAGAACAAAGTGTGAAGAATCGAATGATGTGTGTTTGGATGTCATAGCGGGACATAAACATTTTGAAAAAAATATTGAAATTGATGATGCCAAATGGCATCACTGGGACTGAAAGGGTTAAAGAGTGGTGGGTATATGTATCCTCTTAAGACCCGAGCAAAATCCTACACGTATATTCTTATATATATATAATATAATCTAAACATACTTTTAACTTTTCATACAAATATATGCTAAAAAGTATGTTTTTCAAAGATTTTTTTTAAAATCATGTTTAATAGCTACTTAGAGACACGCCTTAAACTCCAAAAATACAAATTTTTTGTGCTATAAATGCAACAAAAAAGGCCGTTTCACTTATTTGTAGTTAACATATTATTTTATATTTTTTAATGCAAAATGCCTTAAAAATTAAACACTAAAATAACTTAATAAAAAATGTGAAAAAAAACCAAACAAACCAAATTGTAATAATTTTTTTAATGAACTCTAATATCGCAGTCACCCTCGTTCAATTTCATTTTATTTTATAGAAATAAATGACTGATACCTGTCATCAAAGGCTGAAATCTGATAATTGTATATTCTTCTATCGGACCAGGTCGATTTCGGAACTAATTAACGTGTTAATTAGCAGTGGGGAGGTTTTAAAAATTCCACCAAATGGGGACGCCAGGTCTCGCAAAAGGTTATTAAGGATTAGAGAACCATACAGTTATATTACGAAAAGCAAGGACTTGGTATAACTTCTCCGTAGATATAACGTAAGTTACCCTTTTCTACTTGGAACTTAATCGACCATTACAGGCAGGAACCGGCTAATTCCTGCAGTAAAATAAGAAGGTTTTCGTCAAATTTAACAACTTTGAGATAATTTTACGTTGTGTATCTCGATTTGCGTTCAAAGTTTGAGAATTGTATGATTTTGGAATAATTCGAGGCTTGGGTGGGTTTTAGAAAAAGTATAAGATAATGTTATTCAGGTTGGCGAAAATTAATTTTGTTTTTTCTTATTTTAATGGTGTTTTATAGTTACAAATAAGCGCCATTTTTAATTTTTTGGCAAAATTAATTGTCAAGGACACTCAACTTTTTTAGAAAAAGAACGCATTTTCCATGTAATTTTTGTTTTAAATGCCGTGTTTTGCGATTATTTTTCTAAGGTGTATAATTAGTGTGTGAAGAAGCGGTTCTAAGTAACAGTTACTTTTACAAAAACTGACATATATAAGAAACTATCTATAATTTTTTACAATATATATTAGGTCAAAACATGCCTGATTGTTAAAGTTAAAGGTATTACAGGTACACAGGATAAAGAAACGAATTTAAATCATTGTTACAACAATTCTTTAACAAAAATTTCTCATTAAATAAATATTAACCACTTTTGTAAGCAACAACGTATAGCTTCAATAATGAATTTATAATAATAATTACGACTGAAAAAATTTCTTTGAGACGAGATTGCGAGCGTACTAGCTAGAGTTTTTTGAATCTTGATAGTTTTTGCGTAAAAAATCGTGTAAAAAATGTTTTAGATTGCAATTTTAAGTGTATATTTTATTGTAATGGCTTACCTTTTATTTGAGGAAGCCGTTGCAGAAGCCCTGGAAGTATTGTATGGGATTTATTGCAGTATTTTGAATTTGGCTTATCGCGTATTTATTTGCTTCATTTATTTTTTTGCATTGACTTATGTATTTGTGTACGGTTACGTATCACGATACATAGGATAATGCAAAAATAGATGTAAGCTCAACAGATAATGCATTTCTCCCTTGAAAATTGATCCTATACCCTCACACACAATTAAATAAGCCACATAAAATAATTTTCAATACTGGAATAACTTTCATATACTGGAATAACTTTCATACGCACTTCCTAACCGAATCCATCAATTTTAAAGCTCTGCAACATATGACAATAAAATACGCCAAACCTTAAGATTGCAATGATATACTTGTAAAGCTGAAGTTCGAACTGAAATCCTAATGAAGGAGATGATTATATGAGAAATGAGCCTTTTTAAAGGCTATAAGTACCGTTAGATAGAGACAGTCGGTTGAAGGAGTGAGTTATAATGTACTTAATGCTGAGGTGGTAAGTAAAATTAAATTTTAAAACAGTTTTGTTAAAATTTTATTTTAAAAATTAAATTTCGATTTGAAAAAGTTTAATTTTTAGTAAAATAATGTGCCAAATGCATTTTATATTTTAATGAATTAATTTTTGAGTTTGAGATCTTGTCCTGGCTGATTATGTCCTCAATTTGTCAATCTCTTCAAATTGGAAATATATGATAATAAGAAAAATCGGTTTTCGTATAGTAACGGTTTTGGCGATATTTCGTCCGATACCCATTTCAAGATGACAACAAACTTGGAATATCTCAGGTCGATAGACTTTGTACATTTCGGTTTTTTGTCACTTCGACTTGGCCTCTTTTTTAGAAAATCAACGAAACCGCGAACTTTGCCTTGAAATTAACCTTAAATGTTTAAAAAAAACTAACTTTTAGTTTTTATCAACTTTATTACAGCCACGGTATAACGGCTGTATGTTCAATGGCGACTTTTGCGAGCATGAAAGTTTAACTTTGGGTTGATATGCCCATCGGAGTTTTATGAAATATGAAGTAGAAGATTTACCACATTTGACATTTTCGTTGCTTGGCAACGTAACGCAAATCTAAAATAAAGACCAGACCTTTTAGTAGCTGTTCGAATATTTTTTTAAAGTTTGTTTGAGACTAAAATTATAGTTCTGTAAATTTTAATCCAAATTGAGATTGGCTATATATCCGGAGCATTTCTCTACTTTTTATCTATATAGTAATACACGAGGATTTCGAAACCTTGAAAGATAATTTCGTCACTTAAGTTCCCACATGTGCTATCTCACTTTGCACAATGGATGGGACTTACTGTCCAGTAACCCTTGGCGAATCTTCTAAAACCGCGCCAAATGTCCGTATTCTGGCGACTTTTGACGTCGAGCTCTCTATACTGCACTAATAATGGTCAGATAGGGTTGCCGGAAAACGTCATCATTGTGAAGTCAAAGAGTTCGAATCATCAGTCAAAGTCAGACAGGTTGTCGCAAAAAAAATATATTTATATCAAAATCGAAAAAATTCGGCTAAGAGATCCGTTGTGCAAAGTGAGATAGCACATGTGGGAACTTAAGTGACGATTTATTGCTTTAAAAAGTTTGTAAATATAGATCAAACCAGTAAACTGTTTTAGTTTATTTTTTTTAAACTTTCAGTGACTGCACGGGGGACAGTGGTCCGGTTGTCTGTTTTTTTTGGAATGGTCTTCTTGAAAGTTAGGAGTGAGATAAAAAAAAGAGATGGGAAATCAACCGACTGTTTTTGAATGTCCACATGCTATCGTGAAAATGTGCATGAAAATTTTAAGCACATGAATCTCAACTGCTGCCAATTGTTGAGTTTCTTGGGCATCGCCAAATGTCCGGAAGGTCTTAATGATTCATAAAAGACCATAGCTGTTTGAAGTAAAGTTGAATGAGTGAATGTATAAAGTTGAATGTTGTTGCTAAAGTGAATGAGTCTGAGAAGAGTTAAGTTTTGTTACTCAAAACAGATGAGGTAAGTGAAAAAAAATCCTGATAACTTATTATTCAAAATAATGATTGATAATTTTGCATATTTTTATTTGTTAATTTTAACTGTAGTAATTTTTATCAATAAAATTTTTTTAATTTTTAAAAATATAATTTTTAAATATTAATTTGATAATTTATTTTCAATCAATGAAAAAATGGCAGAAAATCACTCAATTGTATAATTTTTAAGGAACACCTAGCGTATTCGGGCCGGATTGCTATTTGGTAACTTTTGGCGTTCGGTTCGGCTAGTATGTTTTCGCTACTTGGCTGCAAAAGTTAAGCCGCCAAATCGAGACCGTCTCGAATACGGTAGCAGTACCCTTTTTAATGCAAAACGCCAAATAATGACAACTTGTTATATCGCAGCTGTTAAATTTTTCTTAGTTTGCCTGACACTAAAATATTAATACTATATGATGAATTAGTGAAGTTGCTTGAATAAAAGAGAATATACATTTCTAGTAATTTAGTTTTTTTTTTGTCGAATAAGTTAAGTTCATTTCTATATCTTTCTTATACTTATTTCTAACTTATTTCTATGCATTTGATCGTTGATCTTAAAACGTTCATTTCTTCACAAATATTCTCATGTGTCATACGCAAAGTTGAGGATATTATCTGAAAATTTAACCCTGCCCTTGATTCGTGACTAAAAGTTTAAATATTGTGTCAAATAATTAAAATTTCTCGTTTTAGTGATCGTAATGGATCAATTTGTCCTGATGAAGATATGGAGTATCACTGATAACTCCGAAGAGTTTAAACCAGGACTGAAGGGTGTATGTTCCAGTCCTGAGCAGTCCTAGCACCTTAGACTTGCAGCCCTAGCACCATTTTGAACAAAGGACTGAAAGGTGCGTTCCAGTCCTAGCGCCGATTTGAAGAAGAACTGAAGGGTGTGTGATCCAGTCCTAGCGTCGTTTAGAGCAAGGATTGAACGGTTTGTGTTAGTCCTAGCACCGTTTTGAACAAACGACTGAAAGGTGTGTGTTCCAGTCCTAATGTGTCGACGTGCTGCCTGAGATGAATGAAAATAGCTTCACATAAGATAACATTGTATAGTTGTGTAATCAAAAGTTATTGAATAAACCTCCATTCGATTTACCTCTCCAATGTGTTTGTTTCATTCAAACCAAAATGATTCAATTAATTTATATTTTATCTTAATTTATATAATATCTAAGCGCTTATACACTCTTAAAACAAAAGAGTGAAATCCACTCCAGTTGGAGAAGTGCATTTCCGACACTGGAAAGGAGTGAATATTAACTCAGACTAAGCTAAAATCACTCGTTTGGAGTGATCCTGTCGGAGGTTTAACACAAAAAGGATCCACTCCTTTCGGGGAAGTGCATTTTCTAGACTGGAGGACTGAAAATCAACTCAGACTGAGTTAAAATCGCCCATTCGTTTTAAGAGTGTAGTTTTAGAATTCTATGATATTCCAATTTTATCGCCTATTTCCATAATTTGGCTTTTAAAACATGCATTTTATTTTTTTCAAAAATAGACTTTTGAACTGAACTTTATAAGTTCACATTTATAAAAATATATTTCTCTGTTCAGAAATGTGAAATGTAAGATGGTAGCTCTAAAGTCCAAAAGACTAATTGCGAAGTTTGAAACGATATTTTTCAGCTAAAAGTTTGCATCCATTAATAAAACCGAAGAATAAACATATCCATTTTGGTTAGTGTCAATTTTAAAATATTGTAGAGTGCAACTTCTTCTAGGACCCCATTACAGCTAACTGTAACTTGACCCCTTTGAGTTTTGAATTTACTTACGAAATCTTTCAACATTTATATATAAAAATTAAACAGTTTTTGAATTCTACATATGTATAATCAATGCTTATTATCAGTCAACCATGTCCAGTACAATGAGTTTTTTTAATTTGATTTTTTACGCGCAATACGTTTAAAAGATTCACTGTAGTTTCTGTTGGATTTTTTGAAGTGCAGTGTTTCCTAAACGCAAAGATGTTAAAGCAATTTTTTTGTATATTTATGAAAGTTCACATTTATGAAAACATGTTTTTTGAAATGTGAAATGTAAGATAATTAACCTTTTAGCCCTCATGTCCGAAAGACTAATTGTGAAGCTTGAAACGGTATTTTTCAGATAAAAGTTTGCATCCATTAATAAGACCGAAGAATAAACATGCCCATTTTGGTTAGTGTCAATTTTAAAATATTGTCGAGTGAAACTTCTTCTAGGACCCCATTATATTTAACTGTAACTTGACCCTTTTGAGTTTCGAATTTACTAACGAAATCTTTCAACGTTTGTAAAAATTAAACAGTTTTTAATATCTACATATGTAAAATCAATGTTTATTATCAGTCACAACAATCTTTAGTCAATCAATTTCCTGTAAGTTTTAACTATACACAGACAACTTTCTTGAAAAGAGAATCAAAATTTATTTACAGAAAATGGTATGTAAGTTTAAAGGGATCCATATGATAATGACCTTAACGAAATTGGTTAAAATAGTTTGGTATAATAAGCTGTCTATTTTTTTTTAAATACCTGTATTCTGAGTATACTCTTTCGAATATTTTAGTTTACAATAAATCCACGTAAAAATTACAATGTTTTATTAAATGAGTTAAGTCTTAAAAAAAAAAATAGTTGGAAAATTTGCCTCACCAATTTTTGACCGTCTGGGAAAATTTACCCCGCCTACGGAGCAGGTTTTCGAGCTCAACATGCTTGCATTTAACCACTTGCTGCCAGAAAGTAGATTTACTTTACTGGAAAAGTAGCAATGCTAATCTCTGTAGACAAGCATGTCAGGAAGACAATTACATCTGGTTTACTTCAAAATAAAAAAAAGTAAAAAATATACAATCAAAAAGAAGAAAGCATGGTACACTAGCCACGGTCTCCCCTACTTATTGTGGATGTATAACTTATATTAGGTCAGATTTCTTAAGTATGTTGGAAAATCTAACATACAGAAAAATACAATTGTTTTTGTACTGTTGGAAAACCCAACATACACGACTACCAAAAATTAAACTTTTAATGCCACAAAACGCAAAAAGCAACTACAATTTCAATTGCGAATCGAAGTCGAAATTCTTAACTCACGTATTTTACATGCTTTGACATTTTTTAAGGAAAATTATTATGAATATTAAATATCTACATTTATGATCACTAGAAATATTTTTAGTATTTTTATATTTTTAAGGTAATATGTTTTTTTTCACATAACTCAGAATTATTTTAACCTTTCAAAATATCAATGTAATTAGGATAATTTGAGGCAAAAATTATCTGTCTCATAACAGGCTGAGTTATTTTACCTTGCCTCTGTTAGTCATTTTGCAATTTAATTAAAATTATGTCCATTAAGTAAATATTTGAAATGAATCGAACTCCATTAACAGTACGTTCTTTGATTTGACAAACGCTTAACCCACGTTTTTTTTAAATTGGCGAGCGTCACATTAAAAAATTGGACATTGTTATTGCAGTAATTTTTAAAGAGGTCTGCTAAATAAAAAATTTAAGTTTCCCATACGTAATCAATTTTAATGTTGCGTATATTCCGGGTTTTAAAGCTAACAGATACAAGTTGCACGTTTGTATCGCGAATGAAGAACCGATAGAAGAACCGGTTTCCTGTCGCCAATGTTTGGCAAGCAGACACTATTACGGGAAGACTCCTAATAAATTAAGCGGTTCTTGCCTTGTACTCTTCATATTCGAACAGTACTTGTATTTAAATAGCAAAATATTAGGGATATCACAATATCTTGATATTTCAATACAAGAACTGTACGAATTTTGTGCTTTAAACATTATAATATTATTTTGTAACTTCGATAGTAAGACGTTACATATAAGATAATGCAAGTAAAATGTCAGTTACATGTTCGTCAAACAGAAGCCCCAGTCAGTAGTAAGAATAAATTAACTTTTCCTAATGATTCAAAATTGTTTCCTTTTTTTAAAAAAAATCCAACAATGGAAAATGTCTTTTATTTGATAAATGAATTTCAACATGGTGTGGGAATAAAACCATTAATCTTTGAGAAAATTCAGTAGATGAGAAAACTTGCTTAGACTCGTTTGACAATATTTTAACTGGTCGTTATTACTAAAAACTGAGTTTTATACAGGGTGTCACTTTCAAAAGAGGCTACAGAACGATGGATTTGTAGTAATGTCCCCATTCTGCCTCTAAAACTTGCTTATCCTTCAGTAAATATCGATGCCCTAAGGCAGGGTTTCCAAACCTTTTTGCACCTGCGTACCACTTGACTTTTTGAGAAATTTTGGCGTACCACCAGACCTAAGTACTTTAATGAATGTATAATATTTACTCTTCTATGAGCGTTCAACGATTTTTTGAGTAAAATTCCTGAGAAAACTTCGTATTTAATGGTTAGATATTTGTTTATTTATAACATGCTTATAATCACGAAAGAATGCCGAAATGAGAAACACTTCTAATCAAAATGCCAAAGGTACACTCTTAAAACAAAAGAGTGAAATCCACTCCAGTAGGAGAAGTGCATTTTCGACACCGTAAAGGCATGCATATTTACTCAGACTGAGTTAAAATCACTCGTTTGGACTGATCCTGTCGGAGGTTTACACACAAAGGATCCACTCCAAAAGGAGAAGTGCATTTTCCAGTCTGGAGGAGTGAAATCCACTCAGACTGAGTTAAATTGGGAGTGTTTGTTTTAAGAGTGTATGCACAGCACAATATTCCTAAACTCCTCAGAATTTCAAATACATGTTTTGATACCCAAGAAAACCAACATTTTACTTATTTGAATTTATACATTAAAAAAAATCATTCTTTTTGTTTTAGTTCCCTTATGAAAATTCTTACTTTTAACTTTCCGGAAGTAAGTCATTAAATTCGTATAAATTCGATTTTTTTATGTATTTTTTTTAAATGTCTTCCTTTTGGCAGCCTATTAATATACATCATTAATTGTTTAATTCCTTTATTTTACAGTTAATTTTACCATTAATTTCAAAGTTTCGCTAATTTAAATACACTTTTAACCCATTATAGTAATTCATCAATTTCAACATGCACTAAATAATATAAAATCCATCGATTCTTTTAGTATATTCGAATATTTTGTGCACAAGTATTTATTGAAAATTTCGAAAAATATTCGAACCAATTTCAAAAAGTGACATTATAGAGACCTGTAAGTCAGATACATTTATCATAGGGGAGAGGAGGGAGGATTGGGACATTTTCACATAAATATTTTTTTATTCATTATCCCCTGCTTATTTATCGATGCAAATGGTTAAATAATAAACTTACATGTTTTAAGTTATTTTTAAAAAATACACACCATTTAAATGTTGAACAAATTCATTACTGTTGAGGCATTCAAATTACAAAAATTTTGTCCCATTCCTCCCTCTTGGGTGGGAGGAGTGGGACATGAGTATGGGAGGGATGGGACACATTTGAAAATTAAAGACCACTTATCGAATATCATAATGAGAAAGGTTAAGTTCAAAAGAAAAGCAAGGCTGCGCTCTACTGGTCCCACCAATCAATTGTGGTGGCAGCAATTTCATGATAATATTGTTTTTTTTTTCTATTATACTCGAGTCATCCTGTTGAGAAAAATTAAAATTTCTTTTCGTGTCCTTTATCAAAAATTTTACATTATAACTTTCAGCATTGCCAATACTCTCCACCATTGCAACGTAGAAAACAATTGACTGTTTGGTGAGGAATTTGACAAGCACAAAATCATATTTGCCTATGTTAGGCTTGTCCTTTATCCAGTCAATCTCTTGTGCTATTTCCATGTCATCATCTGAACTGTCATGTAATGAAAATAATGACCCTTTGCTATCACTAGATTCATATCTTTAAATGGTAATTTTCTTTTGATTTTTTAAATTTTTGGCTTGCATACATATTTTGGTTGGTACATTTTTTCAACAGTCTGGTAGTTTCTGCTTCTTCAATTTCCTTCTTTCAGGGGTATCTGTTAATATTCTTTTTGTCCTTTTTTCTTTCCTATACTTTTATTCAATGGTTCGTTTTAGGAAATGAACGTATGGATAGGAGGATGGAAGAATTGGACTGGAAGGAGGACGAATGGACATGTCCCATTCCTCCCTCTTTCAGTGTGTCCCATTCCTCCCTCTACATAATGCTTCTCAAAAATAACTTCTTACATAAAACATGCTGACTTTAGACTTATCTAAATTGCTGATAAGCGTGCATTGTATCTTTAAGAGTACTGTGACACCATAGTATGTTTGTTTTAGAAATTACACGAATAAAGAAATAAAACTTAAAATATATTAAAAACTTTCTCTGGAAGTGTGAAAATAAACTTTTTCCGAATGTAAACTGAAAGTTGAATCTGGATAAACTGGAAATAGGTAACAACAAGAAGCTATAAATATGCTATCTAGTGGTGAAACTAAAAATAAAATTAGGTCAATTATTTTGCCATATTTTCAGCTGTCCCACCCCTCCCACCGTCCCAATCCTCCCTCCTCTCCCCTATATGTATATATAAAAAAACGTTTGTAAAAATATTCAATTACTGACAGTAAAATTGTGGCTTATTTTTTTTTTCATTGGATTAACACAGAGGAACTTAGGCTTGGAGACCCGCGGTTATTTGGGCTCATTTGCCCTAAAAAAATCACATCACTTCAAAATTGAAATATAGATTTACGTATACAGTAACCCCTCGCTATATTGCGCCTCGCTACATCGCGCATTCGGATATATAGCGCTTTGTATCATGTCTCCCAATTTTCTCACCGTTTTTTCCCCAATTTTATTATTTCTTTAAAATCAATTCTAATATTGGTGGACAAATTCATCTAATATTGGTGAGGGGCAGTTAAGGGGGAATGGGAGTGCTTTACCAGGGGTCTCCGAACTCAAGTGCCTCAATGTTAATCCAATGGGAAAAAAATTATTTTCTTTGCCACATTTCTCGGGCTGTATTGAATATTTTTACAAGCGGATTTTTTTATGTGATAAATGTAGCTGACTTACAGGTCTCTATCTTCCCACTTTTTGAAATTGCTTCGAATATTTTGTGTAAAATAATTGATAGAATATTAAAAAAATTATTCGTACTAATTTCAAAAAGTGGGAAGATAGAGACCCGTAAGTCAGCTACATTTATCACATAAAAAATCCGCTTGTAAAAATATTCAATACAGCCGGAGAAATGTGGCAAAGAAAATATTTTTTTCCCATTGGATTAACATTGAGGCACTTGAGTTTGGAGACCCCCGGTCCTGCACTCCCATTCCCCCTTAATAAACTTTCGTTCGTTGAGATTTTCCGGAAACAGGTTTTACGAGTAAAATTCAAGCAGCTAACTTTAGATGAATATTTTAGTATTATTGTGCAATAATATGGATTGTAAAATTAATAATAAGTCCTTTTTCAATTTTGGTTTCCTCTTTTAGAGTAGTTGTATTATTTAATATGATTTTTTTTTTCATCTTTGAAATAATTTTGTGCTATAGTTTAGAAACTAAACTTTTGTTTGGAGCTAAAATACATCAAAAGTATCATATTTATCAAGTCGCTCGTTATATCGCACATTCGGTCATATCGCTGTTTTTTGCTTGTCTCCCGGAAAGCGCGATATAACGTGGGGTTGCTGTATTTGAATGTGTCATTTGTGTTTCATACATCATCTATCTATAATGAATATTGAGTTATAATGAGTTATTAGATAAAGAACTCATTCGAAGCAATTAGCATTTTTATCACATCGCTCATATTATACAATATATCATCATGTGTACTCTTTTGCCGAACTGAAATCTTCTAATGATACTTTTCTGAGATTTGTTACCGCGATTATGTAGACATAAAAAAAACTGCTGATGATATGAACTGTGTTTGATGTTATGTTGATTGCTATTGATTAGTTTGAACTAATGACTCCAATAACAAAAAGAATTTTTTTTAATGGAACAATAAATATAAGTTGTTAGTTAGTACTAAAGTTAAAATTAAACTGTTGTATGTTTGCAATGTTTTAGATTATATATTTATTATGATCATTAGATTATGTTGACAAATACTTCGATTCTGATGAAATCAATAAACATTTCTTTAAAAAAAAAACATATTTGCATAACATAAAAACATCTGACCATTATTAGCGCAGTGTAGAGAGCGTGACGTCGAAAGTCGCCAGAATACGGACTTTTGGCGCGATTTTGGAAAGTTAGCCAAGGGTTACCGTACAGTAAATCATATCCGTTGCGCAAAGTTAGATAGCACTTGTGGGAACTTAAGTGACGAAATTATTTTTCAAGGTTTAGAAATCCTCGTGTATTACTATGTAGATAAAGAGTTGAGAAATGCTACGGATATAGGGCCAATCTCAATTAGGATTAAGAATTACAGAACTAAAATTTCAGTATCAGACTAATTTTAGAAAAAAATAAACAGCTATAATAGCCAAATATGGTAATATAGCCAAATGTGGTAAATCTTCCACTTCATATTTCATAAAACTCGATGGTAGTCCAGGCAACGAAGAGTTCTAGAGGGAAAGTTTTGGAACACAATTTTTGACTTCATAACTTTGTTTAGACTAGTTAGGAGGTAAACATATCAAAAGTCCCCGCCCCTAGCCCCTGTGCTAAAGGGGGGAGGGGGGGTTGAATGTCCCATTTTTCGGTTTTTCGCTTATATCTCGAAAACTATGAGTTCTAGCTATATAATTGTAATACACAAAATGAAAGCTGATTAAATTTGCTACAAGCTGCACCCCTCAAGTGTTTTAATATCTTGTATAGTTTTCGAGATATCCGCTCTTGAATGTCAGTAATTTTGGAGAAAACACTTCTCCCCCCACATTTTCCCTCTTTTTTGACCGGATAACTCTTCAATAATGCACCGAAACACTAAATTTTGGCCCTAGATTAGTAGAGAATTTAATTCTTTTCAATAATATAACTTATTTTACTATTTTATCTATTTTCCTTCAAATTTTAAAGCGGTTTCAGTGTTGAGTGAAGATTGTACTGAAAGTCCCATAGAGCTAATGCATAAGTTTTGAAATCGCAACTTTTGGAAAACAATTTATTTGCCATGTTATTCCATTTTCACAAGGTATTAGAATCATCATAACATCAATTTAACACAAAATTGAAAAGAAAATAACATCCGGTTATTTAATTATTAATTAATAAAGTTTTAAAATAGTGGCGCCATCTGCTGTATATGTTTGAAATTTTAAAACTTCAAAAATATATAATTAAATAACTAGATAATATTTTTGTTTCAAATTTGTTTCATTTCGATGTTATGTTGATTCCCATACCTGGATAAAAAGGGCTAACATGGCAAAGCAGTACATCTGTGGAAGTTGTTATTCCAAAACTAATGCATTAGCTTTATCGGACTGACAACCCCTCTTATGTACACTTATTCTATACTGAACGTCTAAATGACACTGATACTCATTTTGTAGGCACGTTGTTACTTTAATATTTTATCTATTTTATTTCATTCCTCGAACTCCAGTGGGAAAAACGGTCAGATGATCCCCCTGTTCTTCTTCATCTTCGGAGTCAACTTGAGAGACCCTTTTGAGGCTAGTCCCCTGGGAATTTTGGCATTCTGAGGAACATTTGAGACTTGATTTTTTACAGCTACCCCCCAGTTTGAGCTGGCACAGACTTTCATGTTTCTGCAGAAAATTATTTTCATAATATTGTCAGGTGCTGCTGCTAACTCACTGTGCACTTTGACCATCAGGCAGTTATTCTCAATCTTCCAATCATACACAAGAGGAGGCAGGTCATTTCCCAGCCACAGCTCATCTTGGTGTAATATTCAGAGGAAATACTGTTTTACTGTTTCCTCAGTGGGAAGAAGACGATATATCAGGCTTGATGGCGGCTAAGGATTTCAAGAGTGAATTATACCTGTGGAATTGGGGAAGGCCTTTTTCGTTGGAGCCCCATAACACCTCAAGATGCAGGTATTGCCTGCCTTTTGTACCTGATATGTGGTTAGGAAAGGGTATGAAAAGACCGCTGCTGCTTTCTGGACTTCTGACGACTTCGTACACAACTTCACAAATGCGATCCCGCTTTTTCGAAATGTGAAAGATGTAGTGTCGCATCCAGCTATTGTGTTTGCAAAAATAGCACGTCCTAAACCCAGTTGCTGTAACTCTTTTGAGGAGAATAAAAATTCCTTTGTCTTCCCACGTCCAGGCTTTCTGAAACGGATGTCCTTATGCACATCAGCTGTAGCCATCAAGAGGACTGTAAGGTCGACACAAAATATTAAAGTATAACAACGTGCCAGCAAAATAAGTAATTGTGTCATTTCCGACATTATCACAGCCGTATGCCGTATCAGAACGTCCACATCCCTTTCTGTTCGAAGGGTCCTACATTCAATTGTCCTCAAGCTACACCTTAAGTATGTTGATGAGACCATTTTATTTAAATTGTTCCACAGAAAATCATCTTGTTTGACGTTTATTTTGGTGTCTTCAGTGAAAGGATATCAACCGACTGCGACTTCTTGAGTCGATAGCTCTTCTGCTGGTCCCAGTGCACAGTGAGTTAGCAGCAGCACCTGACGATGTTCTGAAAATTATGTTCGGATGATGTAAGAAAGACTGTGTCAGCTCAAGTGTAGCAGCAAAAATAGCAAGCCTCAAAGGTCCTAGACCATGCCAAACTTACCATTGGAACAGCATCAATGGGGTCCCTCAAATTGACTCCGAAGATGAAGAACATGAATAGCATCTGACAGTTTTCCCCCTGGTGTTTGACGAATGAAATAAAATAGATAAAATATTAAAGTAACAACGTTCCTACAAAATGAGTATCAGTGTTATTTAGACGTTCAGTATACAATAAGTGTACATAAGAGGGGTTGTCAGTCCGATAAAGCTAATGCATTAGTTTTGGAATAACAACTTCCACAGATGTACTGCTTTGCCATGTTAGCCCTTTTTATCCAGGTATGGGAATCAACATAACATCGAAATGAAACAAATTTGAAACAAAAATATTATCTAGTTATTTAATTATATATTTTTGAAGTTTTAAAATTTCAAACATATACAGCAGATGGCGCCACTATTTTAAAACTTTATTAATTAATAATTAAATAACCGGATGTTATTTTCTTTTCAATTTTGTGTTAAATTGATGTTATGATGATTCTAATACCTTGTGAAAATGGAATAACATGGCAAATAAATTGTTTTCCAAAAGTTGCGATTTCAAAACTTATGCATTAGCTCTATGGGACTTTCAGTACAATCTTCACTCAACACTGAAACCGCTTTAAAATTTGAAGGAAAATAGATAAAATAGTAAAATAAGTTATATTATTGAAAAGAATTAAATTCTCTACTAATCTAGGGCCAAAATTTAGTGTTTCGGTGCATTATTGAAGAGTTATCCGGTCAAAAAAGAGGGAAAATGTGGGGGGAGAAGTGTTTTCTCCAAAATTACTGACATTCAAGAGCGGATATCTCGAAAACTATACAAGATATTAAAACACTTGAGGGGTGCAGCTTGTAGCAAATTTAATCAGCTTTCATTTTGTGTATTACAATTATATAGCTAGAACTCATAGTTTTCGAGATATAAGCGAAAAACCGAAAAATGGGACATTCAACCCCCCCTCCCCCCTTTAGCACAGGGGCTAGGGGCGGGGACTTTTGATATGTTTGCCTCCTAACTAGTCTAAACAAAGTTATGAAGTCAAAAATTGTGTTCCAAAACTTTCCCTCTAGACCCTTTTTTCAGCCTTCGTTGCCTGGACTATGGGTATATCTACCCAAAGATAAGCTTTCAAGCTCGAAAAAGTCACCATTGAACAGACAACCGTTATGTCATGGCTGTACCAAAGTTGCTAAAAACTAAAAGTTAGTTTTAAAAAAAAAACATTTAAAGTTAATTTCAAGGTTAAGTAAGCGGTTTCGTTGATTTTCCAAAGAAGACGCCAAGTCTGAAATGTACAAAGTCTAACGACCCGAGATTTTTATTGTCATCTTGAAATGGGAATCGGACGAAATGTCGCAAAAACCGTTACTGTACGAAAACCGATTTGTCTTAAGGATTATCAGATATTTGATATTTGAAGAGATTGCCAAATTGAGGATATAATCAGCCAGGACAAGATCTCAAAGTTAAAATTTAATTTATTAAAAATTAAAATGCGTTTGGCACATTCCTTCAATAAAAGTTAAACTCTTTTACATCAAAATTTAAATTTTTAAATAAAATTTTAACAAAACTGTTTTAAAATTCAATTGTACTTACCACCTCAGCATTAAGTACATTATAACTCACTCCTTCAACCGACTGTCTCTCTCTAAAGGTACTTTTAGCCATTAAAAAGGCTCATTTCTCTTATAATCCCCTCCTTCATTAGGATTTCAGTTAGAACTTCAGCTTTACAAGTCTATCATTGCAATCTTAAGATTTGGCGTATTTTATTGTCATATGTTGCAGAGCATTAAAATTGATGGATTCAGTTAGGAAGTGCGTATAAAACTTATTCCAGTATTGAGAAAATATTTTATGTGGCTTATTTAATTGTGTTTGAAGGTATATGATCTATTTTCAAGGGAGGAAGGCATTAACTATTGAGCCTACATCTATTTTGGCATTATCCTATGTATCGTGATACGTAACCGTACACGAATACATAAGTCAATGCAAAATAAATGAAGCAAATAAATACGCGATAAGCCAAATTCAAAATACTGCAATAAATCCCATAGAACACTTCCAAGGCTTCTGCAACGGCTTCTTCAACTAAAAGGTAAGCCATTACAATAAAATAAGCACTTAAAAGTGCAATGTAAAACATTTTTTACAAGATTTTTTACTCAAAAACTATCAAGATTCAAAAAACTCAAGCTAGTACGCTCGCAAACTTGTCTCAAAGAAATTTTTTCAGTCGTAATTATTATTATAAATTCATTATTGAAGGTATGAATTGTTACTTAAAAAAGTTGTTTATATTTATTTAGTGAAATATTTTTGCGAAGCAATTGTTGTAACAATGGTTTAAATTCGTTTTATTTATCCAACTGATTGTTTTATATTGTTGTAAAACTGAAATACAATAAGTAATGAAGTTAACTATTGAAAAAAGGCATGTTTTAACATAATATTGATGTAAAGAAATGTTAAAGTATTTTCTTATGTCGTTTTTTGTAAAAGTAACTGTTACTTAGAACCGCCTCTCCACACACTAATTATACACCTTAGAAAAATGATCGCAAATCGCGGCATTTAAAAAAAAATCTCCAAACGCGGCATTTAGCTTGTTATTAGTCAATAGGGGGTCAAATAGTCGCCAAAACTACCACGCGATTTTTGACCCCCCCCCCCCCCAACACAGGGATTTTTCTTTAACATGTTTTATATTAAAAATATTTTTTTATCTTTAAACCTATTTGCTTATCCTTTATTGATTTTAATCGAGAATATATTGTTTTGTTTTACAAAGAGAGTTAGTTTATGGGGAAAAAATGTAAACTGCTTAATACAAATACTTTTTTTTTGCCATACATGTCAATTTGGCATTTAAATCACGTTGCATATTTAACTTTTTTTGTAAATTCAAAATATCTTTATGTTAATTAAAAATATGTGCATTGAAAAATCTGATATATTTAACCTCTCGCGACCTGGCGTCCACATTTGCAGATATGTTTTAATACCTCCCCACAAAAAATAAATAAGTTAATTAGTTCCAAATTAGAAGTGGACCGATAGAAGAAGATCCAAATATCAGTTTTCAGCAGACTGATCATTCATGTACCAGTCATTTATTTCGATGAAAAACGAAGTTGAACGAGGGTCAATACGATATTAGAGTTATTAAAAAAATTATTAATTTTTTTCAAGCTTTTCAAAAAGTTCTTTTGGTAGTTAACTTTAAAAGCATTTTACATTAAAAAAAAATGTTTCAAAATCTGTTAACAACAAATAAGTGATGCGGCTTTTTTTTATTGCATTTTAGAGTTTAAGGCGTGTCCCCATAAGTTACTATTAAACATAGTTTTTTTTTAAAAAATTTCTTTGCAAAATATACTTTATAGCATATGTTTGTATGAAAAATATCCTTAGATTAAGAAAATATTGGCGGATTTTGCTCGGATCTTAAGAGGTTAAGTAAATGGACCTATTCATCTGGACAATACAACACTTATAAAGAAACCGCCTAGTGACTGAACATTTCTCTAAAGTACATATTTTGTCGTCAAATAATTCTAAATTGTTCGCTTTCACTAAACTTTTAAAATTTTCTTGTATTTATCTAACTTTTTGAAACTACTTACTCCAAAATACTTTATTTAATAATTTAAAAATTTCAATTCTGATCAAAAAATTTCAAATACATTGCTAATTTCCTTCTCCATTAACATTACGAGATGGTCAAATTGGCTTTTTTCAGGTGGTGTAATTCCTTCTAGCTTTCATTCCTGTACTTCCTTCGATCGATACTCCAATTGGTATTCTGTTCAGTACCATTAATTCACCAATTGATGTTTGTGAAAAAGTATTTCAATCAGAAATTCAGTTACCACTCAGCACCAAATCTTGTTGTAGATGAAAGAAATAATTATTAAAATGCCGACGAGGGAGCTAGCCCTCGGAGCTTCTGGGTCCGGGTTCGAATCCCAGTAAGGCATGTATGTTTGTGTAGGTCTAGAGTATTTGCGGAGTACGTGTTCGTTAAATCTGTTGGGTCCGAAAGTCCTGTGGATTGTCATTGCGCAGTTTCCCACGGGTACGTTGTGTCTGTCCTACTTGACGAAGGTATATAAGTGGGTCTCTGACCAAGAACATAAGTCTAAAAAATATATGTCTACCAACCAACCAACCAACCAACCAACCAACTAAATAAATCTAAGTTATCTCCTTAATGACAGAACTTAAGTAATTTTTATAATAGATCTAATACCATCTTCAAATAATACAAACTAATACAGATTTTTCCAGCTATACCAATTATTTAAAAAAAAAAAAAAATAATGACTTAGGGTATATTTAAATGCATATAACCTCAATGAATGGCATTTTAAAAGCCAGCTCTTTTCGGAAAAAATTTTAAATGAAGCCGAGTTACACATTTGTGAGGCAAAATGCTCTCATTATATTCACACTTAGCAAGAGAATACTTTACCAAAAAGAAATGATGACAAAGAAAAATTCGTTGTAATTTACTTACTTGTTTTTTTTATGTACGAATGTAATATTTATTATTAAAACTCGATACTTTGAAAGAAGTTGTTCCATTACCTAATACCTAGTGGGGCTGTGGATCCCAGTCGGTTAAGCACTCGCTTAGCATGCGGAAGGTCCCAGGTTCGGGTCCGGGCATCGCAAAAATATGCTGCCGACCTATAAACGGCTCTTGCAGCCAAAAATGTCCCTACGAATATTACCCCGTATAAGGGGGTGCACGTTAAATATCATTCAAAGTTCTAACGTTGCTTACGATGCTGCCCTTACCGGTTGCGTTGGGTGCCTATTCAGGTGTTGGCTCGTCACCTTACTATGGTTCTAAAATACGACGCCCGTCGCCAATGGCCCTCGTGTAGCTCTAGTGCGACGATAATTCAAACCTAACTTAACCTAACCTAAATACGCATATAATGGCAATGAATGTAGTGCGATAGGGTAGAAAACCCGAAATGTAGATTTTTTTTTGTCTCTAAACTTTTTGGAAGGTGTTGATTTTTAAAAAGTGTTTTTCGGACTCAGTGCTCGAAAATCAGACAATGTTTCATATAAATTTATTTGTTTTTTTTTTGTTGGGCGTCTGAATGGTATTTTCCCTTCCCCATTTCCGTTGTAGGATATTCCAGATACAGGTTTCTTGACTATTTTGTTCTGTTTACATATGAAGAGTACACGGGAAGAAGCGATTGATTTATTAGGCGGACGGCCGCTACTGCCTGCTTGGCGGCATAAAACCGGTTTTTCTCTTCCGGCTTCTTCTTCGCTTGGTCCAAGCGTCGGGATCGCCAATCGCCTGAACTTGGTAGCTAGGAACTACAGAGATAGTACTACACTGGCATATCACGTGACCTACAACACTGACTTCATTGCTTGCGCTTCCCGTCGATAGCATTGGAGGTCACGTGATCTGCCACTATATTACTTTAACTATGATATCTATGGTAGGAACTGGTTTCCTTACACAAGTTTAGGCGATCACTCGCTATCATCGCCAAAGTGGCCTGCTAAGGAAACTTCTCTGAAAAATCAATCGGTTTTTCCCGTGTACTCTTCATATTATAATAAAAAAATCTGTGTAACTTACATATTATAATAATCTGTGTAACTTTACACTCTAAATCGAAAGCGAAATAATACTCGAATTTTTTAAGCTGTTTTACGATTTTTCTTTTAACTTCCAAATCCGGGGGGAAAAGGGTGCATTTTCCCACACAGTAGCATGTTTGCTACTAAATATTCGTACTATATATACGTTTGCGGTTTACGCATTAATGAACATTATTGTTTCATTTCTATATCAGTATGTTATAATAATTTTTTAATGCTAAATTCTGCTTTAATTGGTCATAAAATTTGCCTCCTCCAAAAATTCGCCGCTCTAGGCTACAGCCTACTTAGCCTATTTAGAAATCCAGCCCTTGGTTCACGAGTTCCCAGTACCTGTCGGACGCCTAAGTACTTGGGAAATAGATCAATTAGAATAAAATCAAAGTTTACATTAAAACAAATCACCGTTATTAAGAGGACACCTGCGCTTGTAACACCGGGTTTATGAAGATAGCTTATTTTTTAAAATTACCAATATGAACATTAGAGGGCTGGGGAGCCCAGTCGGTTAGGCACTCGCCTGGCATGCGAAAGGTTCCAGGTTCGGGTATGGGCATAGCCAAAATAACTGCCGACCTATAAACAGCCCGTGCAGCCAAAAATGTCCACCGAATAATACCCCGTGTAAGAGAGTGCGCGTTAAATATCCTTCAATGTCCTAACGCTGCGTGCGATGCCGCCCTTAATGGTTGCGTTGGGTGCCTATTCAGGTGTCGGCTCGTCACTTGACTGTGGTTCTAAAATACGACGAACGTCGCCAATATCCTAGCTCTAGTGCGACGATAATTCAAACCTAACCTAACCTAACCAATATGAACATGAAAATATTCTACAACAACACATTAATTTGTTTCATAAAAATAACACATACACCACCCCACAAATCAAAGAACTTTGCCACCCACCTCCAATATAATTTTCTTTTCCGCAACTTCCTTTTGATATGCTCGTTACAGATCAGACGAAGCAGCACTTCAAACTCCTTTTCCTATGAACTTAAATTGAATCGCCAAAAAGAGATTAAGTCCACAGGAAGTTTTCCCCACATGTTTCTTTCGACACTAAAATAACAAAAGGAAGAATCCTAGTGGGGAAGTCTTCAATGGGTTTGATCGCTGTCGCATTTGTCACCTGCAGCCCTTAACGAGACCGATTGAAAGGTATTGTTAAATGCTTTTACGCACTTTGATCAAATTAACGAGAGACATTAGGCTCGTTTACATGAGCCACCGAATCCATGGAATGACAAAATCCCCATTAGGGAAAAAAGAGGTCGGGTAGCATTTCTAACCCAAATGATAGTCTGGGGCCGAATCCATGGTATGATATATCAAACCCTCCTTCATTGCAGGGTTTGAGAAACCCCCCAATGAACCCTGCAATTCCGGTTCTGTCTAGGTGAAAATCCCCAAGAGAGAAAAATTTCTGAGTTCGCTCTTCAATCCATGGATTTGATGGCTCATGTAAACGCGCCTAGTAGCAACCTGTGGCTTGGGTTTGCATAGTTGGTGAATTATGATAACTGAACTGAACTGAAACTATGAAAGGAGTTTCACATGAAAAGTTGGCGATGCCTATTTTGAAGCCGATACAAAACTGAAAGGCCATTTTCCAAAATAAGTTTAGAAGGGAAGAAGATTCTGAAGAAGGCACTGATCCACAGAGGGCTGTCGAACCAAAAGAAAAAAAGGAGAAATATAATTGAGAACGCTTTAAGTTTATATGAAAACTCCACATTGTATGGTACTGTACGGCAATGCATCTATAAGTAACTTGTTAAACCGTTCTATCAAAATAACGCAACGACATTCACCATACTCAAAGGATTCCTACAAACCACCCCCACTATATTTTCCTTCTCTTTATATCCCTTTTGAACTGCTCATTACTGATCGTGATCAGACGGAACCGCCCCCTCACCCCCCAAACCTTTCCCCAGGAATTAATTACGAGAGCTTCTGGGGCATTGTCACCAGCAGAGATTGCTAAATGCTTTTATGCACTTGTGTTAGATCTATTGAAGGGCTTGGTGGAAGACCCTTCTAAGTGACATTTTTGAAAAAAATTGTGATTTTTGCTTTAATGAATATGAAGAGTACACGGGAAAACCCGATTGATTTTTCAGAGAAGTTTCCTTAGCAGGCCACTTTGGCGATGATAGCGATTGATCGCCTAAACTTGTGTAAGGAAACCAGTTCCTACCATAGATATCATAGTTAAAGTAATATAGTGGCAGAGCCGCCCCGGTGGCTGAATGGTTAGTGTACTAGCCTTTGGAGCTGCTGGGGTCGGGTTCGAATCCCGTTCAGGCATGGATGTTTGTGACAGTAAATAAATGTTGTTATTTGTCTATGTGTTATTCATTTCTTTGTGACTGTAAAAATTCTTTCTGTGTCTGTACCACTTGACGAAAGCTTAAAAGCGGTTCTTTGAACAAGCACACAAGCTGGAATATATATGTATCATACCATACCATACCATACCATACACCATACCATACACCATACCATACCATACCATACCATAGTGGCAGATCACGTGGACCTCCAATGCTAACGACGGGACGTGCAAGGAGCTCACAGAAGAGCCCCAATGAAGTCAGTGTTGTAGGTCACGTGATATGCCAGTGTAGTACTTTAACTGCTATCTCTGTGGTTCCTAGCTACCAAGTTCAGGCGATTGGCGATCCCGACTCTTGGACCAAGCGAAGAAGAAAGAGAGAAACCGGTTTTATGCCGCCAAGCAGACAGTTGCGGGCGTCCGACTAATAAATCAATCGCTTCTTCCCGTGTACTCTTCATATGTTATTCTCTCCTTAAACGTCTTGAGAGCTGGCGTCACCATTTTTAGAAACCTCCCACAAACAATTAACTCGTTAATTGGTTCCATAATTGACCTGCTCCGATAGAAGAAGATCAAAATATCACTTTTCAGCCTTTGATTACAGGTATCAGTCATTTATTTCTATAAAAAATGAAACTGCGAACGAGAGTCAATACGATATTAGAGTTCGTAAATATATATATTTTTTCAAGCTTTTCAAAAAGTTCTTTTAGTAGTTAATTTTAAAGGAATTTTGCATTAAAACAAATTTTAAAACAATCTGTTAAATACAAATAGGTGATACGGCCTCTTTTGTTGCATTTGTATCACAAAAAATGTGTATTTTGAGAATTTACGGTGTGTCCCTAAGTAACTATTAAGCATATATTTTAAAAAATTTCTTTGCAAAACATACTTTTTAGCATATATTTGTGGGAAAAGTATGTTTAGATTATATATAAGAATATACCTGTTGGATTTTGATCGTGTCTTAAGAGGTTAAAGATAACAAGGTTCTTAATTTTCATAAACTTTGAGCTCAGTACATTTTTAAAGTTTAGTATGTGCCGTTTTTATCGCATCTGAGAGCAAAATAATTTTTTTAAGCCCATTTTCTTGTTTTTACCTTTTTGTCACTTACAACGATCTTCCACTAAGCTTCTCAATTAACGAAGGGCTAAGCGGTGACCGGCGGCTTAATCGTTCATTGTTAGGGACGTTATAAAGAGATTATGGAGATATAAGAGTCAATGTTATATTTTAAATACAGAATAAGATGATGAAGCAACTCTATTATGCATACATTTTTTTATCATTTGAATTAACAAAGTTATATTTATCAGAAAAAATTTAAATTTTTACTTACCATTTTGAAATGTTTCAGAGAATATTAATGGAATAAAATATTTAAGTATTCTTAAACTTAAATAAAATATTAAGTGAACATCAGCTGCAAATTTAAAATCATTTAAATAACTTCTTAAATAATTTCTTTGGTCTCGATTTCACTGAAATTTTAAAAAAGAGTTTTACATCATGGTGTAGACATTAAAACAATTTTTTTTAAATGCTTGTGTGTGTGTTACATCAATTAATTTAGTAATGACTTCAGGCTTGTTTGGTTGTTAGTGACGTTACTAAGGAATTATGGAGATATAAAAGTTATGTTGTATTTAAGATGAGATAGTTGAAGAAACTATTATATGCGTGTATTTTTTTTAAATTAAGGTTAAATAAATAAAGGCAATTAAAATTTTTAATTGTTTACATACAATTAAATTTTTTTATGGAATATTAATGCAGTAAAATGTTTATGTATTTTATACCTAAATGAAATGAAGTTGATAGATAATGAATTTATTAGAAAAAAAAGATTTTTTTTGCTTACAAATTTGAAATTGTTTAATAAAATATTAAGGCAATAAAATGTTATGTATCTTAAACTTAAATAAATTTCTTTTGTAATTTGAAAATGTCAGTCGTATTTATTTACATAAAAATATCAATACTTTTACATAGTGAGCATATTAAAACGTTAATTAATTGAAAAAAAGTTAACTTATCTCTATTTTGTGTAAAAAGCAACGTCCGATTTATTAATCGATAAACCTTATATAAAGAAAACAATTTTATTTAAAACTATTTTCCCATATGATTTATAATGCCAATTTAATAACAAAAAGTCAATTTTTATGCGTCTTGAATACTTATTATTCATTTGTTTTAATTTATTTAAAAAATAAAATGTGTAAGAGCGTAGTACATTAAATGAAATTAATAATTCATATTTCACCATTTTAGTTTTTTGTATATATTCAATTCCCTTGCTAAGTAGAATTGCTCTTAAGCTAATTCATTTGTCGTTTCTTCAAGTGAATTTTAATTAGCATGAATAAAAATGCTCTATTAACATAGATATCATATTTAAAGTATCAGATCGGTAGATCACGTGATCTCAAATGCTAATGACAGGACGCGCATGATGACCAAAATTGTAGGGGTATAGGGACAGTGTTGCCACCACATTGAGGAAAAAAATACTACGAAAAAATAATATTTGATAATAAAATTACAAAAAAAAAAAAAAAAAAAAACTTTAAAAGTACTCTTAAAGCGTTTCACGTTTTTTTAAAGTTACTAAAACTGTTCTGAAATGCATCTAGTATTTTATGTTTTTTTTTTGAAATTTTAGAATTAAATGTCATTGTTTCGTAGCACTTTTCTCCTTAAAGTGATGGCAACAATGGCCCTATACCCTTCCAATTCTGGTCTCCATCGTGTCCCATCGTTATTGGAGGTCCATTGGAGGTCACGTGAATGTCGATCTAATACTTTAACTATGATATCTATGTTTACTAACTAAAATATGAGATTCGTTTAAAAAAGAATATTTTCCGAATTCAAGGGTAAGTTAAAGTAGTTTTTTTAATGCAATTTTATTCATTCCGAATTTTTATTTGAAATTAATAAATACGTGTGTGTTTAAATAGTTTTTTTGTGAGTTATATCCCATGGGGTTTATACTTTTAAAGTGTTTTTTTTTTTGTATCCAGAACTGTGTTAAAGTACTTAAAACAGCTCTAAAATTTTAAATTCAGTTAAATTCAATCAATGTCGAATAGGATGGAAATGTTTTTATCTATTCGAAGTGCAAAATTAGATTAATTACAAATTCACTTTTGGAATTATAAATAGGTTTTAATTATAATGATGAGTTACAATGTTCCCCCATCCGGGACTGAATTTAATAAAAGAAGACAACCGATTTTGAGATTGGCTTTTTTATCTATAATAATAAAAGAAAGAGTCTGTCTGTGTGTGTGTCTGTCTGTCTGTGTGTATGTCTGTGGATCGCAAAAGACCTACTTAGACTGCTCTAAAAAATTCGAAATTTTTAATATAGATTCTTTTTAATACCTACGTGTGCACCTGAGGCTTAGATTTTTCATATTTGATTGAAATTTTTAATTAATATAATTAGTTTCAAAAAAACGTCATCCACGTGGGATTGCAGGACCATAACAGGGCTTGAAAATACATGGTCCGGGCCGAAACGGGGGCTTGACGCCATCCTCCATTAGTTCGATTGAGATATGCGCTCGCCCTAGGGCTGCTTCATCCTCTACAGTGGTGGAAATTGATTTATGAACTAACATTCTTTTCACCAGATATCGCTTTGTATTAAGTGCTAACAATTCAAATTTTGTGTGTTGGATATTCAGAGCACAATAAAGGAATTTCACACAAATTTTTTTTCAAAAAATGATATTAAATAAAAATATATCTAATTTTAGTTTTTAAGCATGTCAAATGATGGAAATTGATTTATGAACTCAAATTTATTTTGAACCCAGGTACCAAATATTTTAACTAGTTCTTCATTTGAACTTCAGGGGAGCTTACTATCAGTGTTTATAAATAAGATTAAGGCCAAATTTGTTGAAATTTATCTGTTTTATTCCCGTTTTACTAAATAGGAAAGCTTGTGGGACTGCCTGAAACCAAAAAGGTAAAAAATTAGCATTATATAATATTATAACAAATCTGTAAGAGAAATTAGCATATTAATTAAAAGATCAATAAATATAATTCATAAATATTTGAAGAATCATTCTGACTTCGGCAAAAACCATCATTAAAAAAGCTGTAACCCTCGTGGGACGAGGGACAAAAGCAGGATTATTGGACTGGTATCCCAAAAAGTTACCATTTGTGCATTACAGGGCGAATTTGTTATGAACAATCACTTCCTGTAACTCCCAGAAGAGTAGGACAAATATTGATATCGTCGTCGAACTTGAAATGTTCCAAAATGAAGTCTGGTCCAAAGCTTACTCTTCACCATAAGAACAGGCTATTAAAATATAGTCGTAACTACATGAAAATGGATTGGGTGGGGGTGGAGGGAGAGAAATGGGAAAAAAGGTGACATTTGCTGATAAAAAAATTCAATTTGGATGGACGTGATGGTTTAAAATGTTATTGAAAGGATCTTCGGAAATAAGCAAGATCTGTCTTCAGCAGAAATGTTAGTGGTGGAAGTTTGATGGTTTGGGCCCCGATATCTTATGATTGAAGAAACAAGGTTATGTTTCTGAATTGCTGACAAACATCACTTTATTGCAGATTAGTTCTAGAAAATTCTTTAATTCCTTTTTGCGTTGCAAAACTATGCTTTTGATTAGATTTTTATGCATGATAATGCAAGTATCCACATTTCAAACGAAATTAAAGACTGGTTAAATGAACTAAGTGTTGTTCATTTAGATCATCCTGCCAATAGCCATGACTTAAACCCCAAGAATAATGTCTGAGATCAATTGGTTTGAATAATTTACTCAAATGAAGTATGGTTTTAATGAAGTGTGCATCAGTTATGGAATAGAAGGACTTAATCATTAAAAACTGCAAATTGCTTGACCAAAACTTGACCCAAAGTTTTGTGTTGTCTATGAAAAACAAAATCAAGGAAGCATTAGCGACAAAAAATAGTTTTAGCAATTATTAATTGAGATTGAATGCAAAAGTTCATAAATCAATTTCCCTATGCTAAAACTAAAATGTCAACAAAATAAATTGTTTACGAATTTATATAAAATTTTATTTACGTGTATAGTTTATAATGCAAAGCCTGTATAGTATATAAAATTTAAATCGATAAAAATGCATTTAATAAAGAAATACTGTTAAAAAACTGTCAGTTCATAAATCAATTTCCACCACTGTATTAGTGTTTGCTCTTTTAGGTGCGCATGCGCCAACACGAATTTAATTTTGTTTTAATTTTGAGCGTATTTTCACAAGGGGTAAGTATGCCTCTAAAAGGAAGCAATGCGAAGTTAACGGGTTCCCAGTAAGGCGGGACCATACTGCTAGTGAATAATAAATATTTTTTATTTACGGACAAAATACAGATATTGTTTTACAGTCTAAATTTTTATTTTCAATTTATTTAATGCTATTTTATCGTCTCACTTTTCTTTGAAATGATTCTGGAAATGTACTAAATTTTGTATACTTTATTATGAATCAATTGATCTTAAATTAAACGTAATAGAAAATATATACAATTTTTTCAGAGTATCTATAGATTTTATGTGTAATTGCCGTTCTGTGACATTGCAATGCTGCTAGTTACTAATTTTATTGAATTAACCAAAAACAGTTAAATACTTTTAAAAAGCTCTAAAACTTTTAGAATTTTTCTCCCAGTTTGGTTTTGCTTTGAAATTATTACCTAAATTTTCATTTAATTAATTCCGTTCCAACCAGAAAAGAGTTTTTGAATTATCTAAATTCAAACTACGAATTGAATTACCTAATACCTTAGTTATATCATACCCTAACTACTTAATACCTTAATTACCTAAAACCTTGTTTACCTAGTAATTAAATTACCTAATACCTTAAGGTAGGCGAATGCCCAAAATTCTAAAATTTTTACTATTAGTTTAATCTTTTCCAAATTTTGTATAGTTATTTCAAATATAATGAACAATGCTTTTTGGCAGTTTTTTTTATTTAAATATAATTGATTTATTTTAAACGGTGTTTTTCAACTAAAAAAAGGGGTTACGCTAACACTTCTAGTATAAAAAGTTTTACATTAATTTACCTGAAATTTTTTACAGATGCTATTTCAATATATATCTGTGCCATGAACCTCTTAACATCTGGTGTACATATACAGTGGTGGAAATTGATTTATGAACTGGCAGTTTTTTAACAGTATTTCTTTATTAAATGCGTTTTTATCGATTTAAATTTCATGCACTATACAGGCTTTGAATAATAAATTATACCCGTAAATAAAATTTTATATAAATTCGTAAACAATTTCTTTTGTTGATATTTTAGTTTTAGCATAGGGAAATTGATTTATGAACTTTTACATTCAATCTCAATTAATAATTATTAAAACTATTTTTTTCGTTATTGCTTCCTTGATTTTGTTTTTCGTAGACAACACGAAACTTTGGGTCAAGTTTTGGTCAAGCAATTTCCAGTTTTTAATGATTAAGTCCTTCTATTCCATAACTGATGCACACTCCATTGACACCATACTCCATTTGAGTAAATTATTCATACCAATTGATCTCAGACGTTATCCTTGGGGTTTAAGTCATGGCTAATGGCAATATGATCTAAATGAACAACATTTTGTACATTAAACCAGTCTTCCATTTCGTTTGAAATGTGGATACTTGCATTATCATGCATAAAAATATAACCAAAAGCATAGTTTTGCCATGCAAAAAAGGAATCAAAGAATTTTCTAGAACAAATCTGCAATAAAGTGATGTTTGTCAGCTCTTCAGAAACAGAACCTTGTTTCTTCAATCATAAGATCTCGTTGCCCAAACCATCAAACTTCCACCACTAACATTTCTGCTGAAGACAGATCTTGGATATTTTCGAAGATCCTTTCAATAAAAGTTTAAACCATCAATTTCATCCAAATTGAATTTTTTTCATCAGCAAATTTCTCTTTTTCCCATTTCTCTCAATACACCCTCACCCAATCCTTTTTTATGTAGTTATGACCATATTTAAATCGCCTGTTCTTATGGTGAAGAGTCAGCTTTGGACCAGCCTTCATTTTGGAACATTTCAAGTTCGACTACGATATCAATATTTGTCCTACTCTTCTGGGAGTTACAGGAAGTGATAGTTCATAACAAATTCGTCCTGTAATGCACAAATTCTGCCACAAATTGTAACTTTTTGGGATGCAAGTCCAATAATCCTGCTTTTCTCCCTCGTCCCACGAAGGTTACATCTTTTTTATTGATGGTTTTTACCATAGTCAGAATGATTCCTCAAATATTTATGAATTATATTTATTGATCGTTTAATTAATATGCTGATTTCTCTTACAGATTAGGCACAATATTATAAAAGGGTCATTTTTTACCTTTTTGGCTTCAGGCAGTCCCGCAAGCTTTCCTATTTAGTAAAATGGGAATAAAACAGATAAATTTCAACAAAGTTGGCCTTAAGCTTATTTATAAACAATGATAGTAAGCTCTTCTAAAGTTCAAATGAAGAACTAATTAAAATATTTGGTACCTGGGTTCAAAATAAATTTTAGTTCATAAATCAATTTCCACCATTTGACATGCTAAAAAGCTAAAAATAGATATATTTTTATTTAATATCAGTTTTTGAAAAAAATTATGCGCGAAAATCCTTTATTATACTCTGAATATACAACACACAAAATTCGAATAGTGAGCACTTAATACAAAGCGATATCTGGTGAAAAGAATGTTAGTTCATAAATCAATTTCCACCACTGTATAAGTTTTTTTAAAAAAAATTTCCAAGTGTAAGTTAATCGAATTTTTTGTGTGTGGTTAATTTGTAACATTTTTCTTAATAACTTCTTTTCTTGTAATTTGTATGTAGCTCTAGAGGGTCATTGCATGTATCAGTTCAAAACGAAGATTTTAACGCATAATTAATGTGTATTGGAGGAAAATTCAGTGTGGTAGACTTGTTAGCGAAAACCTCTTTTTTAGTTGAAAAACACCATTTAAAATAAATTATATTTAATTAAAAAATGCCTAAATTGTGTGCGTGTGTGTGTGTATTGCTCATTATATTTAAATCACTATGCCAAATTTGGAAAAGATTAAAGTAATAGTAAAAATTTTAGAATTTTGGGTATTCGCCTACCTTAATTACCTAATACCTTACTTACCCAATATCTTAATTACCTAATATCCTAATAACATAATACCTTATTTACGTAATACCTTAATTACCTAATACTTTAACTACATTAGTTACTTATACTTAAAAAGCTTGACACCTTTTTTTACAGTTTATTTTCAATGTATACCTAAAATTTCGAGACGGTCTATACAATTTTGCACGTGAACAGAATATAAAACACTTTCACGATTTCGAACTTCTCTTTCAAATACTCACACTCAACCTTAGCTTAAGCCGAACATTTACATAAGATTACAATAAACTAGAAACGTATTATACATTCACATTACATAGCGGTTACCATTCATAACTTGGAACCATATGCTAATTCCTTAACTGATGTTTTACAATCTAAGTTGTTTGAATGTATCTTACTCAACTGTGTTTGATTTACGGATCAACTGTTGCGGACATAGATTTAGAAAAGTAGCAGATCTGCCCCTAGGGGGAAAGGTAAAGCCACTTTTGAACCAGTATCCCATAAGGCAGTTCGCAAGCCCTAGCACAAGGCAGGCCATACGCCACCAGATGGCCTCCATAGATAATTCGACTAATAAAAAATATATATTTAATATTAGCTAACTAAAACTTTTTACCAGTTTTGCTAGCATAAGTTTATAGCTGGATATATGTATTGACAATTTCTGGCAGACATGAGGTAGCATAAAAAGAAAAAATCATATTAAAAATGCAGTTTTTATTGTATGCAACTCTTCGGCAAAAGCAATTTTTAGTGAACCAGTATCCCGTGATGCTTTGCGAAAGCGGCGAAATGTTGCTTCATCACACAATCGCTCGGTTTGTATTGCGTTGTACGGGATTGCGCAATCGATGGGCATATCTGCTACTTTCTAAATCTATGGTTGCGGATAATTCGGTCTGGAGGTCTTTTGATTCCCATAGGCTTGTAACAGGTTAAATACTTGCCTTTTTTATTTACGGATATGATTATGAGTTGAAATGGAAAATTTAAATATTTCAAAGGGTTGATGGAAGGAGTACACTCTCAGAAATAATACTCTCACTTTTGATGACTCGTTAATCCTTAAGCCTCATTTCGTTAATTTTGAGGATTATTTCGTCAAACTATCACGTGACCTTTGAGTAAACGCGAATCCTCACTTTAACGATCTTGATTTGACGATTCTGAATCTTGATTTTGTGGAGACTGAATATCATTGTTGTTCTCACTTGCTCAAAAATGACGAAATATTTCTTTAGATTAGACGAAATTCAAATCCTCATAAAAATGAAGAAACAAATTTCCTCACTTTGTGGAAAGGAAAGCTCGGAGCATTTGCCAGTAAAGGCATCGTCAAAATTAAGGAAAATTTCGTTGTTTTAGAGTATTGGTTTCTGAGAGTGTAAGCTAAATTTTTTATAAAGTTAAAAGATGTTGTTTTATTCTAATAATCTAAAATTATATAGGTTATAAGAACAATGCATAGTATTGCGGATAATTTTGTTAATAATTTTCATGTTAATGTGAGCATTAAACATTAAAAAAATATGCATGGCAGTTATTTAAGTTAGACAAGTCTCTTACACCTGAATATTTTATGAGAAAATACACTTTTGTAAAAAAAAAAGAAACATTTAAACTATGTTTTAAGTTATATCAAATCATATTTAAATATGAAATCAAAATTGCGATTTTAATTTGAAATTTATTGCTAACTTATTCAATAAATGAAACCGGAAAAACATATTATTGGTTTCAAGTTATTTTTTTTAATTAAATTTTAGCGCATGGTTCATCCTTAAAATCTGCTTTCATTCTTTTTAAAGTATTGATTTTAAAATCTTTCAAAGGACATTATAAGAAATATATTTATTTAAGCTGCATGTACCAGCAAGTATTACTAGTTAATGGATAATTTTAGCAATACATGGAATTTTGCATAAATTAAGTGGAATTCTACTGTTTATTCCTTTGTACTTATAACAAACTTATAACAACCCGCGTTAATAAACTTTCTGCTTAAGATTATCTAACTAAGCAAAATATAAGACAAATGCAGACCGTAGTACTGCACAATTTATGTAGGAGAAATTAAGTTGCTCGGAAAACGAACTTAAAATTAACTTTTTTATTTGGAAATGAAATTGTTAATGGTATTAAAAAGTCGCCGTTTGTTGGTTTATATAAATTGCAATTCGATCAAAAACACTCCAAAAGTAACATAATTAGAAATACATTCTAAAAGTGGGTCACCAATGCCTATAGATCGATACCTTTAACTTGTTTAGAGTAAAAAAGTGAAAAGTATTTTTCAATGCGATTTTTTTTTATTTCTTTCATGATCATGATGTGTCACATTATAAAATCTTCAAAAAGGTACCACTATTGCTTATTTCTTTATTCTTACCACAAAGTTTGTACGTTTAATATAAATAGTATATTACTCAAAAACAGACCCATAATAATTAAAAAAAAATCATTTCATTTATGTGTTCTAGCATCTAGATTAACAGCTCTGACTTGTTTAGCATGTAAATTACAAACCATTTATTTAATACGACATTTTTTTTCTTTCCTTATAGTACTTGTATTGCACCATAAAAATCTTCATAAATGTGTTTTAGATTAAAAAAAAAATAGATATCAAGGAAATCAAAGTTTAAAAAACTAGTTTTAACGCAAGCACATCAAATGTTTTTTCATAAACAAGGAAGACGGAATGAACTGTTACGTAACCTCGCATCACAAAAGCAGGTAACTTTAAAGTTGAAGAAAATAAAATTCAAGAAACTGACTGGCATTCGGGTAAGTCATAAAATTGCTAATAAAATGAAAGGTCAAGGATGTGCCAGGTCTGATAGAGGTCACCAAATTGGGTTCGAAGAAAAGGGCATTCAACCCGTTTGCCCTTTTACAGACAGTCTACATACTTTGCTATTTATATTTTACTAAAAATTCTAAATCTATAGTTCAGGAATTAAATTTACAGACAGTCTACATACTTTGCTATTTATATTTTACTAAAAATTCTAAATCTATAGTTCAGGAATTAAATTTACAGACAGTCTACATACTTTACTATTTATATTTTACTAAAAATTCTAAATCTATAGTTCAGGAATTAAATTTTATCGAGTGTATTTAGAAGGACATTAGCCTCTTGGCACCTGGTGTCTCCATTTGGGGACATTTTTTAAAACCTCCCCTCAAGCAATTAACACGTTAAATAGTACCGAAATTAAACTGGTCCGATAGAAGAAGATCCAAATATCAGTTTTCAGCCTTTGATTACAGGTATCAGTTATTTATTTTTATAAAAATAATTAAGTTTAACGATTGTCAATACGATATTAGAGTTGGCATACGATATTGCTTAGGCATATGTCCCGGTAAGGTGGTCAGTCTCACGCGGAACCCCCTGTTTAGTTCCCATGCGTGCTTGGTACTCTTTTTATCGCCCCACTTAGGAGAATAAAGGCTGAGTCAACCTAGCCCAATCCGGGAAAAAATAGAAATAACTAACTTCTAAATAAGCTCTTGGTAACAGATGATGAACATTTTAGCATAAGTTAAATTTTAACAACAATAAAACTTTTAATTATATATCTGTTTTTGATTTTTTAGCCGTGCATTTAATTGTTAACGTCATTCCCGGAAGTTTTTAAATTAAATGAAGTGTAAAAAACCGAGGAGAAAAAAAGTTATGGCATTTCAATGACCTTAAAATACAACTTTGAACCTTGAGCCAATCTAAAAAAAGGAAAATTGGTTATCCGGAATGAATAACCTATTGAACAATTATTTTGCTAACAAAAACTTTTTTCAAATCGAAATTGAATTTTGATGGAACAAAGTTACCGAGAAGCAATTATATTGTCTTATAAGAAGACGAATTTGCGGCCCCAGAGACAAAATAAAACAGAAAAAAAAATCTCCTCGTGCGGCTGAAATAAATTATAATTTAAGAAAGAGGTTTCTTCAATACTTTCTTCTCTATGGTATGGTATGATACATATATATACCAGCTTGTGTGCTTGTTCAAAGAACCGCTTATAAGCTTTCGTCAAGTGGTACAGACACAGAAAGAATTTTTACAGTCACAAGGAAATGAATAACACATAGACAAATAACAACATTTATTGACTGTCACAAACATCCATGCATGACCGGGATTCGAACCCGACCCCAGCAGCTCCAAAGGCTTTATTCTCTATAGTTACCGCCACTATTATTTGAAACACTTTAGGGATGGAAAACCGAAACCAGTTTTTTCCCCCACGTTTTTGACCGAAAAACCGGTTTTTCTATGAAGCCGGTCTAAACCGGAAACCCGTTTTCTGCGCGAAAAACCGGAAATCAGTTTTTTCTAAAAAACCGACATCCCTACCGTTTCTTATTTGGTTGGCGGCGAGTATAGAGGTATGTTTTTCTTTGTGAAAGAAAAACAAGTATTATTTTTGACGGAATTTGCAAACGAATTTAACGACAAGATTGAATTGCATTTTGATTCTTTTAATAAAACTATCGTAAAAGTACACTGTTAAAAATAATAGTTCAAGGTTGAAATAAAATACGGTTCAAATTTGCTGCAACCATGATTTGGTAGACTGTTGAACCATAAAACGGTATTTTCAAATTGCGTAACTATGGTGAGAGGTTGAACCATAAAAAGGTTCTCAAAATGCATAATAATAGTAAAGGTGAAAAAACACAGTATTTCGTAAGCTAATGCCGTCGGGACTTAAAACCCCACAGATTTAACGAGCACGTCTGTCCCAGTAAAGATATCCGATTTATAGGATGACTGGCAGTAGGTGGGATTCGAAACCCCGCTCTACTGAGATGCTTGAAACTCTAGACTGATGTCATAACCACTCGTCCAAGGACTGGTCAATTCTCAAGCAGAAACAGTACTACTCAGTCATGGCGCTGCGTTTGAGTAAACAGTTAAATTGTCGGATGCGGTTAGTAGAAGTTGAACCGAACTATCGTGCTATTGGAGTAGAAGTCGAACTTTTAGTGAAAGCAGGTCTATTTCCAGAATGTTATAATTGGTTGAACCATTTTGTGGTGTATCTGCTAGAAGTTCTTCATTTTTCACCAATATTTGGTTCAACGTTAAACTGAAATTTTTAACAGTGTAGAGGGTTAGGAAAAGGTTGAAATATCGTCGCACTACACTCTTAAAACAAACGAGCGATTTTAACTCAATCTGAGTTAATTTTCACTTCTCCAGTGTCGAAAATGCACTTCCCCTGTAGGAGTGGATCCTTTGTGTGTTAAACATCCGACAGGATCACTCCAAACGACTGATTTTAACCCAGTCTTAGTTAATATTCACTCCTTTTCAGTGTCGAAAATGCACTTCTCCTACTGGAGTGGATTTCACTCTTTTGTTTTAAGAGTGTCGAGATTTATGAGGGGAAAATAATTAACCCTTTCATCCCAGTGATGAAATTTTTCTGATCATAATTTTTAAAAAAATAATAGTTCTGACACATCTATTAGGATAATTAAAAAATCTTTTCTAATAGAAAAAAGTTTGAAGAATCGAATGATACGGTTTTTGATATCATAAATGGCTATAGACGATCAGAAAAAAAAAATTCTAAAATGATAATTCCAAATTGTCATTGGGACCGAAAGGGTTAAAATCTACCAATTTTTAAAATGCTTGAATTTCAAGTTAATAGTTTTCCACTACTTTAGATTTCAAATAACTATAAAAAAAACTCCTAAAGATTCAAAATTTAAATACCAACAAATACAGTTTTTTAAAAAAGTGTACGAATACGTTTGTCTTTCTAAAAATGAATAATTTTATTATCAGATAAATTGCGCATACCGATTTCAAAGCACCTTCAAAAAGAATTGAAACGTCTATTCCCATTGTTTAAGATGTCTTGAAAAATATAAATGGCGAGGGTTTCGAAAAATCGAAACAATAACTTAGCTTTAAAGACAAATGTATCGGACTTTGATGGAGACATATCTGTTCCCTTTAAAATATTTTTTTATCGAACTTTTAGTATGATCGGGACATTTAAAGAAATAAGAGTTTTGCATACTGTTGCCATATGGCAACAAGTAACACAATCCACTTTATTCTATTAAAGTAGAGCTCCCTCTCGATAAATCTGTGTTTTTTCATCTATTACATTCCATTTTGAAGTTTTAGTTACTAATAACCCTCATAGATGACAGTAGTAAAAGTGTATTCAAAATTAAAGAATGAAGTTATTAACTGTTGTGAAATTACGTCTTTGGTAGTATTCAAAGTAGAATAATATTAGTACTTAATATACAAATAAATTGTATTGGAAAAATAATTAGAGTTCAAGAGGGTTATTTTAAAATATATTAAGTAGTTTTCTAGTCATTCTTATCAAAATTGGATTTTTGTTGTTGATTTTTGCCACATGGCAAAATTTTTAAAAGTTATTTTAATTAAAATGCAGTTAATTTTTTTCAGTATTTTTCCTATAATGTATGAGTATTAAATGAGTATCACATATATATTTTTTCGGGATGAAGAAATATCATGTATTTCAGGGTTAAGTCTGTCAGCTGCTTAAGGTACAGTGGTGGCCAAAAGTGTGGACACATTTTGAAATTTTCATATTTTTCAACTTTGTGTGATTACAGAATATATTAATTATATATCAAATTAAACAATTGTATATCAGATTAAAAGTAATTTAATCTTTATGAGGCCCACTGTGTGCAGATCGCTGAAGCCGTCTATGAGACCTTGGGTCCCATATCATCTATATCCATGGACACGCCATCATCATCATCAAAGTAATTTCATGTAGAATTAAAAATAAATACAGTATTGCAATATATGTTTTACGAATAACTTATGCAACTAATAGTATGATCTGTCTTAGTTTTGCAAGTCATTAAACCACCAACTTGTACTGCAATTTCAGCACAAGAGAGTCCATTGATTGTGCTTGTTTGTTCAACTAAAATGAACATAACTTTATTTGTAATAAAGATACTTTAATTCTGTTTTATAGTGAAATTCTACATTAAATTACCTTCAATTTAATATTTAAATGTTTGTATTTAAGCGAAATTTAATAGATGCAAGAACACAATTAACAGTTGAACCACATGAAACGTTCAAAATGTGTCCACACTTTTGGCCACCACTGTATATGAACTGTTTGTAAACTGGCTTTTACACTTTCAATTACTTAATATAAAAAATGCAAGACAATGAAAGTATTGCAATCCAGTCAGAAATCCGAAATAGAGAGTTATGGTGGTTTCTGTACTTTTAGGGAATGATGATTTTTTAAAAAGTGGTTTTTGTTCATTCGTCCTTCTGTCAGAAACCACTCTACAGTTAGAACTAAGAGGTATACAGAATTCAAATTTGGTAAACGTGTTCTTAGTACGTGTTGGACGTTGTAAAAAGCTTTTCAAGAAGATCGATAAAATGTGCTAAAAAGAAAAAGGTCGAAGAAGAATTGGCTAAATTTAAGGTAGTCAATCTTATTGAAGCAGAGAACCCAGTTTCAATATTCTTTAAGACAAATTTTCTATACGTTAATGGGTTCCCAGCAAGGTGGGACCATACTGCTAGTCATTTATTAAGTTAAATATAATAAGAATATTGTTTTATTTTACCTTTTTACTAGGTTTTATAGAGTTTTGCATATTTTTAGCACCAAATGCCTGTATTAAAAAAAAACCTCTAGCAATATCTTTTAACATTTTTTAAAACCTTCTCGTCGTCAATTTTTCGTGCAACAAATAATCAGAGTAATTCTTGATTTCCTTCTATTGATAAATCAAAAGTTTTTAAATCTTACTTCTTTGAGATTCTTTTCTAAAAAATATACAGCGTGGCATCGTAATTAAATATAATAAAAAGAAGAAAAAACTTGAACGGATTAGGAAAAGAGAAAAATTTTCATTTGTGAAATTCGATTAAGAGAGTGACTTCGGAGAGTTGTCAGGAACCAGCAAAATGTTATTAATTTTGCACAAAGAAGTTCATTTGTATGCTTAAAAATACGAAGAAAAAAATCATTGAAGGTGAGTTACTGTTAGTCTGGGATTAGATTTTCGACTTTATTATTTTTTGAATTTTAATTTAATCATATAGTAGAGAATTATCTTTTTTTTATTTGTTCTGAAGGCATGTATTCCATGCAAAGTATTTAGGGCTGGGGACCCCCTACGGTTAAGGGGGTTCGGTATGTTGTTTATCGGTAATGTTAAATTGGCCAATTGCAATGTACCTTTTCACAATAACTACTGATCAGATCATCTTAAAATTTTCTCTGTGTGTTATACCAACCTTATATAGTAATCTGAGGTTAAAAGTTTTTTTTGTAAATAACTGTTAGTTTTTTTTAAATAAAATAAGTTTTAAAGTACCCAAAAAATCATGAAATTTTTCACTTTTTTTGCCTCATAAATTTTTTTTCACTTCAGTTTTATTAAAATTTATTACCTCAGATTAATCTATACTATGTATTACATCATATAAAAAAAGTTTACGAAAAAAAAGGGCATAGTTTTTGAGAAAAGGTACATCGAAGTTCAAAAAATCAAGTTCTGAGAAAAACGCGTTTAAAGTTTTTATTGTTAACCCATTTCCTTACGAAGCCATGACATTAAAATGGCTTTTAATGTCAAAAAATTTTTTCCAATCGTCTTGATACTTTGTGACATTATTAATAGAGGTTGTAATAGTATTTTAAGCCAATAATTTTTGTTTTGATTTTTTCACCGATTTTGGGGTACTGAACCCCCTTAAGGCACTCGGCTAGCATGAGAAAGGTCCCAGGTGCGGGTCTGGGTATCGCCAAAATAACTGCCGATTAATAAACGGACCGTGCAGACAAAACTGTCCGACGAATTGTCCTCAATTTAGAAGAAGTGCATGTTAAATACCCTCCATAGTCGCTACTGTGTCTTCCTTAACGGTTGAGTCGGGTGCCTACTCAGGTGTTGTCTCGTCCCTTGACTGTGGAATTTTTGTCTAGAGCAAAATTAATCATTAATAAAAATATGTGGGCGTTGAATATCTGTTTTTTATGCACAATTCGAAAACTTTGTCATTTTTTGCCGTCCGTTTAAACTTTAGAAATTAGAAAATTATATTTTGCAGTTTTACTTTGAATGTATTAAAAACTGAGACATTTTATTATAAGATAAAAAATATTATTTTACGGAAGATTTCTGAAAATATGCGCACTTTACATATACAGATATTTATTCATGAAATAATGTATATGTTTCGAAGATAGATATTAGAAAGATGCAATCTATTGAATTTATAATCAGAATTTTTTTTATTCCATTTTTAAAAAAAGGTTAAAAAATACTTAATTTTTATGGTTTTTTTTAAATGTATTGGACTTAAAATCTATTTTATTGTTGTTTCAAAGAAAAAGTAATAATAAATTAGCATTACTATATTTTGAAATGTTACGTATTTCTAAACTAAATATAACAGTACACATCAAACTTCACCATGGAGTTTAAATATATATATACTTGCTTCGAAACTTCTTAGTAAATTCGTACGAAATAAAAGAAATGTAGGTTTTACAATGCCCATTGAATGAAAAACCATTTTTTGTTAGATTCCATAACTAGAATCACATAAATCTAGTGAAGCAAAACTATGGAAGAGTTTATATGATCATACTTGGTTTAGTTTTTTTGACAATAATGACGTACTTACAGAGCATTATTATTTCGAAAATATAGAGTCGAAATAAAGATCTAAATGACATCTTTCGAATTTTGGAAAGAATGGCAAAAAGTTGCAGAGCAAAAACAAGTAGAATGGATATAGTAGGAGCCATGTTGTGTTATAATGGGTACATAAACTTATAATAGAATTAAAATATATGGAACGAGGTTGTTTCACGGAGGATCTGGCAATAGTTCTGTGGTCTTGTTTTCCTTTCTCTCGAATTACTTTTGCTTTGGTTAAGTTGGTTGGTTGGTAGATCTATATTCAGGTTAGTGTGCTTGGTCAGCACACAAACTTGATTATCTCTACCAACCGACCAAAACAAAAATAATTCCATAGAAAGGAAAACAAGTCCGCGGAGCTATTGCCAGGTCCTCTGTGAAACAACCCCATTCTATTGAGTTATCATGGCTTTTATTTGATTTTAATCAAAAATAATTTGGGTAGTATATTATGTTGGTCGAAATGTGCTTTGATTTGAGTCATGTTGTGTTATGTAAACATTCTATAAGAATGTCTCATATGATGAAACGTCCTTGTTTTCATTTTTATGTACGGCCATTTGATTGGTTGCTTCGGTTTCACTATCAAAATGACGGATGATCAACAACTTTTTTCCCTTCAAGCATTCATAAACAAATATTTGGAACGCCAACAGCACAGCAGTAAGTTGAATTAAACAAAAAAATAATAGGTAAAATATTCTTAGAAAACTCATTTTCGAATACAAAAACGAAGTATTCTAAACAACAAATAAAAACAAACCATTATAGCTGTTGCCATCCACGACGTGAAACAATCCCGTTACTTTAATTGCTTTTACTTATATCGAAATTACGATGAGATATTATACTAATACTTCACTTTTAGTACTTTATAATAACGATACAACTTTTTTGTGGTATTGAAAAATAAGTTTGAATGGCGAAATGGTTCGAAAATATTTATAATATATTTTTATTTCTATAGTTTTTTATATTTTTTTTATTGTTATACTTTTTTATGTGATTTGTTTTGTTGACGGTAATATTTTTATACAAATAGTAAAGGATTCCCTTAAAAATTGCGAAGGCAAATTATTTGATACATTAATAACTGTTATTCCAAATGGACTTTAATTTGAAAATGTAAAACAAGCTTTTTATGATTTAGATGTTAATGTTTAAAAAATATATAGTTGGTATACAACATTCATGTAATTTACAAAAAAAAAAAAAAAAAAAAAAAAACAGAAACAAATAGAAATACGTCCAGTAGCAAAAACTTAAATTCGAAATGAATTAAAACTTTAGAAGGAGGTTACGGAATTTTAGATTATTACGTTTATAAAACAGTTTGCAAAAAATACTTTGAGCAGAAATTGACGTTACGGGATTTTTTTTTATTTGTTCGCAAAAAATATCGGAAATGTTATTGAAATTTGAACCTTCTACATCTTTCTTGAAATATTTTCCAATATCACCAAAAAAAATAGTTTTAATAAGAAAAAGAAAATCTTGTCATACGAAACGAGAATCTCTCCACGCAACTCCTGCCAATTCAGGCATAACTTTGACACGAGAATCGGAAGACGCTAACCTGGTGACACAAAACTGTAACTGGCATTTTAAACACAAAATATGAAATCCATATTCTTATTGCATAGTTAGGTACTACAAAAACTATAGCCAGGCTGAGAACCTACCATCAAAGATTCATGAAGATCTGTAGAGAGGGAAGGAGTGTATACACTCTTAAAACAAACGAGTGAAATCCACTCCAGTAGGAGAAGTGCATTTTCGACACTGGAAAGGAGTGAATATTAACTCAGACTGAGTTAAAATCACTTGTTTGGAGTGATCCTGTCGGAGGTTTAACAACACAAAAGTCCACTCCAAGAGGAGAAGTGCATTTTCCAGACTGGAGGAGTGAAAATTACTCAGACCGACTTAAAGTCGCTCGTTCGTTTTAAGAGTGTATAGTCGCAAGTGACGCCGTGAGGCGTAACCAGAGGAAATAAAAGGAAAGATAAATGGTTTGGTGCTCGATGGATTGGGCGTGGTGGACCAGTCCCTTGGCCAGCCCGATCTCAAGATTTATCGAGCCTTGATTACTTTTTATGGGGACATTTAAAGCATCTTGTTTATGAGACTCCAGTTGACTCAGATGGGGATCTCGTCGCTCGTATATCTGTAGCTGCTGCAGGGCAGGTGTGCGTAACATCTTCGAGCGTGTACGCCAATCGCTCCACCGACGCTGACGAGCATGTATCGCTACTACTGGAAGCAATTTTGAACAGTTACTGTAAACATGACACTTGTCAAAAACGCTTTCAATAAAATCTTTGTTTTTCCTTTCGGCCGTTATTGCCCCTGTTTACGCCTCCTCGCGTCACTTGCGACTATATACATTCCTATACAATAAATCATTGTTGCAATGTCCTGTACCTACCATTAAGGTTTGTACCATGAATTTGGGACCACCCTGTATATTCAAATTGTATTTTAAGGTACGTCAAAAGCTACCATAACCAGGCTAAGAACCAACCATTTTACTGCTTTGGGCTAGTAAAATTGCAGTAAGGGAAACTATTCAATACATAGCCTGTGTAATGGTCCCTTCTCCATATCACGTGAAAGTAGTGCACTGTAAGTGTGTTGTGGATTTAGACCGTGGGAAGTCGCTATTAGGTCTTATTGGGAGCTATCGTCACTTGACCGATGTATTAAAAAATCGGTTTTTGGGCATTCGAAAAGTGAATTTTTAACACGCTCACAACTAACTTTTTAAACCGAGGTACAATGACGGACGAGACTGACACATGTACAAGCACCCAAAGCAAACTAATACAGCAAAAGAAAGTGTCGTCAGGATTTTGAACCATTATAAATTCAAAGTACTCCACTCTCATACCCTTCTGAAGGATATAGAAGTATAAATCTGTAACCTGACTCTCAGGTTTTTTGGCATTACACATAATTAAAAAATATATAGAAAAGTTTTCTAATTTGACTACATTTTAAAACTTGAAGTATGAAGTAATCAGTTACAATCATCCTCTACGGAAATAACAGTTGTAATTTTAAAAAAAAAAAGAAATTCAGTAAAATTTTCAATTAAAAATTTAAATGTAATTTTCATACAAGGAAAACAAGTTTATACTTTGCAGGGAGACATAGAGGGCTTAGGTTTTAACTTAATTAGACAAACCAGAGGACATGGTCAGAAATTAAAAAAAAAAAATCCTTCTTCACAAAGAAAGTAAGAAAATATTATTTTTTTTTTTTACAAAATAGAGTTGTCGACGAGTGGAATGGTTTACCAGATTATGCTGCGTATTCGAACAGAGTAGAAGAATTCAAGAAGAATATTGATAGTTATTGGAAACTTGTTAAGAATTCGGAATATTGTGGACCAACCTGGGTGGGCCTACGACCTTTTGTTGGTCTACAATTTTTGTATATGTATTTAGCCAATTTGCTTATTCCTCTGACGGTACACGGCGTTATTCAGTGATAAAACCATTGACAACAATGTCAAACCACCTCCAATCGACACGCGTGCCGGGAATAATCCCGTAGCCAACACACGCGCGAGCTTTCCCTATTCGTGAGTGCTCACCCACTCACACCTGTATCTGTATGATCGATCTTAGCCGGTCATAAAGGGGGGGATGTAACATTGGAACTCGTTTTCTCCAAGTTCGAGGTCGCTAGGCATGCGATAATTCGGAGATATGTTTGATTCCTTTTTTTATTATTCTTTGCTGCCACTGTGTAGTGTTTGGAATGTTTGGGATCTTTTCTTATACTAGGTATATAGTTTATGGTTTTTTTGAAAATGCCTTTACAAGTTTTTCGTCAATGAAAATTAAAGTACATTGAAAAACTGCATTATAAACTTTTGCTAATGTTGAAGGGAAAATTAGAAACAAAAACTGGAGTACCCAAAACCCAAATTATTTAGATTTTGCACACTCTAGATTAGGACAAAAACTGATTAACTTATTTGTCGATGGTAATCTCCAAATTTTTTCCGGGCAGAAATGGCACCCTTGAACTGTTTTGATCTCTGATCCAGGCATAAACCACAAAAGCACTTATTTATAATAGCATTTTTTCTATGTTTGGAAATTCTACATTGTAGCCACTAAGCAGAGAGAAAATATATTTAGGATTTTCTAGGGTAGATAATAAAATAATGTTTAAGGACGAAACTCTAATCTCAACTCAGCTTTGAAAACAATAAAGGAAAAATTTGCAGTTTAATTTGATTCAAATATACTCCATTAAAAGTATAACCTCAGCTGGAGAACTCTTGTGCTTGAAATGGCTTTTACCTACATCATAAATTATACTTGAGCAAAAATTTAACAATATAATTAAAGACATACAATTTAAAGGAATTACATATAATAAAAAAATATGAAATAACAAAAGAGTTTATATAACTACCGTCAGGTGGCAGATAATTTTTTCCAGCAACACATGTAGTTTTTTAAAAATTAGCTCATTCTTAAATGCCTTTAAATTTGAAATTGCAAAGTATTGAGGAGATTATTTTAAATAACTATTTATTTCATAATTTCATTAAATATTAAATGATAATTAATAAGTCAAAACAATAAGTTTAAAATTAAAGCAATGAAAAAAAGTTTTCACATTGATTAAAAATCTTTTTCATTCCTCACAGGGTTGGATTAGTTTGAATTTTCGTCGCACTATAGTTACACGAGGGCTATTGGCGACTAGAGGCCCTCCAGTCAAGTGATTTAGTAGGCACCCAACGCAACCGTAAAGGGTGACATCGTACACAGAGTTGGTACTTTGGACCATATTTAACGTGCTCTCCCTCTACACGGGGTATTACTTGTCGGACATTTTTGGCTGGGCGGGCCATTTATAGGTCTATCACCACAGTCTAATCCCTCAATTGGATGATATGACGAACAGGTGTCAAATCAGTCACAATTAATTCTTCGACATCAGCTCTGTATGACGGCTGCTCCAGGAAGTGAATCTTTGACGAAGACTACTATTTGTTCTTTAGTGCTTTTGCTTGTTCTATCTTTTTTTCTTCTATTCTTTTTTTTTTATTTGAGTAGAGGGTCTATGGGGATCACTGGATTGTCTGAAAAGGGTCAATTTTTTGGGGAGAATGGAACAGGTTGCTTAGGTTAAAAAAATATTTGCTCTGCATTGAGAAAAATGTTAAGGTTATCTCTGTCCATAATATTCTTAAAATGGGAGTTTAGTTGTATGATATATCGACTAGTTTTAGCTACCGAGGCGATTCTTAAGATTTTTTGTGAAATAACAATGACTAAAATAGCTTACTTTTCTGTTACTTGAATACTTACTAAAATTCTTATTGAAAAACAAGAAATTAGTAAACTCGTAGATAATTGAGTAATTGTAGACTCGTAAATAATGAGTAAAGTTTTGAACCAACCTTGCTTGGCCTCCGGCCTATTATTGGTCGATAATTTTTGTATTAAAAAAGTTATACCATGTAAAAAATAGGGCCGTATACGTATATATAACTCTATATTTTTACGGAGATATTGTACACTCTTGAAATAAAACATTTTATTGGTTACATTAAAATAAATATGTCTGTAATTGCATGCAGCTGTAGTGCAAGAGTCGCAATTTAAGAGGAGATTAAAAGCTTTTTAAGTTTGGAAATTGAATCGAATTAAATAACGCATCACGTTACATTATTAGGTTTTAATAAGTGTAGATCAGCTATTTTTTTCACATTTTATGCTAAAAGTTGTAGTGAAAATCACTTTTTACACACGTGATTTTACTCTGCAGAAAGGATAATTTTACATGACGTCATCAATGTTTTTTTAAAAATATTTTTTTATTATTAAACAAAAACGATACAGTATGCACCAAGGCATAAGCCACATAGCATGCATAAATAACAGATTATATAACAAGTGAGACAATGAAAAGGACAAAGCAATGAGATACAAAAGTTTGGTTTGGTAGGTACATATATATTCCAGCTTGTGTGCTTGTTCAGAGAACTGCATATAAGCTTTCGTCAAGTGGGGCAGACACAGGAAGAGTTTTTTACAAGCACAAGACACACACAAAGAAAGGACAACACAAACACGAAGACAAATAACAACATTTATTGACGGTCACAAACATCCATGCCTGACAGGGATTCGAGCCCGACCCCAGCAGCTCCAAAGGCCAGCGTCCTAACGATTGCGCAACCAGGACGACTTATGACAACAGAGCAAGACATTTCAACGTACCTCCCCTGGAAAATAAGAGGTTTGGTTAGGTTTTGAATTATCGTCGTACTAGAGCTACACGAGGGCTATTGGCGACGGGCGTCTTTTTTTAGAACCGCAGTCAAGTGACGAGCCAACACCTGAATAGGCACCCAACGCAACCGTTAGGAAAATAAGAGGACAAAAGCGGATTTAATTTTGTTATTCAAATTCATCAAGCAGGGAAACATGGAGTTGAAGGGATAAGGTTTTAACTTAAATATACGAAACAGAGGACATGGTCAGAAATTAGAAAAAAAAAACCCATCTCCAAAAACGAGGTAGGAAATTTTTTTTACAAAGAGTTGTCCCTGATTATGTTATATATTCGAATATAGGAGAAGAATTGAAATAGAATCTCGAAGGTTATTAGAGACTGGTTAATAATTATTAAATTTTGACCTAAACTTCCTTGGCCTCTGGCCTGTTGTTGGTCGACAATTTCAGTATCTGTTTCATTATCTGTATTTGTATGAGAAAAGTTATACCATGTATAAGCAGAGCCTTATATGCAACGTTATATTTTTAATGTAGACATTGTTTCAAGCTTGAAATAAAACATTTTATCATAATATAGAAACAAATATAGTTTCCAATACTTTAGATAATTTGTATAAATGATACCATATTTATATCGATACTATCCCTTCCCATACTTAACTTAAGCCTTCTCTACAAAGCCACTGCTATTGAAAATCTCATCGATAGAGAAAGACATTTATTTAACATTTATCTGGGCAATACACTTGACTTACAGCAACTCCTGTACGGTGAAAGGTAACACGAGATTTCCACAGCTTTCCAATGTTTTATCAGCCATCCCTTGAACCAGATTACATAACGCTGTTTACGTTTAGGCATGACAAAACTGTAAGTAATTTTTTGTGTGTGTCAATACACTCTAAAAAATGAATGCTCAAAAACGACGAAATTTTCCTTAATTTTGACGATTCCGTTACTGGCAAATGCTCCGAGTTTTCGTTTCCTCAAAGTGAGGAAATTTGAATCGTCATTTTTATGAGGATTTGAATGTCGTCTAATCTAAAGAAATATTTCTTCATTTTTGAGCATGTGAGTACAGCAATGAGATTCAGTTTCCTCAAAATCAAGATACAGAATCGTCAAATCACGATCGTAAAAGTGAGGATTCGCGTTTACTCAAAATTCACGTTATAGATTGACGAAACAATCCTCAAAATTAACGAAATAAGGCTTGAGGATTCCTGAATCGTCAAAAATGTAAGTGTTATTTCTGAGAGTGTAATATATTTAATATTGATGGGTATCAATACTATTCATGTCTTAAGAGGGAATGGGCGCGCAGGACCGGGAGTCTCCAAACTCAAGTGCCTCAATGTTAATCCAATGGGGAAAAAACTATTTTCTTTGCCACATTTCTCCGGCTGTATTGAATATTTTTACAAGCGGATTTTTTTATGTGATAAATGTAGCTGACTTACAGGTCTCTATCTTCCCACTTTTTGAAATTGCTTCGAATATTTTGTGTAAAATAATTTATTGAATATTAAAAAAAAATATTCGCACTAATTTCAAAAAGTGGGATTGTCGGGACCTGTAAGTCAGTTACATTTATCACATAAAAAAAATCCGCTTGTAAAAATATTCAATACAGCCGGAGAAATGTGGCAAAGAAAATAGTTTTTCCTATTGGATTAACATTGAGGCACTTGAGTTTGGAGACCCCGGTCCTGCACGCCCATTCCCCTTTAACACCTTAGCCTGATATTTTAAGAGCAGAAATTTGTTAGAGTATTTAAATATTTTAGGCAATAATAAACAAAAGATATAATTGGCTTGTTTTAGATGTCGTCAACCATTCAGATTTCATTCCTGCATTTCCTTCGATCGGTGCCCTGTTTCCACGTGATATTGATTCACCAATAGGCTAGAAAAGTTCATTTTTTATTTTCTGAATTTCTGTCTCTTTTAAAGACTTAAAACATGTCTATATTAGTTCGCCAATGTTTGATTCTATTAATGAATGCCTTTGTCAATGTTTGATTCTATTAATGAATGTCTTTGCCAAAAAAAAAAAAAAACACCTGGGATATTGAGCATAAATTTATAAAATTTGGAAACGTTATAATAGTGCCAGCTAGGTTGTTGTTGTTATCGTGTTCATGTAAAGCTATTTCTCTATCGGTTCAAAAGAGCTGAAGGTGAGAGATCCAGATATGTAATTAAACAGTTTATTAATAACTTCTGATACCCGTTTGTCAAAGCACTGCAGTCATCTAGGAAATATCACAACCCCTTTCGTGAGTACATAATCAAATAAAAAACGCGGGAAAAAATAAGAAGCAAAAATGTGGTGCGCTAAGAAACTGTTCTTACGGTCTCTTACGGCAATTGTGTAAATAAATACACTCTTGAAACAAACGAGTGAATTTAACTCAGTCAGAGTTAATTTTCACTCTTTTCAGTGTCGAAAATGCACTTATTCTTTTGGAGTGGATTTCACTCTTTTGTTTAGTTAAAACTCCGCCAGGATCACTCCAAACGAGTGATTTTAACTCAGTCTGAGTTAATTTTCACTCCTTTCCAGTGTCGAAAATGCACTTCTCCCATATGAGTGGATTTCACTCTTTTGTTTTAAGAGTGAAGGTTGTTGTTGTTGTCGTGTTCATGTAAAGCTTTTTCTTTATATTATAGGTCCAAAAGCACTGAAGATGAGAGATCCATATAGGTAATAAGAGGTTAAACAGTTTGTTAATTACTACATTTTCAGTTTAATGTATAAATTACACTCTTAAAACAAAAGAGTGAAATCCACTACAGTAGGAGAATTGCATTTTCGACACTGAAAAGGAGTGAATATTAACTCAGACTGAGTTAAAATCACTCGTTTGGAGTGATTCTGTCGGAGGTTTAACACACAGAGGATCCACTCCTATAGGAGAAGTGCATTTTCTAGAGTGGAGGAGTGAAGTTAACTCAGACTGAGTTAAAATCGCTCGTTCGTTTTAAGAGTGTATTTAAGTTAGAAAAAGTTTAATTTTTAGAAGCCACATTAACCTCTCCTTGTGATATTATTTGCAATAACAACGGTCTCTAATGGATTTAAACCAATAATATATCTAAATCCTTTCTGTTACCCATTTGTCAAAGCACTGCAGCCATCTAGGAAATATCACAACCCCTTTCGTGAGTAATCAAATAAAAAACGCGGGAAAAAATAAGAAGCAAAAATGTGGTGCGCTAAGAAACTGTTCTTACGGTCTCTTACGGCAATTGTGTAAATAAATACACTCTTGAAACAAACGAGTGAATTTAACTCAGTCAGAGTTAATTTTCACTCTTTTCAGTGTCGAAAATGCACTTATTCTTTTGGAGTGGATTTCACTCTTTTGTTTAGTTAAAACTCCGCCAGGATCACTCCAAACGAGTGATTTTAACTCAGTATGAGTTAATTTTCACTCCTTTCCAGTGTCGAAAATGCACTTCTCCCATATGAGTGGATTTCACTCTTTTGTTTTAAGAGTGAAGGTTGTTGTTGTTGTCGTGTTCATGTAAAGCTTTTTCTTTATATTATAGGTCCAAAAGCACTGAAGATGAGAGATCCATATAGGTAATAAGAGGTTAAACAGTTTGTTAATTACTACATTTTCAGTTTAATGTATAAATTACACTCTTAAAACAAAAGAGTGAAATCCACTACAGTAGGAGAATTGCATTTTCGACACTGAAAAGGAGTGAATATTAACTCAGACTGAGTTAAAATCACTCGTTTGGAGTGATTCTGTCGGAGGTTTAACACACAGAGGATCCACTCCTATAGGAGAAGTGCATTTTCTAGAGTGGAGGAGTGAAGTTAACTCAGACTGAGTTAAAATCGCTCGTTCGTTTTAAGAGTGTATTTAAGTTAGAAAAAGTTTAATTTTTAGAAGCCACATTAACCTCTCCTTGTGATATTATTTGCGATAACAACGGTCTCTAATGGATTTAAACCAATAATATATCTAAATCCTTTCTGTTACCCATTTGTCAAAGCACTGCAGCCATCTAGGAAATATCACAACCCCTTTCGTGAGTAATCAAATAAAAAACGCGGGAAAAAATAAGAAGCAAAAATGTGGTGCGCTAAGAAACTGTTCTTACGGTCTCTTACGGCAATTGTGTAAATAAATACACTCTTGAAACAAACGAGTGAATTTAACTCAGTCAGAGTTAATTTTCACTCTTTTCAGTGTCGAAAATGCACTTATTCTTTTGGAGTGGATTTCACTCTTTTGTTTAGTTAAAACTCCGCCAGGATCACTCCAAACGAGTGATTTTAACTCAGTATGAGTTAATTTTCACTCCTTTCCAGTGTCGAAAATGCACTTCTCCCATATGAGTGGATTTCACTCTTTTGTTTTAAGAGTGAAGGTTGTTGTTGTTGTCGTGTTCATGTAAAGCTTTTTCTTTATATTATAGGTCCAAAAGCACTGAAGATGAGAGATCCATATAGGTAATAAGAGGTTAAACAGTTTGTTAATTACTACATTTTCAGTTTAATGTATAAATTACACTCTTAAAACAAAAGAGTGAAATCCACTACAGTAGGAGAATTGCATTTTCGACACTGAAAAGGAGTGAATATTAACTCAGACTGAGTTAAAATCACTCGTTTGGAGTGATTCTGTCGGAGGTTTAACACACAGAGGATCCACTCCTATAGGAGAAGTGCATTTTCTAGAGTGGAGGAGTGAAGTTAACTCAGACTGAGTTAAAATCGCTCGTTCGTTTTAAGAGTGTATTTAAGTTAGAAAAAGTTTAATTTTTAGAAGCCACATTAACCTCTCCTTGTGATATTATTTGCAATAACAACGGTCTCTAATGGATTTAAACCAATAATATATCTAAATCCTTTCTGTTACCCATTTGTCAAAGCACTGCAGCCATCTAGGAAATATCACAACCCCTTTCGTGAGTAATCAAATAAAAAACGCGGGAAAAAATAAGAAGCAAAAATGTGGTGCGCTAAGAAACTGTTCTTACGGTCTCTTACGGCAATTGTGTAAATAAATACACTCTTGAAACAAACGAGTGAATTTAACTCAGTCAGAGTTAATTTTCACTCTTTTCAGTGTCGAAAATGCACTTATTCTTTTGGAGTGGATTTCACTCTTTTGTTTAGTTAAAACTCCGCCAGGATCACTCCAAACGAGTGATTTTAACTCAGTATGAGTTAATTTTCACTCCTTTCCAGTGTCGAAAATGCACTTCTCCCATATGAGTGGATTTCACTCTTTTGTTTTAAGAGTGAAGGTTGTTGTTGTTGTCGTGTTCATGTAAAGCTTTTTCTTTATATTATAGGTCCAAAAGCACTGAAGATGAGAGATCCATATAGGTAATAAGAGGTTAAACAGTTTGTTAATTACTACATTTTCAGTTTAATGTATAAATTACACTCTTAAAACAAAAGAGTGAAATCCACTACAGTAGGAGAATTGCATTTTCGACACTGAAAAGGAGTGAATATTAACTCAGACTGAGTTAAAATCACTCGTTTGGAGTGATTCTGTCGGAGGTTTAACACACAGAGGATCCACTCCTATAGGAGAAGTGCATTTTCTAGAGTGGAGGAGTGAAGTTAACTCAGACTGAGTTAAAATCGCTCGTTCGTTTTAAGAGTGTATTTAAGTTAGAAAAAGTTTAATTTTTAGAAGCCACATTAACCTCTCCTTGTGATATTATTTGCGATAACAACGGTCTCTAATGGATTTAAACCAATAATATATCTAAATCCTTTCTGTTACCCATTTGTCAAAGCACTGCAGCCATCTAGGAAATATCACAACCCCTTTCGTGAGTAATCAAATAAAAAACGCGGGAAAAAATAAGAAGCAAAAATGTGGTGCGCTAAGAAACTGTTCTTACGGTCTCTTACGGCAATTGTGTAAATAAATACACTCTTGAAACAAACGAGTGAATTTAACTCAGTCAGAGTTAATTTTCACTCTTTTCAGTGTCGAAAATGCACTTATTCTTTTGGAGTGGATTTCACTCTTTTGTTTAGTTAAAACTCCGCCAGGATCACTCCAAACGAGTGATTTTAACTCAGTATGAGTTAATTTTCACTCCTTTCCAGTGTCGAAAATGCACTTCTCCCATATGAGTGGATTTCACTCTTTTGTTTTAAGAGTGAAGGTTGTTGTTGTTGTCGTGTTCATGTAAAGCTTTTTCTTTATATTATAGGTCCAAAAGCACTGAAGATGAGAGATCCATATAGGTAATAAGAGGTTAAACAGTTTGTTAATTACTACATTTTCAGTTTAATGTATAAATTACACTCTTAAAACAAAAGAGTGAAATCCACTACAGTAGGAGAATTGCATTTTCGACACTGAAAAGGAGTGAATATTAACTCAGACTGAGTTAAAATCACTCGTTTGGAGTGATTCTGTCGGAGGTTTAACACACAGAGGATCCACTCCTATAGGAGAAGTGCATTTTCTAGAGTGGAGGAGTGAAGTTAACTCAGACTGAGTTAAAATCGCTCGTTCGTTTTAAGAGTGTATTTAAGTTAGAAAAAGTTTAATTTTTAGAAGCCACATTAACCTCTCCTTGTGATATTATTTGCGATAACAACGGTCTCTAATGGATTTAAACCAATAATATATCTAAATCCTTTCTGTTACCCATTTGTCAAAGCACTGCAGCCATCTAGGAAATATCACAACCCCTTTCGTGAGTAATCAAATAAAAAACGCGGGAAAAAATAAGAAGCAAAAATGTGGTGCGCTAAGAAACTGTTCTTACGGTCTCTTACGGCAATTGTGTAAATAAATACACTCTTGAAACAAACGAGTGAATTTAACTCAGTCAGAGTTAATTTTCACTCTTTTCAGTGTCGAAAATGCACTTATTCTTTTGGAGTGGATTTCACTCTTTTGTTTAGTTAAAACTCCGCCAGGATCACTCCAAACGAGTGATTTTAACTCAGTATGAGTTAATTTTCACTCCTTTCCAGTGTCGAAAATGCACTTCTCCCATATGAGTGGATTTCACTCTTTTGTTTTAAGAGTGAAGGTTGTTGTTGTTGTCGTGTTCATGTAAAGCTTTTTCTTTATATTATAGGTCCAAAAGCACTGAAGATGAGAGATCCATATAGGTAATAAGAGGTTAAACAGTTTGTTAATTACTACATTTTCAGTTTAATGTATAAATTACACTCTTAAAACAAAAGAGTGAAATCCACTACAGTAGGAGAATTGCATTTTCGACACTGAAAAGGAGTGAATATTAACTCAGACTGAGTTAAAATCACTCGTTTGGAGTGATTCTGTCGGAGGTTTAACACACAGAGGATCCACTCCTATAGGAGAAGTGCATTTTCTAGAGTGGAGGAGTGAAGTTAACTCAGACTGAGTTAAAATCGCTCGTTCGTTTTAAGAGTGTATTTAAGTTAGAAAAAGTTTAATTTTTAGAAGCCACATTAACCTCTCCTTGTGATATTATTTGCGATAACAACGGTCTCTAATGGATTTAAACCAATAATATATCTAAATCCTTTCTGTTACCCATTTGTCAAAGCACTGCAGCCATCTAGGAAATATCACAACCCCTTTCGTGAGTAATCAAATAAAAAACGCGGGAAAAAATAAGAAGCAAAAATGTGGTGCGCTAAGAAACTGTTCTTACGGTCTCTTACGGCAATTGTGTAAATAAATACACTCTTGAAACAAACGAGTGAATTTAACTCAGTCAGAGTTAATTTTCACTCTTTTCAGTGTCGAAAATGCACTTATTCTTTTGGAGTGGATTTCACTCTTTTGTTTAGTTAAAACTCCGCCAGGATCACTCCAAACGAGTGATTTTAACTCAGTATGAGTTAATTTTCACTCCTTTCCAGTGTCGAAAATGCACTTCTCCCATATGAGTGGATTTCACTCTTTTGTTTTAAGAGTGAAGGTTGTTGTTGTTGTCGTGTTCATGTAAAGCTTTTTCTTTATATTATAGGTCCAAAAGCACTGAAGATGAGAGATCCATATAGGTAATAAGAGGTTAAACAGTTTGTTAATTACTACATTTTCAGTTTAATGTATAAATTACACTCTTAAAACAAAAGAGTGAAATCCACTACAGTAGGAGAATTGCATTTTCGACACTGAAAAGGAGTGAATATTAACTCAGACTGAGTTAAAATCACTCGTTTGGAGTGATTCTGTCGGAGGTTTAACACACAGAGGATCCACTCCTATAGGAGAAGTGCATTTTCTAGAGTGGAGGAGTGAAGTTAACTCAGACTGAGTTAAAATCGCTCGTTCGTTTTAAGAGTGTATTTAAGTTAGAAAAAGTTTAATTTTTAGAAGCCACATTAACCTCTCCTTGTGATATTATTTGCGATAACAACGGTCTCTAATGGATTTAAACCAATAATATATCTAAATCCTTTCTGTTACCCATTTGTCAAAGCACTGCAGCCATCTAGGAAATATCACAACCCCTTTCGTGAGTAATCAAATAAAAAACGCGGGAAAAAATAAGAAGCAAAAATGTGGTGCGCTAAGAAACTGTTCTTACGGTCTCTTACGGCAATTGTGTAAATAAATACACTCTTGAAACAAACGAGTGAATTTAACTCAGTCAGAGTTAATTTTCACTCTTTTCAGTGTCGAAAATGCACTTATTCTTTTGGAGTGGATTTCACTCTTTTGTTTAGTTAAAACTCCGCCAGGATCACTCCAAACGAGTGATTTTAACTCAGTATGAGTTAATTTTCACTCCTTTCCAGTGTCGAAAATGCACTTCTCCCATATGAGTGGATTTCACTCTTTTGTTTTAAGAGTGAAGGTTGTTGTTGTTGTCGTGTTCATGTAAAGCTTTTTCTTTATATTATAGGTCCAAAAGCACTGAAGATGAGAGATCCATATAGGTAATAAGAGGTTAAACAGTTTGTTAATTACTACATTTTCAGTTTAATGTATAAATTACACTCTTAAAACAAAAGAGTGAAATCCACTACAGTAGGAGAATTGCATTTTCGACACTGAAAAGGAGTGAATATTAACTCAGACTGAGTTAAAATCACTCGTTTGGAGTGATTCTGTCGGAGGTTTAACACACAGAGGATCCACTCCTATAGGAGAAGTGCATTTTCTAGAGTGGAGGAGTGAAGTTAACTCAGACTGAGTTAAAATCGCTCGTTCGTTTTAAGAGTGTATTTAAGTTAGAAAAAGTTTAATTTTTAGAAGCCACATTAACCTCTCCTTGTGATATTATTTGCGATAACAACGGTCTCTAATGGATTTAAACCAATAATATATCTAAATCCTTTCTGTTACCCATTTGTCAAAGCACTGCAGCCATCTAGGAAATATCACAACCCCTTTCGTGAGTAATCAAATAAAAAACGCGGGAAAAAATAAGAAGCAAAAATGTGGTGCGCTAAGAAACTGTTCTTACGGTCTCTTACGGCAATTGTGTAAATAAATACACTCTTGAAACAAACGAGTGAATTTAACTCAGTCAGAGTTAATTTTCACTCTTTTCAGTGTCGAAAATGCACTTATTCTTTTGGAGTGGATTTCACTCTTTTGTTTAGTTAAAACTCCGCCAGGATCACTCCAAACGAGTGATTTTAACTCAGTATGAGTTAATTTTCACTCCTTTCCAGTGTCGAAAATGCACTTCTCCCATATGAGTGGATTTCACTCTTTTGTTTTAAGAGTGAAGGTTGTTGTTGTTGTCGTGTTCATGTAAAGCTTTTTCTTTATATTATAGGTCCAAAAGCACTGAAGATGAGAGATCCATATAGGTAATAAGAGGTTAAACAGTTTGTTAATTACTACATTTTCAGTTTAATGTATAAATTACACTCTTAAAACAAAAGAGTGAAATCCACTACAGTAGGAGAATTGCATTTTCGACACTGAAAAGGAGTGAATATTAACTCAGACTGAGTTAAAATCACTCGTTTGGAGTGATTCTGTCGGAGGTTTAACACACAAAGGATCCACTCCTATAGGAGAAGTGCATTTTCTAGACTGGAGGAGTGAAGTTAACTCAGACTGAGTTAAAATCGCTCGTTCGTTTTAAGAGTGTATTTAAGTTAGAAAAAGTTTAATTATTAGAAGCCACATTACCTCTGCTTATGATATTATTTGCGATAACAACGGTCTCTAATGGATTTAAACCAATAATATATCTTAATCCCTTACTGATACCCGTTTGTCAAAGCACTGCAGCCCTCCAGGAAATATCACAACCCCTTTCGTGAGTAATCGAATAAAAAACGAGGGAAAAAATAAGAAGCAAAAATGTGGTGCTCTAAGAAACTGTTCTTACGGTCTCTTACGGCAATTGTGTAAATAAATAAACCACTGGTGGGAGTTGAGGATGGAGATAAGAGTAAAGGCTCGTTCTACAAGCGACGGTTATTCGCCGTACTTACGGGCCCGACTGATCGCAGCTGCCAATGTTAAGTCAATAGGGCCTTTCACATGCGACGAATGAGAAAACCACATTTACGGAACATACGACGGCGGAGGTAAGAGTAAGGAGCTTTCAATAAATCTCGTGATGCGATTTTTGGGATTTTTTGTCCCCCCATCACTCTTTGGCGATTTTTAACTATATCTTTTAATCCCACAAGTGATATTTTTCAAAATTCGCATTTTTTATTTGAAAAACTCTTTTTATATTTCAAAACTTTTGTTTGCAAGTATGATACCGGGAAAACTTCGAACACAACGTCCAACCCCAAACTCGGATGGCCCAAACTGCATCATCTGATGATGGTAGAAAGTACTTAACAATCACATACTATGCCCGTTTTGTCTACTTTTTCTTTGTGAAGTGTGAAATGCTTAAACACATTTTCTCTGATCTGATTTGAAACTAATAAAGGGAACATAAAGAAGCTAACAACAATCAAATCTATATGAATGGTATTGATATGCATTAGATGTCCGTCGGTCTATCCTTACCGCTTTCCAAATTAGACTATATCCGTTTTATCTGTAAAATAACCTTTTTTAGTGAAATATTTATTTAAATGCAGTGAAATGTGATTCTTTAATTGTTCGTTATTTTTTTATTACGAAAGCATCTGGGCATTATACTATTTTGCATTAAAAGCTGCTTAGTCTTAATTTACATACCTCCATTTATTAATGAAATTAGGAGTTGCTTCACGTTGCGTTATTACTAAATATTTCCAAATCATCGGGGTTTGGAATATTTTTTTTATGAAGATTCTTATTTAAAGAATAAAAATATAGTGTCATTTCAGTCGATGGGCGCCCTTTTCCAAACGCACAAGTTAAAACTACAACCAAATACTGAGTACGGCTATTTATTTTCTAAGGTTTATAAATATTTTGTGGAAGCAGTTCCCAAGTCACAGTTATTGCTACAAATATAATTATTTTCCAAATAAAAATTCACTAAGTATTTAAGTAACAGGAAAGTCAGCAAATTTTAATTGTTTCAGAAATTCGTTTTTATACAATGTAGCGGCAAATAATTATTAAAATGTTTATTCGGGCGTATTTCACCAGCAATTAATGGCATCACTTCGCTAACATGTTTTTCCATAGGTTTTTATACCAGACAGCATTTTTATATTATTCTTACCTCTTAGGGAAGAATCCATATAAACCAGCATTGAGATACTGGCTAGAAACATAAAACGAGTTGAAACTATTTATGTCACAAGGTAGGAAGATATTTCTTTCTAAAAATATCCTTTTTAGAGCTAAAGAAATAAAAAATGAAGAAATCAAAAAGCTATTTTGATCCATAATGAAGTTAGTTCTCGAAATATCTTTTGAATCTCTTAGGCTTAAGTTTTTGAGATAATAACTTCAAAATATAGTAAAATATTTATTACCTTATATGCTTTTCAATTATTTATTTTTATACAGAAACAAACGACCATAACTGTTTTCTATTCTTCGTTCAAAACACAATTCTGAAAGGATTTACAAATAACATAAGTTAGTAGCTCAGTTAAAAAGACGTATTTTAAAAAGCAGTTATCAAATTATTAAAGTCATTGTAAGTTACTACTAAAATTGTATGATGTTGCCAAATAAGTTTAAAAAAAAATATGGCGTTGTCAATATGACGTTGTTTGTCTTTCAATAATAACTTTAAAAAACAATACACAATATTGAGATTAATTTTACAATATATCATAAAAGATAAACTTTCCTATAATTAAGAAAAGCTTACCAAGATTTTTTTGCATATCCTAGGCTAAAATATTTTTAAATGCTTTTCTTTACGGACATGTAGCTTTATCTCTTGATTAAAAATTTGAAAATAAAGGGGGTTCACATATTGAGAGCACTGCCCATATTAGGTATAGATTGAGCATTAACAAGTAGTACAGTAGAGTAGAACAAGTAGTACAAGTAGGCAAGTACTATATAATAGATTTTTTAATGTATTTATACTTAGATCTAAGTGATTCTGTGCAAGAGATTTTTTTAAATAGAATATCCGCCTTGATTTATTATAATACGACATTTGTTGTCACTGACATGTTTACCTCTTATTTTCCATACAATACATTTTTTGACGCAACTTCCGCCTGTCGAAATTTGCTCTTTACTATCCTCAAAAACTTATTTTTATTCCAAAACTAAAATAAAATTTTAAAAATATTTCGAAGGAACTAAAAAAAAAATGACGCTCCTCTTTTTTCCCAAGCAAGTGAAGAGTAAATAGAAAATAGAGGATCTCTCCAGTGGTTTCGACAGAATTCAAAATTGAAGCTTCCTTTTCTTTCAGAAAAATGTTTGCTTTTTTACACGTTATTGTTTTTAGAATTTTATTTAGGAAATGCACTATTTTTTACTCTATCGCATTTTTCTATGAGTACTTTGATTTTGAATAAAATAGAATAAAGTTTACTAGATTTCGGAAAAGAGGTATTTTTGTGGTTGGTAGACACAGAATATTGTCCTTATGCTATTACAATAGAAAACTTGGGGTTTGGAATTGTGAATGGTTTCAGTGAATTTATGGTAGATAAAAAATTAATTATGACGTTATTTAAGACACATTTATTTTAACATTAATAATCTAAAGACTTTAAGGTATTTAAAAACAAATGTCTCAACTAATGTACTGCACTCTTAAAACGAACGAGCGATTTTAACTCCGTCTGAGTTAATTTCACTCCTCCAGTCTGGAAAATGCACTTCTCCGAAAGGAGTGGATACATTGTGTGTTAAACCTCCGACAAGATCACTCCAAACAAGTGATTTTAATTCAGTCTGAGTTAGTATTCACTCCTTTCCAGTGTCGAAAATGCACTTCTCCAATTGGAGCGGATTTCACTATTTTGTTTTAAGAGTGTAGAAGCTAAAAAAAGCTACCATGAACAAAAATATTTATAACTATTATATTAATAAATAAAAAAAAACTGATTGGAAAGATGCTATCTACAGGAAGTCTCGAATATTTTGAGAAAGATTTCAGTTTAGGTATATAAAAGGTTTCCGATTTTTTCTTTGGTGTGACACATTTGCATTTAAAAACCATAGCAGACCCGAATTTTTCCTTAACTATGTCGTGGGAACATACTTAGAACCGAATCTACCTTAGATGAGTGGAAATAAACAAACGGCTCATTCATTAACGAAATTTATTTTACCAAAACGGTTTTGTAATAGTTTAAAACTACAAAACATGCATGTAGAAAAAGAAAAGTTTTTATTTGACGCTATTTTATGAAATGAAAACAATATGTGAATGAAGTTATTACATCGCTTGCTGAGAAGCTAGCATTATACGTATGGATTTTACTCTATTTACTAAAGAGGAATATAATAAAATCACATCTATGTTCCACTTTGAATAAAAATAATGTTCTAAATTGCCCCTTTCTCAAACGCTGTATTCCCCATAGTCAAAGTAAATCAACCTCCCACCAAAAGTCAAATCCTCCTTCTCTTGTCTTCGCAACACAATATATCACTTCATCTAGAAAAAAAAACACAGAAGAAATCTAGAAAAAAAAATCTCTAGATAAAAAATCTAGGTAGCTCCACTCATATTAATGTAACAATCCAAGAGCGCAACCCGTAAGAAAACCATAGAGTTACGAAGAGGAGGGATATGCTTGGCGTCAAAAAATGGGGAGCTTCCAGAAAGACGCCAATAAGCCCAAACGAAGCACTCACCCAACGTTAGTTTGATGTAAAACGTGTCACTTTTTTCGTTAAGGGGGTTCAGTATGTTGTATATCGGTAATGTTAAATTGGCCAATTGCAATGTACCTTTTCACAATAACTACTGATCAGAACATCTTAAAATTTTCTGTGTGTGTTATATCAACCTTATATATTAGTCTGAGGTTAAAAGTTTTTTAAATAGCTGTTAGATTTTTTTAAATAAAATAAGTTTTAAAGTACCCAAAAAATCATGACATTTTTCACTTTTTTGTCCCATAAAATTTTTGTCACTTTAGTTTTTTTAAAATTTATAACCTCAGGTTAATCTATACTATGTATTATATCATATAAAAAAAAGTTTACTAGAAAACAGAACATAGTTTTTGAGAAAAGGTACATCGAAGTTTAAAAATCAAGTTCTGAGAAAAACGCATTTAAAGTTTTTATTGTTAACACATTTCCTTACGAAGCCATGACATTAAAATGGCTTTTAATGTCAAATATATTTTTCCAATCGTCGTGATACTTTGTGACATTATTAATAAAGATTGTAATAGTACTTTAAGCCACTAATTTTTGTTTTGATTTTTTCACCGATTTTTGGGTATGGTGATTTGGGTTTTTGAGAAAAGGTACATCGAAGTTTAAAAATCAAGTTCTGAGAAAAACGCATTTAAAGTTTTTATTGTTAACACATTTCCTTACGAAGCCATGACATTAAAATGGCTTTTAATGTCAAATATATTTTTCCAATCGTCGTGATACTTTGTGACATTATTAATAAAGATTGTAATAGTACTTTAAGCCACTAATTTTTGTTTTGATTTTTTCACCGATTTTTGGGTATTGAACCCCCTTAAAAGGCGTTGAATAAACATTAAAAAAGTAAAAGTGACTGTTTGCTCAGTTGCAAGCTGTATCACGAGATCTGAACGAACACAATGTGGTAGTAATTCTCTTCTCAGGTAAGAAATCGTCAAGTGGATTAATGAGCTTATAGAAACTTCATTATGAATCCGCGTTATAGGGTCTTCAATCTTATACTAGCTTAGAAATGTAGATTTACTCAGAAAACAAATTAAACACAACACCACTATGTTGTGCGAAGAAACATTCATAAGATTACAACAAACATTTTTTTCATTTTATAATACTTAGTAGTTGCTGAATCAAGAAAACAAAAATATAGTTGGTGGGAGAATTCAGTGGACTAACTTTATTTAATTTTATAGGCTTTAGCTCTAATTTTGTAGGCCTTACTCAATATTTTCCTCTAGCCTACCGACCAGCCTGGAAATTGGCAAATATGTAAGGTTGTTTTCCCAACATAAATTTTAAATTAAATTTATTTCAAATAACATATTTGTTTTAAAACTCAGAATTTGGCTTATTTTTGAAGAAATTGTCTTTTTTAGATAACATTTCCAAATGAAAAGAGTAAACTGTGGGTGAACTTTTTTTTAAACTTTTTAAATGTAGGTTTATTGTACATACGAAAGACTGATGCACAAAATACTGAAAGAGCCGGGTAAACGATCCGATTGCTAGAATATCGCCAAATAGTTTGCCGAGGGCGTTTTTTTGGGCTTACTAACAAGTCAATCGATGACTTCAATTGGCAAACATATTTTTATATTAGCTTTTGGCCTTCGCCCCCCTCTTAACTCTACGAAGAAAACACTCTCCGTAGGGGCTCTCCAGCTTCCACCTTGCTCGCAACTGCTGCTTGCCAGACACGGGATAAATCAAGACAACGAGAAGGTACCGCTGCTGTTGAGGCGGATAAAAAAGTACCCACTGGGTGTCTGAGAGCCAGACTAGGTTAAGTGCGTCGGGGTAATTTAGGGAAGAGAGCTCATTTTGAATAGCTTGGTTTGAATCTGTCTTGCTTGAAATGAGCCATATTTTTCTAGTGCACCTCTTTTCTGTACAGAGTACCATTTGTATAGGGACTTGGCTTTTAAATAGTTCCTACCTTTCGTAGTTTACAGCCGCAAACAAGGATTAGGGTTAGGATGAATATTCGTCATACTACAACTACACGAGAGCCATTGGGGACGGGCGTCATGCAATCTTACACTCAGGTAGAAATGTAGAAAACTCTTTCATCACAACACCAAATAAAAACATAGTTGGCTGGGGAATTTTGGTGGACTATCTATATTTAATGGCTTTAACTCATCACTTTCCTTTAGAATAGCGCCAAATTCTTCATGAAAGTATTTATTTGGGCTTAATAACAAGGCGATCTATGTCTTCGCTTGACGAATCTGTTTTTATATTAGCTTTTGACCGACAGTATCTCCCTCTTAACTCCATGAAGAAAACACTCTCCGTAGGGGCTCTCCAGCTTCCACCTTGCTCGCAACTGCTGCTTGCCAGACACGGGATAAATCAAGACAACGAGAAGGTACCGCTGCTGTTGAGGCGGATAAAAAACTACCCACTGGGTGTCTGAGAGCCAGACTAGGTTAAGTACCCCAGGGTAATTTAGAAGCGAGTGCTCATTTGAATCAATTCTTTCATAAAAAAAGTTAAAATTGCATCAAAATTGACTTTCATTGTTAATCAAGTTGTGCATCTTCCTCAATCCAGACTAGGTTAAGTGTATCGGGGTAATTAAGAAGTGAGAGCTCATTTGAATCAATTCTTTCATAAAAAAAGTTAAAATTGTATCAAAATTGACTTTCATTGTTAATCAATTTGTGCATCTTCCTCAATCCAGACTAGGCTAAGTGTATCGGGGTAATTAAGAAGTGAGGGCTTTTTTCTGGAATCATTATTTTTTTTCAGAAAGTTACAATTTTATCAAAATTGAATTTTATTGTTAATTAATTTATGCATCTTCCTCAACCCAGACTAAGTGCTTTTTGAGTAACTAGGAAGTGAGATATGATTTGGATAAAGTTTTTCAGAGACTCCATAAGAAAATGTTTCATCAATATTGAGTTTTTAATGTTATTCAATTCATCCATTTCCCTCTCTGTGAAGAAGAAAATCTCTGGGACGAAATCTTGTTATTAAGGTAGGCGAATACCAAAAATTCTAAAATTTTTACTATTACATACTTTAATCTTTTCCAAATTTGGCATAGTGATTGCAAATGTAATGAACAATGCTTTTGGGGCAATTGTTCTTATTTAAATATAATTGATTTATTTTAAACGGTGTTTTTCAACTAAAAAAAAGGGGTTTACGCCAACACTTCTAGCACAAAAAGTTTTACATTAATTTACCTGAAATTTCTCACAGATGCTATTTCAATATATATCTGTGCCATGAACCTCTAACATCTGGTGTAAGTATACAAGTTTTTTTTTTTAAGAAACTGTCCAAGTGTAAGTTAATCGAAAAAATCCTCTTTTTGTGTTTAATTTATAACATTTTTCTTAATAACTTTTTTCTTGTAATTTGTATGTAACTCTAGAGGGTCATTGCATGTATCAGTTCAAAACGAAGAATTTAACACATAATAAATGTTCATAGGATGAAAATTCAACGTGGTAGACTTGTTGGCGTAAACCTCTTTTTTTAGTAGAAAAACACCGTTTAAAATAAATAAATTATATTTAAGTAAAAACAAAAGCCTAAATAGTATTATTCATTATATTTGAAATCACTATGCCAAATTTGGAAAAGATTAAAGTAATAGTAAAAATTTTAGAATTTTGGGAAATTTTGGGTATTCGCCTACCTTAAGTTGATTTGCACAGCCATAGGACGTAACTGAATATAGAATTTTGGGCAGAAATCCGTTGCTGGAAATTTTTTTTTTCAAATTTCCGAAAACTATGTTTTGTGACTTATGTTTTTTTTAAAAAGCTACGTTGTACATTGGGACAGTGTTTTTAAATCTGTGGAGTTAGATGGTGTAAGCGTATGATGTCTTAAGGGGGAATGGGCTTGCAGGACCGGGGGTCTCCAAACTCAAGTGTCTCAGTGTTAATCCAATGGGAAAAAATTATTTTCGCTGCCACATTTCTCCGGCTGTATTGAATATTTTTACAAGCGGATTTTTTATGTGATAAATGTAGCTGACTTACAGGTCTCTATCTTCCCACTTTTTGAAATTAGTACGAATATTTTTTTTAATATTCAATAAATTATTTTACACAAAATATTCGAAGCAATTTCAAAAAGTGGGAAGATAGAGACCTGTAAGTCAGCTACATTTATCACATAAACAAATCCGCTTGTAAAAATATTCAATACAGCCGGAGAAATGTGGCAGCGAAAATAACTTTTCCCATTGGATTAACATTGAGGCACTTGAGTTTGGAGAACCCCGGTCCTGCACGCCCATTCCCCCTTAATAGATAGAATCTTAAAGAAGCTGGCAACCATATTTGCTGCAACTTTTTGGTGTTATTTTATAGCAATTTTTTTATGTAAACTATTGGGTCGTAAATTTAATAGTATTTTATAGATGTTATTTCACCACTGTTTAAAAACACTGTAAACTTGAGGATTTAAGTAAAAATTAAACAGTGACGTTAAATACATTTTTAAGGTTCAGAAGATTTTGCATAAGTAAGGGTGGATCTAAACATTCGTTAGAAGAAATTCGATATTATAGGAAGATAAATGTTTAACCTTCGAAAATTATAAGCGACTAATTATAAATTTTGACATTACATAGAGCACAAAATTCTCATAAGGTTAATATAAATATTATGTTAAAGTATCATGTGTGTGTTTATAATTAACTCTCGTTATTTTAGTGCATTTCTTCATAAATTATAGTTTTTATTTGGGTAGTAATTTGTTATGTACTTACAATTTTCTTTCTTAATTTACTAAGTAAAACTTTATGTGTTTTATGGACGGGCTCGGGTCCCTTGACAGCTAATATACTCAAATTGATTAAAGTTTCCCCTTCTTGCTTATTTGATATTCGTTTCTAATTTGATATTGCTTACGTTATTTGTTTGATATAATTATAAATATTTCTTCTAAAATGCAAAGAATAATATATGGTTCCGTTATAAGTTTCGCTTCTGTTTTTGAGCATCAATTTTACTAAATATTTATTCTTTGATGGCAATTGGTAAAAAATAGTGAATAATAGGTAAATTTACGAAAGAAAGTTAATATGAATGGCTAATTTTGGCAGCTAAAACTTGTTTATTAAAAAAACGGCAGAGAATTTTTTTTGAATAAAAATCGGATTACATATTTTTTAATTTTCAAAATTATCTAAATTCGAATGATGCTGTGATAGGTTTACTTCCATGTTAGGAAAAATTAATAAAAAAAATTAAATTTTTAAAATTATTCTTCAAACTTGAAAAAAAAATAATCGACGATAAATAATAAAGACTATTAATTAAATTTGCGAAAGAAATTTGACGAAAATTTTAATTTTTGGCTTTTGAAAGTTTTTAAATTCGACCTAACTAAGGCCGCGTTTGGTAATTTTTTCTACTAGGTGTATAAATAGCGTATGAAGTCAATTCTAAGTAACATTTACTGTTACAAAAACCAACTTACGCTACTTTCACTCAAATTTGGCGAAGTGCACTGAGAAGAGATGAAGCAACGTCGAGGTAAACGAACAAATCAGCCAAGAAACTAGGAGGGAAAACAAATGGAAAAGATCTTGGTATAAATCACAGCATAGGTTTTCCGGGAAGTAGTACCAAAAAAGAACAAAAAAATGGCCCAAGTGGCACTAACTAGGGTATGTAGGATACATGGAGCGTCTAAGTGATATCTTGTGAAGATAAAGCGAAAAAGGTTCTAAAGAGAAAGAGATTGAACGTGTTTTCTTGTGAGGGATAGATTTCGAGAAAGTTTATTTAAAGGTCTGTTTTGGAAATATTTAGGATTCTAGGATAAATTTGTGTACGGTGCATATAAAGAGAAGTCTTTAAATTGTAGTGGAACTTTTAGTATAATAGGCAAATTTTAATCAAATATGCCGACCCGGCAACTGAATGGTTAGTGTACTAGCCTTTGGAGTTGCTGGGTTCGTGTTCGAATCCCGGTCAGGCACGGATGTTTGTTAATAAATGTTGTTATTTGTCTATGTGTTATTATTTTCTTTATGATTGTTAATATTCTTTCTGTGTCTGTCTAACTTGAAGGCTTAATAAGCGAGTATCTGATCAAGCACACAAGCCGGATATATATGTAGTAGTAGTAATCGAATATTAATATGATAAAAAAAAAGTTTTGGGATCACTAATTTTTTAAAAAATATTTTGTTAATGCAAGGTAAATCAAGAGAATATGAGTATTTATTAAATTAGTAATTATATTCTTGAGGTAAATGCAAATGGAAAGCGTGGTGTAAAATAATTGTCATAGTGGAAATATTTATTGAAAAAATATCGAAAAAGAAAAATTATACACACAACCCTTAAAGTATTTAACACTTACAATAGTTATCCAATTATAACACTTATATTTTTCTAGTTTTGACATTTGTAATATTTCTCTCATTATAACACTTATAATATTTCTGAAATTACAAAACTTAACATATTTCCCTAATTATGTCACTCATAATATTTTTCTCTAATTATAACACGCATAATATTTCTTTCATTATAACACTTATAATATTTCTCTCATTATAACACTTATAATATTTCTGAAATTACAAAACTTAACATATTTCCCTAATTATGTCACTCATAATATTTTTCTCTAATATAACAAGTATAATATTTCTCTTATATAACACCTTTAACATTTCTTTAATTACGATTACAATCAAAGATTTATTAAAAAAATTTCGATTAATTTTTTCAAGTAAATGAAATTTATAGGTTTGTATCAATAATTTAATTTTACATTATTTATACTTCACAAACGGGGAGAAAAAGTGGATAAAAAAGGAAACACTACATTTTCGACCAACGAAACACATCAATACACCCATTTTATTTGTCTTACGGAAATGAATTCAAATATATACGGAACATCCTTATTTCAACTTATAAAGGTTGATAAAATTGAAAGTGTCGAGTTTGCTGAATAAACCAAAAAACAAACGAATTTCATCCGAGTCTTGAAAGACACAGTTTCTGTCGAGTGTCTGTAAAATAAATTCTTGTCGATGTGAAGAATTTTACATCGACATTCGAAAGTGAAGGGAATATAGTATATATTACTCTTCAGAGTTGACCGGACAAAAGCCAAAGTCCGATAAACTGTCAGTTTATATACCTTCGGCTCTATTCTGAACATGGTTTTTATGACCTACTATCGATAATATGGAAAACAAAGTTACGATTTTTGCTTTGTATTTGAAATAAATTTGACAAAGTATACCAATGGGAAGAACGGTTGAATATCTTAAAGTTAAACACGGAATTAGATTGGGTTTAAATGTGTTAATATTTTATAACCTGGAAGTATGTAATATAATAGCCTTCCAGAAATTAGTGCCGAAAAAAATGGCATAGATAACCAGTATTTTGGTAAAACGCATTTTTATTAAACGAGTGGGTAAAATATATACTCACATACAGTTAACCAAAATATTTTACAATATATTTGATTACACTCCTTGCCAACCTAAGTTGGGTAAATAGAAATGTGCTATGAAGAAGATCTTCCGCGCATGTAAAGAGTTCCATAAATTATTTGTGAATCCTCCAGAAAACATGTTTAAAACATTGATTTCGTCTAAGGTCTAACAGATTTGAATATTATTTGAGATAATTTGGCAATTTTATCAGAATGAAAAGTGTGTTTTGGTTAAATTGTATTCAGATCATTTTGTATGTAAATATTACCTTACAAGAGTTTTCAACTAACGGACAAACCGAGCTTTTCTCTCTCTTTTTCTCTCTCTGACTTTTTACTCTTTGTTTTTACCCAAGTTAGGGTGCCACGGAGTGTAGTCTGACTTTTGAATGCTGACCGGACAAAAGCCAATGTCCGATAAACTGTCAGTTCATTCGATACTTTAAGTTTATATCCTAAACATGTTTTATACCTTGCTGACATTCATTACATATTTTACTGAAACTATTCAATTTATGTAGATCTTTTAATTACGAAATGTTTAAAAGTAATGCAAATTGATTTAAGAAACTATTTTACAGAATTCAAACTTTCAAAGGAATAGAATTTTTTTTAAAAAAATATATTTTAATTCAGCTAATATCTACCGTATTCAGTTAAATATCTATAAATTCAGTTAAGTTTGTTAACTATGTCATTACAACCAAATTATTTCAAAGTACCATAGATAATTAGTTGCTTACACAAAAATTAGCTGCAAAAAAATTCAAATCTACGTTTTTGAAACTTTCGATAGAATTGAGAATACTCTTATTTGCTTGAACCTTTTTCTTACAAAACGAGTATCAATGAAATGTTTTATATCCTTTCGATTTTACATTTAAGCGTATTTAAAAAAAAACGGTTTCAATTTTCGCAAGCAAATTAAATTATATTTTTTCTCCAAGCATTTTTCCAGTTCAACTCTACGAACATTCAATTGAGTTTTAAAGAGTCTGAATCAATGAAAGTTTCTTAGAAAAAGTATATCGTAGATTTCTCTTTTATATAAGCAGATTCAAATTTTTTATTCGTATCTATTACTCATGCTTAAATTCTTTCATTTCAGCAAATTTTATTAATTATTATTCATTTATGCAAAAATACAAGAAAATATTCCTCATTCTAAATAAGAGTTTTAGTTTAAAAATAGTACTTTAAACATTGCTTAAGTTCGGAAGCTTGAGAAATATATGTATATTATGCGTATATTTGTTTTAAAATTGCGTTCTTTTCATTGAATATACATTTTTTCACAAAAAATTACGCCTACAAGAATCAGCAATTTTAAGAGCCATGTTTAGACCTAACAGAGAAGGTGGTGTTTGGAGAAGGAGATACAATGGCGAAGACAGGCGACTTTGACCTTGAAGTCTATTGTAGCGCCAGATAGTAATGTACACTGCTAAAAACAATCAGGGGAACGTATGAGTTTGAGCGTATGATATAAACCCTTTCACTCCCTACCCCCCCCTGATTAATTTTTTTATCATCAGCTTCAAATCTTTTTCTCTCACTAAGTTAAGCTCCCACTTATTTCTAGTTAGATGGAAGAATAATGACCTTTGAAGAATTAAAAATGTTTGTTTTAAGTAAATGAAAAGTGAAAAACCTGGTAAAATAACATTTTATCAAATAATTGACCCTATATCCGCTGTTTTTTACCATGTCATTCTGGATGCATAATAAACTATTTCTATAAAAAAAATAGAAGCTGGAGCAGGAAGGGTAAACAAAAGTACGCAAAGTGCTTCCCAATTCTTTTGAGCAGTGTAGTTAGTTAGTATGGACAATTTAACTTTTCATACTATGGTTAGATTTGAAACATTTCTATTAATGCACCACTTTTATATAATAGCTTTGACTGTGTATACTGTGTTATGTAATGGCGAGATTCCGTTTTTGACAATAATTTCGTTTAGCTAGATTTGCCCCCGTACACGAAATAAAAAAAAACTAACCAAAAGTAAATTTTAATTTATGTTTTAACAAATAAAAAAGCATTAATTTTTTTTCTATATCTGAGAATGACATTTTCCTTTCAAATTGTTAATCCTTTCGGAAACGCAAATCGTAAGATTTCGCACAAAAAAAAAAGTTTGAAAAAAAAAACATGCAACAGCTCGGGGCAACATTAACTTGGAATGGCGTATCTTTAAAACAAGAAAGCGTCAGACCGGAAGTAACTAGCGTTCCTCGCCTTAACTTCCAGTTAAATCACCAAATGTAAAAAAGTTGCCAAGTATACTTTAAGATTACCGTACAGGCTTCTACTTTCACTAAAATACCGTAATAAAGAAGCTTATTGGGAAATTTTCCAGTTATTTTGGCGTACTTTTTCATTTAGCAATTCAATTGCCGTACGACAATTTACCAAAGACTTTTGATGCCGTTTGGCTGAGCAGTGGTAAACTTAAACATGAGCCTCACTCAGGTCGGATGACTTGGGAGCAATTGCTTTGGCGTCTGAACATCGATTGAAACGCCAAGGCACTATTATAAATTAAATCTCTGGGATAATAAAAAGAAAAGTTATGTGTCCTTAAAATAGTTTGAAAGTTCAAAAATCAAACTAACATTAATGATAATAATTTCTAAAAACAATTTGGGCATGTTGTTTAGAAGGATGTTGTGAATGCCAAAAATAGAGATAAGTCAAAGAAAAAAGAACCCTATTTCGCCAACTTATCGATTCCTGTTGGACATTATACCTTTGGTCAAAAGTATTTAAGTCGTTGAAATTTACATGCCTCAGAAGGTGCGAACTCCTAAAGTACTAATTTTGACTAAGTATCCAGAATATACAGATGTTATTCCTTAAAATTGCGTTTTATATGTGTTAGATGTATAAGCTTTACTAATGAATTTTGCTTGGAGTATGTAACAATTTAAAATGAAATAACACGTAAAGATATAAAATGGAGTGACAGATTTTTTAGGGTTATAAGTATAAGTACATTTTATTAAGTAATTTCTTGAAGAAATCAATGTAGGTAGACGTTGTATATGTATAAATTTTTTTTAAAGAAATTTTATTAAAAAACCTTGATGTTTTATCATCAGGCATAAACATTACATTGCACAAATTGCAATGGAAATTGCAGCTGTCCAAATAAAAAATAGCACACATCTAAGATAAACATTTGCTTTCTTAACAACATAAACAACTGGCAATAAAATATTTAGGAAAAGTTTTATTTTTGATAAGTTTAAACTACATGCACTCTTAAAACAAACGAGTGAATTTAACTCAGTGAGAGTTAATTTTCACTCGTTTCAGTGTCGAAAATGCACTTATCCTATTGGAGTGGATTTCACTCTTTTGTTTAGTTAAAACTCCGATAGGATCACTCCAAACGAGTGATTTTAACTCAGTCTGAGTAAATTTTTATTCCTTTCCAGTGTCGAAAATGCACTTCTCCCATATTGGAGTGGATCTCACTCTTTTGCTTTAAGAGTGTATATGAGTGCTCGCGTATATTTATTTGTGTTAATATTTGAGATTATTTTAGAGTACTATGTCATAAGATAAACCCTTATACATCGGCCCTTTTTACAAAGTGTAAAAAAGGGATAAAAAGTGTGCGTAAAGAGAGTACAAAGTGTACAAAATAGAGTACAAAGTGTACAAAATAGAGTACAAAGTGTACAAAATAGAGTACAAAGTGTACAAAATAGAGTACAAAGTGTACAAAATAGAGATAGAGTATAAAGTGTACAAAATAGAGTACAGAGTGTACAAAATATAGTACAAAGTGTATGAAATAGAGTACAAAGTGTACAAAATAGAGTACAAAGTGTACAAAATAGAGTACAGAGTGTACAAAATAGAGTACAGAGTGTACAAAATAGTGTACAAAGTGTACAAAATAGAGTACAGAGTGTACAAAATAGAGTACAAAGTGTACAAAATAGAGTACAAAGTGTACAAAATAGAGTACAAAGTGTACAAAATAGAGTACAGAGTGTACAAAATAGAGTACAGAGTGTACAAAATAGAGTACAAAGTGTACAAAATAGAGTACAAAGTGTACAAAATAGAGATAGAGTATAAAGTGTACAAAATAGAGTACAGAGTGTACAAAATAGAGTACAAAGTGTACAAAATAGAGTACAGAGTGTACAAAATAGAGATAGAGTATAAAGTGTACAAAATAGAGTACAAAGTGTACAAAATAGAGTACAAAGTGTACAAAATAGAGTACAGAGTGTACAAAATAGAGTACAGAGTGTACAAAATAGAGTACAAAGTGTACAAAATAGAGTACAAAGTGTACAAAATAGAGATATAGTATAAAGTGTACAAAATAGAGTACAAAGTGTACAAAATAGAGTACAAAGTGTACAAAATAGAGTACAGAGTGTACAAAATAGAGATAGAGTATAAAGTGTACAAAATAGAGTACAAAGTGTACAAAATAGAGTACAAAGTGTACAAAATAGAGTACAGAGTGTACAAAATAGAGTACAAAGTGTACAAAATAGAGTACACAGTGTACAAAATAGAGATAGAGTATAAAGTGTACAAAATAGAGTACAGAGTGTACAAAATATAGTACAAAGTGTATGAAATAGAGTACAAAGTGTACAAAATAGAGTACAAAGTGTACAAAATAGAGTACAGAGTGTACAAAATAGAGTACAGAGTGTACAAAATAGTGTACAAAGTGTACAAAATAGAGTACAGAGTGTACAAAATAGAGTACAAAGTGTACAAAATAGTGTACAAAGTGTAAAAAAAGAGCTATAAGAATGTTATAATTACCGATTTAACACCATTTCGAATTCGATAATTCAAAAATCTGCTATGTACGAATAATTTCGAAAAAAATATTCAGATCTTCATAAATGTGTTGTAAATGAAGTGTTTAAAATGTAAGTTAGTGGAAAAATAATTTTTTTTACGAAAATTTTGTTGCCTTGTTAGAGTAATAAAGTTCTAAATTAGAGTTTTACCAACAATGTGATTATTTTTCAAATAAATTTTATTAAAATTTTATTTTTTTATTCCGAATTTAGGATATATAGATGCACTGAAACCATTTCGTTTCAATAGGATATAATTAATAAAGAACGAATGACTTACATACACTCTTAAAACAAACGAGCGATTTTAACTCAGTTGAGTTAATTTTCACTCCTCCAGTGTCAAAAATGCACTTCTCCTACAGGAATGGATCCCTTGTGCGTTAATTTTCTGACAGGTTCACTCCAAACGCGTGATTTTAGCTCAGTCTGAGATAATATTCACTCCTTTCCAGTGTCGACTCTTAAAACAAAAGAGTAAAATCCACTCCTGTAGGAGAAGTGCATTTTCGACACCATAAAGGCATGCATATTTATTCAGACTGAGTTAAAATCACTCTTTTGGAGTGATCCTGTCGGAGGTTTAACACACAAAGGATCCACTCCAAAATTAGAAGTGCATTTCCCAGTCTGGAGGAGTGCAATCCACTCAGACTGAGTTAAATTAGGAATGTTTGTTTTAAGAGTGTACAGTTTCCTTTAAATAAGTCCCGAAAATTTACAACCCTTAAAAACCAACCCTAATTTCCGCATGCAATTGAACAACCTCATCTTCAAAACACAATGACCCCAAACATAACATATTACTCATGCTCATCTGATATACTCCTCTTAATTACAACCAATCTAATAAACACAGCTTCCCCATACTACATATTTCATTAGGGCAACTCTTACCCTAGGGACACGCTTTTGAACGGTATACAAGCCCCCATGCAGTGCGACCTGCTATACATTTTCGTGTTACAGCATTTTTTATGTGCTTATTTTCTGTTCGAATGGCATCATGAAAAAAGGTGTTATGTCAATAAGGAGGGTTTCCTTTCACATTGTTTTTTGTGTTAAAGTTTAGTGTAAGATGAAGGTAGTGAGGAAATCTCTTTTACGGACATTGCCACTTTTTCGTATTCAGCTCTTTGGCCTAGTGCAGTGGTTCCCAACCTGGGGGCGATCGCCCCCCAGTGGGCGATTTGTGTTATCAAGGGGGCAATAAATAGTTTGGGGGCGATAGGGGGGCGATGAGTATTCAAAGGGGGAAAATTAAAAACACTGTACTATAGTAAAGTAAAACCATTCCATTTTTTTTATCACCATGACAATTTCAAACTGACATTCTTGCAAGATTTGAGGATTTGACCAAGTTAAAAATTCCTGATTCTATTGTTGACCCACTAATTTTTGATTATGTGGTTGTGGATATCCTTTCTCGTTCCGTCAATGTATTTAGTTAAAACGGGGTTAGTTATGTTATCCAGCCCCTCACTAAACCAAGAAATCAATTGAACATTTGCTTTAATTTAAAGACTTACGCATGAACTTAAAAAAAGATAGAATAAAAAAGTTTTCAGCATTCAATTTTTTTCTTTAATTTTTATTGTCAACTCTCTTAAATTTTCCAGAATTGAGTTTAAAGATCTTAGTAAATTATTTCATTTTCATTCCTTGAACAAATCTAAATAAAAATAGAAAGAAAAAACTTTATATTTGTTTCGATTTATTTAAGAGTAACCGGATAAATCTGCTTTGGATGTTTTTATATATGATAGTGCAAGTTTGAAATTATAAAATTGCTTTATTAGTTACACTACTCAAATTATAATTAGACAAATTACAAAAATTAAAGGGGGGCGATATGTGTTAGTCAACTTAAAGAAGGGGGCGATGTCACAGAAAAGGTTGGGAACCACTGGCCTAGTGGAACAAAAAGTTATGCCCATAAAGAGAGCTTTCCTCCACACTGTTTTATAGTTAAAATTTAATGTATGATAAAGGCTGTGTGGAAATTTAACTTGCGGGCATGACCTCTTTTTTTACCATTTAGCGATTTGTTGATTTCCTTTGCCCATATTCTGTTTGAATAGCCTCATGTAATAAAAAGGTGTTATGTCCATAAGGAGAGCTTCCCGCCACTCTGTTTTCATGTAAAAATTTAGTATAAAGAAGGCTTTGTGGAAATCTTCCTTGCGGATTCACCTTTTTCTTACTATTCATCGCTTTGTTGCTTTCTCTGCTCACATTCTGTTTGAATAGCCTCGTGGAACAAGAAGTTATGTCCATAAGGAGAATATCCCTCCACACAGTTTTCTTGTTAAAATTTAGTGTATAAAGAAGGCGGTGTGGAAATATCCCTTGCGGATTCACCTTTTTTTATTATTCAGTGCTTTGTTGCTTCCTTTGCTAATATTCTGTTTGAATAGCATTATGTAACAAAAAGGTGTTATGTCCATATAGAGGGTTTCCCTCCACACTGTCTTTTTGTTAAAGTTTAGTGTAAGATGAAGGCTGTGTGGAAATCTCTCTTGGGACACGATGTCTTTTTTTTACCATTCAGAGCTTTGTAGCTTCCTTTGCTAATATGCTATTTGAATAGCACCATAAAACAAAAAGGTGTTATGTCCATTTAGAGGGTTTCCCTCCACACTGTTTTCATTTTGAATGTTAGTGTGTGGTTAAGGTAGTGTGGAAATCTTCTTTTCGAACATGACCTTTTTTCGGCATCATTGATTTGTTGCTTAGTTGATTACCTGATGGTACAAAGATGGGCTAAGGTCATTGAAAAAACCAGGCGTGGTTCGCGTTGTGTGGGCTTATGGTTTGGAGAAAAGTGGCTTAAAACTTAGTACACACTTCTCATAACAATTAAGGGAGAACTCTGCGTACTTTTGTTACCTTTTTACTTCCAACTCTTTATTTTTATTCTAAGTAACTAAAATTTGTGAAATAGATTCATTATGTATCCAGAATGAAATGGCAAAAAATCAGGGGAAAAAAATCTTAATTTTTTTTAAACGAAAATTTAAGGAAAATAATCGGAATCATAATTTTTGAATAAATAAAATCAAATAATATTAGAACAAAAGTGTTTTCAAAACTTTATTTGACTACTTTATAACTACTTTGTAATCAAAAATAAATTTTTAATCATCTAAGTAATGTAAGCATGAGTTTAGGGTCAATTTATTTGCTAAACTTGCTTCAGAGTGAATTTAATTTACTATGTTTTTCATATTTTCATTAAAACATGCATTTCAATTTTAATTAAAACATACATTTCAATTTCAATTAAAACATACATTATTCAATTCTTCAAAAGACATGATTCTTCCGTCTAACGATACATAAGCGCGAGCAACTTAGTCATAAAAAAATGAAAACTGATTATTCCAAATAGAATCATTTGGGGTGAAAGGGGTTTAAACCATGTGCTCCCCTAATTGTCTTGAGCAGTGTATTTTATAACTTTTGCAACTACTAAAGAGTTACAGACTTCTCATCTACCCTACAAAAAAAGTATTGTTTTTACCGAAATAAAACGGTCAGGTGATATGCTATAAAAGTAAGGTTTAATTTACAAAGATAATCTGCTTATTTTATCCATACAATTTGTAATTTTAAGGCAAAGCTGTTTTTAAAAGACAAATCGCAAAGAAATATAAAAATTATAAACTCTCGTCTAGTCATCCCAGTCACAGGAAATTATACTTTTCACCTTACTAACAAGGTAAGGATAACAAATAAATTAAAACAAATACTAGTCATAAAAACTTCCAACCATGCTAAAATTAGAACAATATTTAAAAGTTTTAAAAAATAGTACCACTCTCTTAAAAACTCCTTACTCAAATATTTATTTAAACTTCAAACGCTTTTATAAATAAAGCTTTCAAAAAGCTATTAATTGGCCTTACATAATCTCAACAATCGAAAAACCATTTTAAACACAACACTTTAAAGCACCAGTAAATACTATTATCAACTCTTAAACTCTTTTCCTTTATAAATACCCCTTAACGTTTCATACCACTTAGGGCAAGTAGTTTTCCCGAATTTACTGTAAAAGGATTTCAACTTAATCCACTGTTATCCGAATATCGCCTCGTCCGAAAAGTGTTGTTTTAATTAGGGGTGTAGCGTGGGATGCGGGCTAAAGACAATCAAGAAAGAACTATTAGTTCATTTTCATTTGTTATTTTATTTATTTATTTAAAAAATACACACATTACCAGGGGACATGGTCAGAAATTGAATACATCATGCTTTAGAAGGGAGGTATAAGAAAAAGTTAGTTTTACAATAGAGTGATAGCTTATTTTTACAATGAGTGGAATGCTTTACCAGAATACGTTGTGTATTCGAAGCAAGTGGACGATTTAAAGAAGAATCTCGATAGCTATTGGAAACTGGTAAGGAATTAGATATATTTTGGACCAACCTTGATGGGCCTCTGGCCTGTTGTTGGTCGACAGTTTTTATATTTGTATTTGCAAAAGGAAGCCAATTATAGTGGTGCAAAGAAAAATCCCATACAAATAAGACACCAAAATAAAATCGCAAATGCACTAAAAAACATATAATCAGAGAAAAATTCGAACACGTTGCTCAAAATTTTTTAAAAGACATATTAAAAATATCCAGATCATTGGAGAACTTATAGTAAACATATAACACCATCCTTTGAATGGGTCGATAAAATGAGTACCAAGCATGCTTGGAAACTAAACATTGGGGGTTCCGCGTAAGGCTGACCACCTTACCGGGACATATGCCTAGCATCCCAGATCCTTAGGTCACAAAAGATGAAATGGGCGCGGCAGGTCTTAACTCTGTTATGGGCTGTTGTGCCAAGGAGTTTAGTGTATAACATACTTTAAATTCTTAAGGGTTAGGGTTAGATTAAATTATTGTCGCACTAGAGGTATACGAGGGCCATTGGCGAAGGTCGTCATATTTTAAAACTACTGTCAAATAACTAACCGATACCTGAGTAGGCACCCAATGAATTTTTAAAATTTAGCTACTGTTCCTATAGTACTATACTTGATTATAATAAATAAACTACTCTGTTTTGAAGCTATTAAGTGTGGTGAGCGATTTTGCTAACAAAATGAACTTTACTGATTACTTTAACTTGAAAAACAGGGACCAAAATTAACTATTTCCCCAAAAAAGCGGGCCCACAATTTACATGGGCGTTGTTTGCAATGCGGTAGCGAGTTACTTTATTAAAGCTTCAAGAGGATCACCGCTTTTGAAGCTCATTTTACTACAAGTAGAGCCCATTCAAGGTTTGTAAAAATAGTAAACGACAAATATGAATGAATGATGGTTGGTTGGATTGACATATATTTTCAGGCTTGTGTGCTTGGTCGCAAGGACCCGCTTATAAGCCATCGTCAAGTAGGACAACAACAAGACACACACAAACACATATGACAGATGTTGCCATCTGTCGCCACCTCCTCAATTTAGACATGTCCCTGAAGGGGAGGGAAATTTTCTCCAGGAACCTGTACCCATGGTGAACTGCGCAATGACCGACCACAGGACTTTCGGACCCAACAGATTTTACGAGCACGTACTCCGCATATACTCGGTAGGTCTTCAGTGGCGACCGGGTCTCGAACTCTCAACCTTCCGATCTCAAGCTCGAGATCCCTTGACCACTAGGCTCCCTACAGCCCATGAATGAATGATTTGCATGTATGTAAACGCGTTCTAAATCTGCCAATTTTTAGTATTTTTACATAACTTTAACGAAGTCACAATATGCTTCATAATTTTGAAACGTGGTTGGGGCTGGGGAGCTCAGTTGGTTAGGCATGCGGAAGTTCCCAGGTTCGGGTCCGGGCATCGCCAAAATAACTGCCGACTTATGAAGGGTCTGTGAAGCTAAAAAAAGTCCGACAAATAGTGCCCCGTGTGGAGGAAGTGCACGTTCAATATCCTTCGAAGTCCTAACGCTGAGTACAGTGCCACCCTCAACGATTGCTTTGGGTGCCTATTCAGGTATCGGCTCGTCACTTGACTGTGGTTCTAAAATATGACGCCCGCAGCTAATAGCCCTCGTGTAGCTTTAGTGCAACGATAATTCAAACTAAACCAAACTTGAAACGTGGCAAGAGTGGAAAATTGAAAAGCAACGCCTCAGAAACTGTGTGCCTTCATGCAGATAAAAAAAGTTTATGTTGTTTGGATATCATGCACTTCTATCTGAGATAATTTTAGCTTCATTTGCATTCCAAGAGCCCAAATCTCGAATATTTGGCTACAAATGGGATTTTTTTTTTTGGAGACAAAACACATTATTCACAGTTAAGGTAGGCGAATACCCAAAATTTCCCAAAATTCTAAAATTTTTACTATTGCTTTAATCTTTTCCAAAATTGGCATGCTGATTTCAAATATAATGAATAATACTATTTAGGCATTTGTTTTTATTTAAATATAATTTATTTATTTTAAACGGTGTTTTTCTACTGAAAAAAGAGGTTTACGCCATCAAGTATACCACATTGAATTTTCATCTTATGAACATTTATTATGTGTTAAATTCTTCGTTTTGAACTGATACATGCAATGACTCTCTAGAGTTACATACAAATTATAAGAACAAAAAGTTATTAAGAAAATTGTCATAAATTAACCACAAAAAAGGATTTTTTTCAATAAACTTACACATTGAAATTTAAAAAAAAAAACTTGTATACTTACACCAGATGTTAGAGGTTCATGGCACAGATACATGTTGAAATAGCATCTGTGAAAAATTTCAGGTAAATTAATGTAAAACTTTTTATGCTAGAAGTGTTGGCATAAACCCCTTTTTTTAGTTGAAAAACACCGTTTAAAATAAATCAATTATATTTAAGTAAAAAAAAATTGCACAAAAAGCATTGTTCATTATATCTGAAATAACTATGCCAAATTTGGAAAAGATTAAAGTAATAGTAAAAATTTTAGAATTTTGGGTATTCGCCTAACTGAAAGTTTACAATAGGAAATAGTCCTTTTGGTGGTGGTTGTACAATTTCGGTGAATTTATCGCTTGCTCCTTCGAAATGGAAAAGTGCCAATTTCTTTACCTCCATTCCAATACCGATACGCAATTATTCAACAAAGCCAATGGTATTGGTGAATACGACTTTCCATTTCTCCCAGGTTATCGCGACTCCATATATAGTAACTCTATTTCTTTAAAGGGGGTCCGGTACCTTCCTCAACTTTTTTTTTATTTATGAACTTATACTACTCAGATTTTATACACTGGTGCATCATGCATTATAAGACATATTAGCAAAGAAAATTTGAAAATAAGTCATTATTTTAAAAAAATTTAATTTCTTGTTCAATTTTTTTACAATTTAAAAATACCTACTCCTCCCTAATTTTTCGACTATTTATTACCAAATTTTTTATATGAGTTCCCCAATCATATCTTAACAAAACTATGCATCCAGGTTTTAATCAAGATTCAACTTTTTTTTTAAGAAATACTTTTCGAAATTTTATCAAAAAAATTCACTAAAAACGTAAATTTTAAACTTTGAAATTTTTTTTAAAAATACTGACAACATAAATGAAAAGTTTTAATGCATAGTTTTGTTCATTATACTTTTAGGATGCTATAGAAGTTTACAGAAACTTTTTATGTATAATATTAAAAGAGGAGTAGTACTTTCACTATCCTACAATTTAAAAAACACGAACAGAGATACGAGCATTTAAAGTATAGATCCGTGTTAGGATACTTGGAGAGTGAGTCTCATTCAAAAATTAATAACTCATAAACTAATGCATAAAATTTGAAGCGGTTTTTTGCAAAATGTTAAGAAATGTTCAAATAATATTTTAAAAAAATAATTGAAAAAATTGAATTTTTCATGATTTTTGGGTACTGGACCCCTTAAAAAGTTTGTTACATTTATGTCAAACATATGAAAGGATTTCTCGTGTACAGATCTATCAAAAGAGATGGCTCATGAAAAATGTACCTACTGAATTATAGATACAGAGTATTGTCGAGGGGGGTGTCACAGCATGTTGTGTGCATATTCATGTATGAGACGACTTAATGCGGTAATGGATTTAGAAATAGGATCATGCATGTAATATGCAAACGACTAAAATAGCACTAATGTTTTTGGAAATAGATTTGTAATTACGCTTTCGTAATAAGATGTATTAAAATAGTTTTTTTTCACTTTACACTCTTGAAACAAAAGAGTGAAATCCACTCCAGTAGGAAAAGTGCATTTTCGACACTGGAAAGGCATGCATATTTACTCAGACTGAGTTAAAATCACTCGTTTGGAGTGATCCTGTCGGAGGTTTAACACACAAAGGATCCACTCCTCTAGGAGAAGTGCACTTTCTGGACAGGAGGAGTGAAAATTAACTCAGACTAAGTTAAAATCACTCGTTTGGAGTGATCCTGTCGGAGGTTTAACACACAAAGGATCCACTCCTCTAGGAGAAGTGCACTTTCTGGACAGGAGGAGTGAAAATTAACTCAGACTAAGTTAAAATCACTCGTTTGGAGTGATCCTGTCGGAGGTTTAACACACAAAGGATCCACTCCTCTAGGAGAAGTGCACTTTCTGGACAGGAGGAGTGAAAATTAACTCAGACTAAGTTAAAATCACTCGTTTGGAGTGATCCTGTCGGAGGTTTAACACACAAAGGATCCACTCCTCTAGGAGAAGTGCACTTTCTGGACAGGAGGAGTGAAAATTAACTCAGACTAAGTTAAAATCACTCGTTCGTTTTAAGAGTGTAGTTTATTTTTTGAAGGACAGGTTTTAATCGCAAAACAAATAGTCAAAATTAAAATGTTTAAGCTAATAAAAACTAATTCCCATATGATTCTGTGTCATGCATCCATTTGGCTTTTGTTCTCTTGGCAAAATCAAAATCTCGGCATATTTTAACATCCACGGAGAGCTCCAGATTCCTTGTAATAGGAGAGTCAAAATTGGTAGCGGGAGTCGCCTAGATATTGCCACAAAGAAATTTCTCTGAGTTCTGTAGGGAATATGTCGAGTCTGCAAAAGGCTTGCCCGCCAATATTGCAGTCCCATTGGAGATAATAATAAAAACTTATATTGATTTTGGCAAATCACACACATATAATCTTTGAAACCGATTTTATGAAATTTTTTGAAAAATTTTATACTTCTATCTCACGTTTGTTGTAAATGGATTTAAAACATCCTCAATATTTTTAAATTTTCAATTTCATAAAATTATTAATAATTAAGAGCTATAAGGGTTGTTAAAGAAGAGAGATTCGTATGTGTATCTCTCATATAGCCGAGCCAGGTGAAGTCTCAGAGTTTACTCTGTAACTCATACTGTTGCCATATGGCAACAAGAGACATAATCCACTTTATTCAATTAAATTAGAGCTCCCTCTCGACAAATCTGTGTTTTCTCATCAATTACATTCCATTTTGAAGTTTTAGCCACTAATAACCCTCAGATAGATGACAGAAGTAAAGGTTTTTTCAAAATTAAAGAGTGAAGTTAATATCTGCTGTGAAATTACGTCCTTGGCAGTATTTAAAGCATAATACTATTAGTACTAAATACAAATAAATTGCTTTGAAAAAATAATTATAGCTCAAGAGGGTTATTTTAAAATATATTTATTGGTTTTCAAATCATTCTTATCAAAATTGGAATTTTGTAGTTGTTTTTTGCCATACGTCAAACATTTTTAAAATTGAAATTATTGAAATTCCATTGCAGTTAATTTTTTCCCAATATTTTTCCCGTAGTGTATGAGTATTAAAGATACAAATATATTTTTTCGAATGAAAAAAAAATACTGCATTACAGGTTAATTTTGCCTTATATTATTAAGAGCAACATTTATATTCCTCTTCAATTACACAAAGCTAAGCCGCCATTCTGATTCGAGCTCATCTCTTTCGTTTCGCTGTTCTTTGGAACAGGTAAATCACCTGCGGTCATTGACATAGTTTCAATAGATTTAATACTGTTGAAGAAAACATTTAGACAAGCGTCGGTGGTATAACGGTTAGCATAGCTGCCTTCCAAGCAGTTGACCCGGGTTCGACTCCCGGCCGACGCAGGATATTTTTTTGACATTAAATTGATTAATAATTTTTAGTCAATGATTGGCAAAGCAATAATAAGCTTTTTCTATTAAATTTGATCCAATTTAAAAAAATTAAAAGTCAAATGAAGACTTTTAACTACTTGAACCTTCTAGTACATTTTCCCAAAATTTCATTCAATACTAAGATATTTCCTTTAAAATTAAAAGACTTTTTATTATAACTTCTAATCTGATGTTTCATTTTAGTTTCTTAAGTTTTTTTTCTCAGTTTGTAATAATAGGAGAATACTCGAAATTAAAATTTTAAAACTCCAGTAAACGTTTACATGCTGAACTTTGATTGAGTAGATTGAACAGAATTTGGGATGGAATAATGAAAATATATGATGGAGTTTTTTAATGAAATAAAAACTTTGCTTTTTGTATTTTTTCAAGGATATTCAAGTACTAACTCACTAAAATATTTTTTTCAGACACTGTATCTGGAGCCAAAAATTTTATATCCGAGTTTATTAAGAATTAATGAATAATGATTAAAGAAATTCACTGGCAAAAATTAAATCTGAAATTGAATAGAAGTTTTAAAATGGGCTTCAAAATTAAAAAAAATCACATTTATTTAAAAAAAAAAGGTAGATGAAATCTCTGTTTTAGATCCCTTTACACATATTTATCAAAAAATATTTATTGAAATCTCAATTTAAAGAAAACAAATTTGAATACCGAGTCTCCTTAAATCACTATGATATTCAACGAAGAGTGATAATATAAAATAAATACATTGATATAAAATAAACACAATGATATTCAACAACTGATTTTCACGTCAAATCTCTAAAAAAATGGATCCATAGAATCCACCCTATTTCATTTAATAATATTTTTGTTAATTTCTTGTTATGAATATAATACTTTTACTTTTTATTTTTAACTTCAAAGAGTTAGTTTTAAAAGCTATTCTCGCAAAGGAATAAAGAATTATATTACTATTGATTTTCATCACACATCTTTAAAAAAATTGCTTTGTAGATTCTCTTTTAATTTGATAGAATAACAATAATATTTTTTAATTTACAGTCTTAAATATTTATTCTTCTTTCAGTTACATACTTTTTTAACTATAAAAAAGTTATTCCTAAACGGGAAAAATATGCTCGCAAAGGAATAATATAACTATTGATTTTCATGTCACATCCTTCAAAAAGCAATGACTCTATAGAAACCTTTTTATTTGACAGAGTGACACTGTCGGATATCAGTAACTTACATGTTACTTCGCTCTGCTGTAGACTATTTCTCATAGAGAAACTTTTTATACGGTTCTGCAGTTTTATCAATGCATGTAGTTATTTTAGCTCTATATATTATAAGTATTCGTTATGATTTAGGGTAGAGAATAACCTTCGAGTGGAGAATATAAAGAGTGTCCGTAAAAAAATGTCCGAGTTTTAATGGTATATTACAGGACTTTATTTTATACTAAATCTAACAAATCATACATGAAATTGAAGGAAAACTAACCCAGTTTTTCCTATAAGTGCTCAATGTACGCCTTTTTAGTGGTACGGCACACATCTAAAGGAAAATGCCAATTCTTACCATACTCTCTGCAGCAAGTCCGGAGTAATGGAAGCAACAGCCTGTGCAAGTGTGAAAACGATGTACCGGTACAAAACCCATGCGCTCATCTGAAATTGTTGGATTTATTCTTTATTCGTCACCTTCAACCATAACTGTCGAACGATTTCAAATTCGGACACTCTTTTACGGACATCCTGTATATTTGCAGTGGACATGTTTGAGTACATTTCAGTTTCAATCATTATCAGTTTGGTTTATATGATTATTTGTAAACTCGAGTACAAAAACATTGAAAATTAGAGTTTATCATTTTAATTTTGGAAGAAGTTGAGGGGTTACTCATGCAAGAAGCTGAAATAAAATGTTTTCTTCATAAAATTGAGTGTTAAATGTGTCTTTACTCCTATGCTTACAATCATATGTTAATCTTAGACCACTGACTTCTGCATTTATTCCAGGGGCGCAAACTTCTGCTTTTGGAACATGCGCTTTCTCATCAGCCCCTGCATGGTGGTAGGCTTCTTTAGTCACAATCCACTCTAGGGTAGGCGGGGGAGGCTAAGGGGTTTTGATCCTAATTTCCTACGCAGTTGTCTTCATTTGTATATGAATGCCTATATACTTAAATGAATATCTAAATTTATATTGAAAAGTGAAGCATTCAGATTTAAATATCTACATTCATATTCAAAAGTCTTCATTCAGATTCTAATATCTGCATTCATGTTCGAATGTATCTAACTTCATATTCGAATGTCTACATTCATTTTAAAATGTCTATATTCATATTTAAATATCTACATTTTTAATGAAATAAAAAGTTTGTAATAACTGTAAATAAATTTGTAATAACTTGTAAATAAATGTGTTTGTATGTAAATATCTACATTCATAATCGAAAGTCTTTATTCATACTCTAATATCTGCATTCATATTTGAATGTATCTAACTCCACATTCGAATATCTACATTCATTATTAAATGTCTACACATTCATATTTAAATGTCTACATTCATATTCGAAAGTATACATTCATATTTGAAAGTCTTTATTCACACTCTAATATCGCATTAATATTTGAATGTATCTAACTTCATATTCGAATGTATTCATTCATTATTAAATGTCTACATTCATATTTAAATGTCTTCATTCATATTTAAATGTCTACATTCATATTTAAATGTCTATATTCATATTTAAATGTCTACATTCATATTTAAATGTCTTCATTCATATTTAAATGTCTACATTCATATTCGAAAGTACACATTAATATTTGAAAGTCCTTATTCATACTCTATCTGCATTCATATTAAAATGAATTTAACTTCACATTCGAATATCTACATTCATTATTGAATGTCTTCATTCATATTTAAATGTCTACATTCATAATTAAATGTCTGCATTCATATTTAAATGTCTACATTCATATTTAAATGTCTACATTCATATTTAAATGTCTACATTCATATTCAAAAGTCTACATTCATATTTGAATGCTTACATTTATATGTTAATCGTAGACCACCGAGTTCAACATTTACTCCAGGGGAGCAAACTTCTAATTTTGGAACATGCACCCTCAGCATGTTGGTAGGCTTCATTAGTCACAGTCCACTCTAGGGGAGTCCCCTGGGGAAGGCTAAGGGGTTTTGATGGATGACCCGAGGCCTGATCGTCTATTTTGGTAGCTTGTGGATTAAACTTGATGTTTGTGGGATTGATGGTAAGTGGAAGTTGTGTCATGGTTTGTAAGCAGACCAAGACTTAGATAAAATGAGCTCTGTGGCAGGATCAGATAAAATATAATACGTAGCGAAAAATCACTTAAGATGAAGGACAAATATAAAAAAAAGCATGTAATAGTAATATAAAAACAAATTACAAGCACAATGAAAATTTTTAAACCTCGTTGGCTGTCCGTACATTTATACAAGTCACAGAGATAGAAATCATTATCATTGTTACAGGGTGTAAGTAGAAAATCAAAAATATATTCCAAGTTAAACGAATGTCTTTGCGAGTATAAATGTTATAAAAATGTTTTCTTTAGTTTGCAGTAAAAATTCACTTTTATGAATTCTTACGCGACTTACTCCTTAATTTAGGTTAAAGTTTCTTAAATAATGATGAAATCAATAGATCAATCTTTTTGTAAGAAATCAACTTTAGTTCAACAAGCCATTGTGGAATAAGTTATCGGAGACAGTGTAAAAAATTTCCAGATATAAATTTATGTTTCAGAATCAGTTGCGATTTAAAGAACAATTTTGAAAGTTAACATTTGTTGTAACTGATTTTGAAATTATCCTTAGGCGAATACCCAAAATTCTAAAATTTTTACTATTGCTTTAATGTTTTCCAAATTTGGCATATTGATTTCAAATATAATGAACAATGCTTTTTTGGCAATTTTTTTTATTTAAATATAATTGATTTATTTTAAACGGTGTTTTTCAACTAAGAAAAGGGGTTTACGCCAACACTTCTAGCATAAAAAGTTTTACATTAATTTACCTGAAAATTTTCACAGATGCTATTTCAATATATATCTGTGCCACATGAACCTCTAACATCTGGTGAAAGTATACAAGTTTTTTTTTTTAAAATGTCCATGTGTAAGTTAATCGAAAATCCTTTTTTTTGTGTGGTTAATTTATAATATTTTTCTTAATAACTTTTTTTCTTGTAATTTGTATGTAACTCTAGAGGGTCATTGCATGTATCAGTTCAAAGCAAAGAATTCAACACATAATAAATGTTCATAGGATGAAAATTCAATGTGGTAGACTTGTTGGCGTAAACCTCGTTTTTTAGTAGAAAAACACCGTTTAAAATAAATAAATTATATTTAAATGAAAACAAAAGCCTATATTATTCATTATATTTGAAATCACTATGCCAAATTTGGAAAAGATTAAAGCAATAGTAAAAAATTTAGAATTTTGGGAAATTTTGGGTATTCGCCTACCTTAATACCTTATTTTTTTTAATAAAATTTCTAAATAAATTAAAGTTTATAGTGTTGTTGCAAGAACCCGAGAACTCCATGATGAGTTAATACGTTTGTATTCCACACACTACATCCGAGCGAGGAAAATGTTATTACAGAGTTACAAGATCTACATTTGTATTCCTTTTCAACTACATAATGCTGGGCCGCCATCTTTGGTCATCATTTCGTTTCTCTATTCTTCTGAACAGCACCTGCGGTCACTGACCTAGTTTCAATGGATTTAAATAAGTTGAAGAAGACCTTCAGACAAGCGTCGGTGGTATAACGGTTAGCATAGCTGCCTTCCAAGCAGTTGACCCGGGTTCGACTCCCGGCCGACGCAATAATATTTTTTAAAATTTAATTTAAATTACCGATGCTATTAACAATTAATAGTTTTTATTAATTTCAATACTGAAACACACCTCTATTAATGTACATAAATATGCATAGTTTTTTAAAAAATGCAATCAATTTTTATATTTATCAAACAAATCGCCTCAAATCATGAACGATGATTAAACCATAGCGTAAAAAAAATTTATGTTAGGATATATTAAATTGCGTGAAAACTAATTTTAAAGAAAACTTAGGGATTAATAAAGGGGACGTCAATGGGTTTATTTGATACTGAACATTTTCAATGATAAGTTAATTGACCAAATTGTCAAACTTGATTTCTCTGTATGAAGATCAAAATTTTTAACTGAAAAATTAAGTTTGTAATTTTTTAAAAATTACATTTCTAGCAAATGGTTTTAAAAGATTCCGCCACACTTTATATTTTAAAACCAAATAAATTTTAAAGCTTGATAAAATATTAAAATTTAATGTAATTTTAAAATTGAATAAAAAAAGTTATTCACATAATTTGTACTGTAATGTGTGTTGCTGGAAAACGTGATAGTCAAGGTGGCTGGGTTTATTTCTCTGAATCTCCTCAGAAATTGGAGAAAAAGTGAAAATTACACCTTAACTATAATTGTATTGTTAAAATCAAAGATATCATAGTCAAAGTATTATATAGGCAGACCGTCAATGCAACGGCCAACAATGGGACGCGCGTGGAGATAAAAATTGGAGGGGTATGGGCCAGTGTTGCCACCATTTTAAGGAGGGAAAATAGTACGGAAAAAAACTATTTAATTCTAAAATTACAAAAAAATATTCTAAAATTACTAGAAAGGCGTTTCACATTTTTACCCACTAAAACTATTGAAAAAATGCAGCTGGTATTTTTGTGATTTTTTTTTTAATTTTAGAATTAAATTTTACTTTTTCGTAGCACTTTTCTCCTTAAAGTGGTGGCAACACTGGCCCCATGGCCATCCAATTCTGGTCTCCATGCGCGTCCCGTCGTTAGCATTGGAGGTCACGTGATCTGACAGTCTAATACTTTAACTATGATATCTATGGTTAAAATAGAAATATGTTTCATTAAGGCAATAAAGTTTTGTTTTATAGTACGTTTTCCCAAATACGAATACATTTCCAGCAAAATAGCTTTTAGCTGTTTAAAAAATCATTGAAAATACTCAATTAAATTAGGCTATCAGTCTTCAGCTTTTTAATATGTAAATTTATCCTCTGTAAATATTTTATTAGCTTCATAAGCCTTCAAAAAATAAACGCTTTTCGAATAAAATACCTCTTATTGAATTTAAAATAAATGACTGTCAAATCATTTTGAATTGCTTTCATGGGATGGGCGGATGTAAGGCCATTTCGATTGAATATTTTATTCTCTCAAAATCGAATTATCTTATTTAAAAGATTTGAGAATAAAAGACGTTGAATCATAGATGTCATAGTTAAAGTGTCAGATCGGCAGATCACATGATCTCCAATGCTAACGACGGGACGCGCATGGAGACTTAATTTTTAGGGTATGGGGCCAGTGTTGCCACCACTTTAAGAAGAAAAGTGCTGCTGAAAAATACCATTTAGTTCTAAAATTACAAAAAAAAAATGTTATAAAAATACTAGAAAACTGTTTCACGTTTTTTAAGTCACTAAAAATATTCCAAAATGCAACTACTATTTTTTATGGTATGTATTTTTTTTGAAATTTTAGAATTATTTTTTTTGTAGCACTTTTCTTCTTAAAGTGGTGGCAACTCTGGCCTCCTCATACCCCTCCAAATTAAGTCTCCATGAGCGTCCCGTCGTTAGCATTGGAGGTCACGTGATCTGCTGATCTAATTTACTTTAACTATGATATCTATGCGTTAAATCAATACCTCAAGGCATTAAAATATCAAACGCATTTATGAAATGTATAAAGAATAACTTCATTTTTTATTTCAATACACATGGTTGCTAAATTCTCAGAACCGTCTGAAAAGAGTTATTGACTAGGATTTATTAATCCCCGACAGATTTGAATCTATAAGAAGATTGAGATTATATGAGAGGATTCAGAAACTTATTTTTGATATTTATTTCTTGATTTAGAATAGCTTTTCTTTTCCACTAAAAAGAAATTACCGTTCTTAAGGGAAATGACATTTAGGGTTTCAACTTCGATTCAATTTTGTTTTATTATTATTTACAGTAAATATATCATCGAATATTTTGAATTCAGATTGCATGAAATTGTGAGGTAATGTGACATCGTGGAATTTTATTTAATTCTATGTAAACACTATTTATGAGTTAAGGGGTCATAGGAGTCTTAAAAATGTGCAAAGAAGGTAAAACAAAGTATAGTTTGATCTTTCATGTAATTTTTTAACTACTCAATATCTAAGTATAATTTTTTTATATTTAATTCTGAAAGATTTATTTAATATAAAACAAATTCTAAAATTTATGCAACTTTAGCCAAAACTAAAATAAATGATGTTAAGCATAAAGCTACTTGAACACATTGGGAGTAGGCTTGCGAGGCAAATTTTGAGGTCAAAATTGAAGAAATGACCAAGAAAATGACTTTATATTGTAAAAATATGTACAAACAAAGACTTATACCTAAATTATCAGCTCAATTTTAATTAGAAATTATTTTTTAAAAAAATTTAAGTCAAAATTTTAAAATTTTTATTAATTTTTTTAGAAAAAAGTTCTTAAAATAATTTCTAATTAAAATTGAGCTGATAATTTAGGTATAAGTCTTCGTTTGTACATATTTGTACAATATAAAGTCATTTTTTTGGTCATTTTTTCAATTAAGACCTCAAAATTTGCCGTGCAAGCCTAATCCCATTGTGTTCAAATAGCTTTATGTTTAATATCATTTATTTTAGTTTTGGCTAAAGTTTCATAAACTTGAAAATTTGTTTTTTATTAAATAAATCTTGTAGAATTACATATAAAAAATTTATACTTATATATTGAGTAGTTAAAAAATTACATGAAAGATCCAAACCATGCTTTGTAGTACATTCTTTGCACATTTTTAAGACTCCTTTGACCCCTTAATAAAAATGAAAATGTTGGAAAGTATACCTCTCCCGATTTTAAGTTTGCAGTATACAAATGTTCTACGAGAAAGAGGGTAAATAGTTCTCATTTTTGAGGGCGAGAATCGAATACAAAAAGGTATTTAACATTCAATAAACAAATTTATTTGTTATTTCAAGACATAAATTTATTATTTTTATTAGTTTAGCTTCAGTTAGAGTGTTATTTTAATTATTTTTTTCCTTCCATTTTGACGTAACAGGGCGCACGAATATCAGGGTCAAATTATCAACCAATCGGAGCACTCGAAGCTTCGGCGCCAGCCGCGTTGTTTACGCAAATTCCTCCGCTTAGTACATTTCTCTGCTGCAAACTTAAGGTCGGTTTTGGTATAGTAGCATAGCACTGACAGACTTCAGCATAAAATATATTTTTGAGAGCGTTGTTATCTTTAAATATTCGTTTTTTTATTACGTTTCATTTTTATGTATTTCAAACATACTTCATATTGATTCTATATAATTCAAATGACGTTTTCCATACTATGTAAAATTGTTTTGAAAAAGATAGTGCATTTATAATATTGAAGGGAATTACGTTCTAAGTAATATGCGAGTTGTGCAAGTTTACAACAACGTAGATGAGAAAAACACTGTTATACTTAAGATAGAAAGAATTTACTATAATTAATTTATTTAAATTTATTTGAGAACATTATAAACAAATTTAAATCGCATTAATTTGCTCTTTTCTGTGAACTTTTGTCAGTTCTCTCAATCAGAAGAAACTTCCTAACTTTTCAGTACATCGTTCGGTGATTTGACACAGCTGCAATCGACTTGGCTTTTTTAGGTAGCATTTCTATAAAAATATAATAAAAACTATAATGAAAAAATTAATGAATTTCTACAATTTTGCACCGCCCGTTGTGAATCATGCCCGTTGTTGAAGTAGATGATAGATTAATAGAAAAAAAATAACAACTGCAACTAGGGCCGAAAATCACACTTTATTAAACGCGGGGCTTTTTTTTCATGAGACCGTAGGTCGAGTGAAATAATGACAAGAGCTTAATAACGTGATATTTGGCACGTGCTTGCTTACAATATTTTTTATAATAACGTGTAAAAGCGTGAAATTTGTGTTCTTACTTTTGACTTATTTAATTTCCTTTAATCATTTTTGTAGAACTTGTAGTTTTCATGGAGATATAAGAAAATACAAAAGTAATGAACCAATAGAAATAAGTGAGTTTCATGACCATTTAGTTTTTTGCACGTTGTTATAAAAAAATTGTCTGCTTTTAGGTAAGTACATATATTTTCCAGCTTGTTGGATTCATCAAAGTCCTGCTTATAAACCTTCGTATAGTAAGACAGACGCTTATAGAATTTTTACTGACACACACTTAGAGAAAGTACACCCAGGCAGCAGGCGAGAATCGAACCCGTACTCGGTACAGTGCGCAGATTGTTAGCGTAATGTACTGTGATCAAATCCCCTAAGCCAACCGGGCCTCGAATGAAAGTAAATTTTGCAACAAAATTGTCTCTTGAAACAATTCCAGTCCACTGTTGCCACCAACAAAGTTGAAAGTTTTCCTCGTCACCTACTTAATCCCACAATTTCTTTCGCGTTGGCATCCAATTATCGAGGGATCAGAACAATGCGAAGTACTTCCGTATTTTTTCTCCAAAAAGCCAGTACAAATACCTTTTTTTCAGAAATTTCGAAAGGGAGATTTACTTAGGGATACTTCTTTTTTTTCTAATTTATTTAAGTCATACGAATTTAAATAATTTCTTAAAAAGTAGACTGTGAAATAAAAAAAAGGTGTTTTTTACTAACATGATACAAGGTATAAACTTTTTTTAGATGGTGCTCATATTATTGCAAAATGTGAAACAAAATGTTTGGTATTTTTTTTATGGAATAATGTTATTTGAAAACTCATTTTTCAAGAGATCTCATATTATATGCAACTATTAATTTCCCACGGAAAGATAACAACTAAATTATATTAAAAATGTAACGTTTAAGTTAAAGGTAATTCGAAACCTAAAAATGATTGTATCTTCACTAGCTTATGCAAAATACAAATTAAATTAAAGCTGCCGTTTATTATTTCTGTGTACATATTGAAAAGATGCTTTAAACTTTAATAGTATAAAGTTATATGTTATTATTTTTCCTCCGGATGTTTGTGAAGTTTATTATTAAGGTAGGCGAATACCCAAAATTCTAAAATTTTTACTATTGCTTTAATATTTTCAAAATTTGGCATAATGATTTCAAATATAATGAATAATACTATTTAGGCTTTTTGTTTTTATTTAAATATAATTCATTTATTTTAAACGGTGATTTTCTACTAAAAAACGAGGTTTACCCAACAAGTCTACCACATTGAATTTTCATTCTATGAACATTTATTATGTATTAAATTCTTCGTTTTGAACTGATGCATGCAATGACCCTCTAGAGTTACTTACAAATTACAAGAAAAAAAGATATTAAGAAAAATGTTATAAATTAACCACAAAAAAAGAGGATTTTTGCGATTAACTTACACTTGGACATTTTTTTTAAAAAAAACTTGTATACTTACACCAGATGTTAAAGGTTCATGACACAGATATGTATTGAAATAGCATCTGTGAAAAATTTCAGGTAAATTAATGTTAAACTTTTTATGCTAGAAGTGTTGGCGTTAACCCCCTTTTTTAGTTGAAAAACACCGTTTCAAATAAATCAATTATATTTAAATAAAAAAAATTGCCCCAAAAGCAATGTTCATTATATTTGAAATCACTATGCCAAATTTGGAAAAGATTAAAGTAATAGTAAAAATTTTAGAATTTTGGGTATTCGCCTACCTTAATTTCTATACTTTTCGGTTTCTTGGATACAAGTCTCACAAACAGAATCTTTGGAGACAGTTGGGAATTTTCTGGCTACAAAAAATAATCATAGGTTACCATTGAAAACATTGCCGTTTGGAGACGGGTGCACATTTTTGGAGAACGACAGCGAGCATCGGGCGTAGCCCCCTACACTCTTAAAGCAAACACTCCTAATTTAACTCAGTCTGAGTGGATTTCACTCCTCCAGACTGGAAAATGCACTTCTCCTTTTGGAGTGGATCCTTTGTGTGTTAAACCTCCGACAGGATCACTCCAAACGAGTGATTTTAACTCAGTCTGAGTAAATATGCATGCCTTTACGGTGTCGAAAATGCACTTCTTTAACTGGAGTGGATTTCACTCTTTTGTTTTAAGAGTGTAGTTCTTATAATTTGTGTTGATTGAAGTTTTGATGAGTTTACAAGTTACATTATGTGTTCAGTTTAAAAAAAAAATGATTATCTGTATTGTCTTGGATACTTTATTGTATTTGCAGATGTATTTGTCTGTGTTTTTTTGCACCACTCTGATTCTTTCATCTGTACTGCGTGTATTTTTTTTAAAATAAAATAATATAAATAAAAATAAAATAAAAATTTCAAGCTCGATGCGTTTTCGGTCAAGATTCACTCTCGGCTTGATCGAGTCGATGCGCCAGTGGGTCTTGTTAAACGCTCCACTGCGTAGTCCGACCGCAACGAGGAATTTCCATTTGAAAGGACTCCCAAAACTACGACCTCACAAGGCAGCAAACGCGTATCCCACTATTGTTTGAAAGGGGTGGTTTGGGAGTGCTATGGAGTAAGAATAGTTGAATACAGAAACAGTGGTACAAGTGAAAAAAAAAAGGGTTTTTTTAGGCACGGTTTGTAAGTTTTTCGCACGGTTGCAAGTGACCATCTTCCCCATACCAAATTGATAAGTTTAATATTTATGAGTATTTCGATCTTTTTTTAAATACTTTAGTAAAAGATAAAGGGGACCAGAACCCCCAAAATTTTCAAAAACGACACTTAATGTTTTTAGTGTTGCTTAAACTATGCTATCTTAGCTTTGCAACGATATCTTAAAATAAAAGTTTCAAGTACTAGAAGTATTTTCTTAATGTTGTTTGGGTAAAATCCCCTTATGTTTCAGAGGTCTTGGTCACTTGAAACGCTTTTATATCAAAACTCACTTTTTCATTATTCGTATACCTTTATTTTAGAATCTACTATAAGTATCAACCAGTAATTTTTTATACAAATTTAAGAAGTTGGTTTCTAAAATTCGCTGGAGGTGTTTGTAACTATCTTACTTTTTCTTTTTAATATTATTGATTTTTTTTAGGTCAAAAACATGTAGTTTCATTAAAAAATTTATAATTTAAAAACATATTTTTAAAAAAAAAATGCCTCCGGCAAAGTATAGTTGAACATTCTTGAAATAACTAGTAAAAATTTCATTAAAATGTATCAAAAAGATTCTGAGAAAAAGGTACATAAAAAAGGTGATGTTGCATTTTTTATAAAGCATTATATCTCCATTGACACAAATTGGAAACTACCAGAACCCTCCTTCAGAAGTATATTATTGATTTATGTAATGTATTTATTAATAGGTGTTGTAAGAACATTTTGAAAAAAAAAATCATTAAGGAATTCATTAAATTGTAGGAGGAGTAGAATTTTGTAAAAAAAAAGTTACAATTTTTAATTTTTTCAATTTTTATTAAAAACTTACGTTTCAATAATTATTATTTTTTCGCATTTTTTTATTAATGTTAGTTCTTTGTAAAAATAATTTAATTTGAATGCTAGCGATAAAAATATTGGATTAGATTTTTTGGGTACCTTGTCCCCGTTAGAGTCGATTATTATAACTATTAAAAACTTCAAAGCCAGGTCAAACGCGGGGGATTAAACTTAATTTATTGGATTAATTTATGTTACCTCAATCTATTATATATCTATGAATGAAACATTCCAAGAATAGTTCCATTTTATACACTTATCTTATCTGTAGTGTATTTTTATACGAATTTTTTTTTTATGAATTAAAATTATTCTTAGTCAATAACAGGAAATATGATTTTGGCGACGGTGATATAAAAAATTTAGAATTACGTTCAATTTAAGTTTTATGATGGTGACATGATGAAATACATATGAAACATTTCACTGTATGAAAAATAACCTTCTTTTAAAATAATATCGAAAATGTCGAATCGAAATAATCCCGCAGTAGTGTTGACATTTAAGTTCATTTCACTGTATGAAAAATCCACTTTCTTTTAAAATAATATCCCAAATGTCGAATCAAAATAATCCCTTAGTAGTGTTGACATTTAAGTTCTCCGGACTTTCAAATGGACCAATTGAGCTGTTCTCCAAGCGGATGATTCGTAGAAATAGATGTTGTAAATAGAAGAAAGACCTAAGCTCACTGCTATAACCTAAGACATCGGCCCTTTTTCTACGTGAAGACAGATATGGACTCAGAAGGGGCGATTTTCTTATAGCATTCTTTCGTTCAAGAATATATTTGCGTTTCAGGAAATATTTGGCGAGCGAAAGTTGGCGAATTTAATTTGCGGAGGATTTCCGTAATCGCTTTTAGCCTAGGGCAGAAAACAAAGACTTATGAAAAGGCTAGACTGAGCAATCCATCAAAACTAGTGCAAACATGACTGCAGTTGCCTACCCATGTCACGTGGTTTCGGCGAGAGAAATTGGTGAGCTGTACAAAGCAGTTACTACAAAAGAAGTTGGTAAATTTGGTTTAATTATATTTGTATCTATGTACGTATGTTATTGTGCTGATAATAAAAATACAATACATGTTGAGAATATTAAATGAGTTTTAGAGGTAAAAAAAAACAGTTTTAAAAATGATTTTGCCAAGAATGGCAATAACTCTCCAAAAATCAACGATTCTTCTTGAAACCCCCCCTATGTTTTTTTTTAATAACTTGGTGCTCGATTTGGCTTATGTACGTCGTTGTTAAAAAAAGTTTGGAGCTCATATCGCAGATCTTGTTTCATGTTATTTGGACGATATTATTGAACGAAATCCGCTGACTGTTTCCTATACTCGTTGAAAACTTACCGATAAACTTCTGATTCATAGCACTAATAATCTCTATTTTAATTTAGTATTTTATATATAATATAGAAATAATATTAAATATACAACCTTTTTTCACTGTTAGTATCAGGAATATCAATATACAAGGTGGGAAAATTCTTTAAAGTTTGCTATAAATTAGTTTCCTGTAACTTAATATGTCAAAATAAATAATTATATAGGGGAGGGTGGGGGCTATTGGGACAAATTTTTTTCAACCTCTGTATTTCAGCAAAAATAAATTAATTTTAATTTCTTTTTTCACAAGCTCATAAGCTGAACATTCATTTACTTAAAAAGTCATTCGACAAATGTTAAAACATTACCATATTTTGGTTGCTGAGCATTTTAAACAAACATGTAAATGTCCCATTAGCCCCCATATGTGGGGGCTAATGGGACAGGGTGCAGGGCTTATGGGACATGCTAAATGTTGCCTTAATAAAATATTAAAAAAGGGAAAGTGAATCAGAAAAGGACCAGAAAATAAAACTTTAAAGCAAATACCATTTAAATAATATGTACAGCTGTGGAAATAAAAAAGTACCCACTTGAGGTTATTTCATCCGTTATTCACCCTATAGAATCGGACCTTTTTGAGATTGTGTACAATTAACATTCTGAGTTAATTGCACGATACAAAATTTGCATAAGGGGCCGCCTTCATATTAAAAATATTACGATCTTTGAAATTTCCAATGGCAACACCCAATTTTAATAACTTAGAAATGTTAAGCACTCTTTAAAACCCTTAAATATAAGTTTTTGTTACATTTAATTGAATATTTGACGAGTTATTCAATCGAATCACTTATGGACCTTTTGGGGACCAACTCTAAAATGACAAGCAAGCATGCATGCAAAGCCGTCTTTATTTATCATTTACACACGTAATCTTATACACAGTCCCCTAAAGGGTAATTATTAAGTATTTTGTGATTTACTCAGCAAATTATGAATAAAAACTTTTAAAAATTGGAATTTCGCTTAAACTTCTTGTCTTGAATTTATTTCTTTAAAAATATTAAGGGATTACAATTCATATTTTTTTAAAAAATCAATATAATAATTATTTAAAAATATAAAAATTGTTTTAAATGCCCCAATATTGAATGCATTTTGTTTGGGTTATTATAATTTCCTTTCTGTAAAAAATTCGTTTCATTATCTCAATTATTTATAGATTGGGATAGTTTTTTATGTGCAACTCATTTAACATTATGGGACAGAAACTTTGCACGTCTCTAACTCCTCTAATAATGCTTAAAAACTAACGAAATTTGGCATTTCGTGTTAACATAGGTCAGAGATTTGAAATATGGATTCAAAAAGGGGTGTTGCCATTGGAAATTTTAAAGTTAGTAACATTTTTAATATGAAGATGGCCCCTTATGCAAATTTTGTGTCATGCAATTAACTCAGAATGTTAATTGTTCCCAATGTCAAAAAGGTCCGATGCTATAGGGTGACTAACGGATGAAATAACCTCAAGTGGGTACTTTTTTATTTCCACAGCTGTACATAACGAAATTTTTTAAAAACAATTATTCAACATTGAAAGAGATGAAATATCATAGTTAAAACTCAAAATCGAAGATGCTCCCATAATTTTTTTTGAATAACTGGAAAGGATAGTTTTATAACTAAATCTTTAGTTTTACAACTAAATCTTCTAAAATTAATCCCAAACTTGTCCTCTTTTTCACGGTACAAGGATTTAAAAGACCGTCTTATCTTCAAATAGCTTATTATCGTTCACCTATTTCAGATCATTCTAACGAACATTTTCCCTGTAACGGGTGCGGGTTCGATTCCTCTCCTTTGCCCTGGGTGTACTTCCTTTCTCTGTGACAGTAAAAGCTCTTTCTGTGTCTGTCTTACTTGACGAAGGCTTATAAACGGGTCTTCGATCAAGTACACAAGCCAGAATATACATGCAACCACCCTACCCTACGAACATTTTCAGTTCATCGCCTTTTTCAGATAGCAATCCAACAAATAAAAATAGCTTGCTTACTAGCAAAATTTACCAAAAACAATATATTTATCTTCAACAAGCTCTGTTCAGATGTAATTATTAAAATTCCAGGTGGAAATATGTCACCAATAAAGCTACTTGAACTTTCACTTATCATACGGTGAAAAAAGTTCAAAAAGTTTAAAATTAAAGTTTAAACAAGTTTTAGGCAACTTGACTGAATAAGATATTTAAGAGATTTAAATAGATTGTTTGAGAGAAGCAAGCAAAGCTAGGTTTATTCGTGTCCCATTAGACCCCACTGTTTCTGTCCCATTAGACCCATCTGTGTTGTTTTTTATAAATGACCCAACACAGAAGCAGTTGTACTTCACCACAGTATTTGACATATACTATCTTAATCTATGATATTTCATCTATCTAAAACTGCATTTTAATTCATAGAAAGTTTTTATTTAATACTTCAAAATTGAAAAACAAGGTGCACTTTTAATTAACTTTAAATTCTCCAAAACAGCAATTCTTCTCTTCTCATCAGCACATGCGTTTATTTGCTGATCTTTGGTTGTTAAAACGTGAAGTGTAACTGTTACAATTCTCTAGTGTAGAAAAATTTGTAAAAAAATATATTTTTCCTAGCTTTAGGGCCCTTGTCCCATTAGCCCTGCGTCCCAATAGCCCCCACTCTCCCCTACTATAGTATATTTCTCTTGTGCTTTGTCTATATAGATAAAATTGAATAGCCAATTTTATCCCAATTGTCGTTCAAGGCCAATTAGCTTGATAAATATAAAAATTCATTAAAATTTGTAAACAATTTATGTGTAATTGTAAAATAGTATTCCAAATTTGAAACTGATAAAAACTATTAATTGATTATTAAATTCGTAAGTTAAACTAATTACCAAAAATTTCTATTGAGTCGGGTGGAATTTGTATGATAAGTACGAATTTTTTTTTCAAATTTTTCACACAAAAAAAATGCATGTACAATCATAAAAGGTTATTCCAATATCGAAATTCTTAAAGACTAATAATTAGTTATTGCATTGGTGATTAAAATTAAATAACAAAAAAGCTTGAATCATCTGAAAAGGCATTCTAATACTATTCATGGTTATATTTAAAACAATTAATAAAAATTATTTTTCGTCGGCCGGTAGCTTATTTTAAATAGTAAGTTATATATTTTTTTGCCTATCATCGTTCATGAGTTGGGTCAATTTGCATGACTAATATAAAATTTTATTAAATGTTTTCCAAAAATATTCATTTATGTACATTAATAAAATGACATTCCAGCATTAAAATTACTAAAAACTACTTTTTTTTGATAGCATTGGTAATTTTAATTAAATTTTTAAAAATATTACTGCGTCGGCCGGGAGTCGAACCCGGGTCAACTGCTTGGAAGGCAGCTATGCTAACCGTTATACCACCGACGCTCGCAGAGAAACATCTTCAGCTTCTTTAAATCTATTGAAACTAGGTTAGTGACCGCAGGTGCTTTACCTGATCAGAAAAGATAAGATAAAAGAAAAGGATGATGGTGGGACCAAAAATGGCGAACATGATGATCGCGGGACCAAAAATGGCGGCCTGGCATTGTGTAGTTGAAGAGGAATACACATGTTGCTCTTGCAACTCTCAATTACATTCAACCTCGCTAGGCTATATTAGGGAAAGATATAGGGAGTACTTCAGCAAAAATTGCAAATTTAATTCGCATTTAATTTTTATAATTTTATTACATTAAGTATTGATTGATGAGGCTTTAAAAATCATTTACAACAAAAATTAAATTTCAGCAATATTTTTGTTGTCTGGACTGCAGAGCTGGTGGTCTGGGTTCGATTCCCGGGTAAGGTTTGGTTATAAATTGAAATTGTATCTATCTCAAGTCTTGTAATTGAGGGAAACCTGTTCGACAGTGTGCAATAATAAAATTATTATTATTATTAAATAAGGTATACAATCTTAAAACAAAAGAGTGAATTCCACTCCAGTTGGAGAAGTGCATTTTCGACACTGGAAAGGAGTGAATATTAACTCAGACTGAGTTAAAATCACTCGTTAGGAGTGATCCTGTTGGAGTTTTAACACACAAAGGATCAACTCCATGCGGAGAAGTTCATTTTCAAGACTGGAGGAGTGAAAATTACTCAGATTGAGTTAAATTCTCTCGTTTGTTTTAAGAGTGCACAAAGTGTTTGACAAAATTAGTATTGAAAACGAACACTAAAGGTCTATATACCTTATTCTTTATAGGTGCTCCGATTGGTTTTCTGATCTCACGTGACATTAACTCACCAGTAAAGGTCGAGGAAAAATTAATTTTTATTCAGTGCTTCTGTTGCCACTCAAGGCATGAAACATGCCCATTTGTACAAAAATTTCTATCAACGATATACGTTATAGAACGAACTAATGTCAAATAAAATTGACTGCCCTTCAAATTTCAAGATTGGGGACATTATCTAGGCTTTGGCAGCGAATCATACATTTTGGCGATTTAAATTGGAAAATAACACAAATCAATAAAATTGCAATTTGCACAAAAATTAATTATATGGAACGTACTAATACCAAATAAAATTAAAAATCCTTCACATTTTCAATCTTGGCAACATTATCTTTTTTTTTTTTTTTTTGGCGACGAATTAGAAATTTTTGCGAAATAAACCACCCCATAACTATAAGCTTTTCTTACTCAGTATTTCAAAGCGCCTGATTGATTCTGTGGCTGCAAGAACTTTTGAAAAGTTAAAGCTCCCTGAATAATAATCAGCTACTTTCTCCGTTAATCGATGAAATCCTGAAGACAGCCCAATCGATTCATCTTTTACGTCGGAATTGTCCTGCATGCTAAACAAGGGCTTTCGAAGAATGATGAAGAATGCCGTTATTATGACGCAAATTAGAATTATTTGGCGATGCTTTGGCGAGATAAGAAGTGAAGCCTCTTGAAAGTAGCCAAATGGGAATGTTTCAGATGACGTAATACTCTTGTTTGCATTTTATTGTCCAGCTATTTAACTGGTTGCTTCGGTTTCGCTCTCAAAATTACTATCACTGAGGAAAAGAAACTTTTCTTTCAGTGCAAGATGTCTATAACAAATGACTTCAGCAACCAACAGCACAGCAGGAAGTTGGCATTTAAGCAAATTCACAAGTAAAATATTCTTAGAAAACTCATTTTCGAATACCAAAACAATATTAATTCAGGCAAAAAATTATGAAAACAAAACTACTTCATCTGTTGCCATTAATGACGTGAAACAACCCCGTTGTTGCAGATGACGTAAGTTTCCAGTTTTCATTCTTATTACAGTGCAATAAATTGCACAAAGTAAAGCGCAAGAGGACAAAGACGTTTATAACTTAAAAAGTGGAAGGCATTGTAATCGTTTAGCCCGTATGTTTGTGCGTCACCCACTTTCATAGCCCAAACTACAAATGCTTCGGACAAGTTCCAAAAAATTCAGCGCATCGAATTCGAATACATAGAAAATTTCAGAATATAAGTCGAATTCGAAGGACTTAATTATTTGAAAAACTGCAAAATTCCGGAAGTGAAGTAGACATTTAAAAAAATTAATAAGTAAAATATTCTCAAAAAATTCAGAAAACTCATTTTCGAATACCCAGATAGAAATAATCCCAGACAAAAAATGAAAACAAGACTGCTGGAGCTGTTGCCATTCACGAATTGAAACAACCCCATTATTATTATTTTTTTAATTTTCCAAATAGCGCCAAATCATAAGGAAAGTGTATGCTTAGGCCGGTTTAGAAAGCGTACAATAGCATCACCTGACAAACCATTTTCGCATAGATTTTTGAAAAGGCAGCAATTCTATATTTTCCTAACAGCCATGGTTATTATGCACGAGACAGAAAAGTTCTAGATTGGAAGAAAGAATAATCGTTTCTTAAGGGGGAATGGGCGTGCAGGACCAGGGGTCTCCAAACTCAAGTGCCTCAATGTTAATCCAATGGGAAAAAATTATTTTCTTTGCCACATTTCTCCGGCTGTATTGAATATTTTTACAAGCGGATTTTTTTATGTGATAAATGTAGCTGACTTACAGGTCTCTATCTTCCCACTTTTTGAAATTGCTTCGAATATTTTGTGTAAAATAATTTATTGAATATTAAAAAATATATCCGTACTAATTTCAAAAAGTGGGAAGATAGAGACCTGTAAGTCAGCTACATTTATCACATAAAAAATCCGTTTGTAAAAATATTCAATACAGCCGGAGAAATGTGGCAAAGAAAATAATTTTTCCCATTGGAATAACATTGAGGCACTTGAGTTTGGAGACCCCCGGTCCTGCACGCCCATTCCCCCTTAAGTGTGACATTTTGGAACTAGTTCTTTCATACTTTGTCTTGGTTGGGAATTATTAATCGATGGAGGTTTTTGTGAATTCATTTGTTAGTAATTATACTAGTTTAGGAAGTAACTATATTTTTTCAAGGAAAGATTGTGACTATGTTGAGGAATTTAGATTAGTTAATTATTGAAACTTTCATGAGTTAGTTATTTTCTAACTATTTTTTCAAATATTTATCATATTTTGCTTATTATCCTAGTAGTTGTACAGAGTAACGTTAAAAAGAACACTTCACCAGAGTATATTGAAATTCTTAGTTTCTGTGTAGCGAGAGCTGAAAAGTTAATTTTCTAAAAGTTATATTCGATTATTAAGATCCCCGAATAGATTGGAAGTCTAATTATTACTTAAATTATTGCAACAGTTGTTAAGTGTTTACAAGTGCTAAATGAAATGTATCTTTACAAAGTTTTAAACTGCTATATTTTTTTAGAATATCTTAATGTTAAATTTATTTAAATTATAATTCTCATGAGTTAAATCATATTTTTAGCAAATAATAGCAATTGCATCTACGCCTTCATCTCCACTCAATTTTTAATAATACGAGCCATTTCTATTTGAATTTTTTTTTTAATTCTATTATTATCGCTTTTATATAATTTAATCGACAAAAAGAAAAGTACAAACTCTAAATGAAAAAAAAAGCTTAAATAAAAGTTATTTCGATAAGGTAAATATATTGGAATTTCTCGCATAAGACATTGTACAAGACAACGCCAGAGGCATTTAATTTCCCACTAGATAGTGGCAGCATTTGGCAATAATTCAGTGTCTCTGATGTCACAGAATTTAAATTTTAGAAAATAAAGATAGGAACGATTATTTTGATAATATTTTCATTCGTTTTTTATTGATTGCTACGTACAATAAATTGAACTTTATTTATTCGATTAGAAGGAGTCTGAAAGTTTTGTTTGATTTCACGTAAAAAACAGTTTTGTTATTGAATGTAAATATAAAACGGTACTTTTCATGTCTTGAGTACACTGTGAAAAAAAATCTGTAACCATTACAAGAAAAATTTTTGTAAAAAACTTTTCCTAGAAAATTTCTAGTAAATAATTACTAAAAATAGTAAAATCGAACCCCGGTCTTCTGCGTGACAGGCGGAGGTACTAACTACTATACTACAGAGGAATAGCAGACTGCCGAAACCCGGGATCGAACCAGGAACCTTTAGAAGTTCAGTCTAACGCTCTCAGAACTGTGCTATTTCGGCACACAGATCGTCAGGAAATGATAAGTGAAATTCATTTGAAACAATCAATTGGTCTCGAATCACGATCGAAGACCACGATTGGTTTGAAGCAATTGCAAATACTATAATTTTTTTTTGTAACTGCAGAAATGAAGATTTCTGTTCAGGATTACAAAAACTTTTTTTGTAAAATTGTTTATTTCTGTAACATTACTAAAAAAATTCTGTATGTTTACAGTATTTTTTTCTCAGTTTAGTAAAAGTTCTACATAAATGAAAATAAGGTATCGATTGGCTAAGGGTAATGAGCGAGCTGGATCACGGGTCTCCAAAGCAAAATGCATCCGTTTTAATCCTATGGAGAAAAAAATATTTTCTCTGCCACATTTCTACGGCTGTATATAATATTTTTACCAACGGATTTTATAAGTGATAAATGTTGCTGGCTTACAGGTCCCAACAATCCCACTTTTTGAAATTGGTTCGATTTTTTCTTTAATTTTTAATAAATAATTTTAAGTAAGTAATTTAATGTATTCGAAGCAATTTTATTAAAGTGGGATTATAGTGACCTGTAAGTTATCTACATTTATTATTTAAAACAAAAAACAGGTTGCAAAAATATTCAATATAACCGGAGAAATGTGGCAGAGAAAATAGTTTTTTTTCCCCATTGGATTAACATTAAGGCACTTGAGTTTGGAGACCCCGGTCCAGTGCGCCCATTCCCCCTTATTCAGTAGTGGGCGGAGGCTTAATATGCCATGCTAATTGTAATATTAATATATTTACTACAACAATATTAATGGGCTTGTTTCAACACTTTGTCAAAGAAAACAAAACAACCAATGAAATCTTAGTTAGAAGAGCGTGACATCACAAGAAATATTCCCATTGACGCCTGAGTAAAAATTAAATTAATTTAGTAAACTACTTTTCATACATTACAGTCTGTCAGTAATATCTTTTTATGATTTGATGATATTTTAATAATTATTCAATCAAACGATTTCTTGAAAATAAACTTGTGCCATTCAAATTTGCACCTTCAAAATATTAATGTGGAACCCAATTTTTTTTATCGTACTGAAGAACGAATTTCGAATTACTTATTTTTAATGGTACTAGGTCTCTATAAGTACAATCAAATTGTAAAAAGTGTTTTATATTATATCATGACAAATTGAAACATTCAATTTTATCATTGTAATAGAAAATGTCTAGTGTCTGTGGAATTATTTATTACAAATCGAAGATTGTATCGTCATATCTGATAAAAGGACGATTCATTAACCAAATCCATTACTTAATATTAACAATAGATGCACGTTAAATGGTACGAAAGGTTAAATTGACGCAAGTTAATTCTGTTTGGTTGATCGTATTTTACAGAAAAGGACTAAACTTCAAATATCCGATTTTGGAAAAATCTCAATTAAAGTTTGACATGAAATGAGGAACCATCTTAAATTTGTAATTTGAGAGACTTTTTTTAAAACAACATTACGTTATTTTTAGTCCCTTTTTCGGTACCATCGGTAAATATCTAGGGTCAAGTGGGGTAAGTGTGATAGGGGTTCTGCATTTTTCATTAAGAAAATTCGTTCTCTGCTTCAAGTAAATTCCAAATCCTAAAATTGGTAGTGAATTATTATAAGAAACATACATATGTAGAAAAAAAATTATATGTTTGAATTCCAATTTTAAGTGTACAAAATTTGCATTTCAAAATCCATTGCTGTTTTATCACACTTACCCCACATAGAAAGACCCACATAAAAAGAAGACAGTTGCACTTAAATTCAAAAGCTGAAAACTTTCTTTAAACAAAAAATAAGGTCAATATTTCTTTTTAGTTTAATTATAAGTGGTCTAATGTTATATATTGCAAACTTTCAGATTTTTAGAATGATTTCCAAAGTTACAAGAGTTGTTTATCACACTTACCCCCAATCACACTTACCCCACTTGACCCTATTTAAACAGATGCTTTCTAATAAGACGCTATTGCAGGTTGAGAAATATGGCTGTCGCGTGCCTACCAAGTTTAAATAATTGTTTTTGTATAAGTTTGTTTCTTTGTTGTGGCATCTCTCCTGTCTTCTTCGTAGAATTTCGAGAAATAAAAGATGGCTGAATGTTAAAAAGTAACTGTTTTTAGCTTGTTCTTTTCATTGAATTAATATATCATATTTTGTAAATTTTATCCTTGCCGCGAGATATTTTTAGATAAAAGCATATTTATATTAGCGTGTTCAAAGAACAGCTTAGTTTAAGTGCGAGGAAACAAATTTGCTGGCGTCCGTTTAAATCAGAAAGTTGGAAGCTGGGTTGAGCTGGTAGCCGACCTTAGGAAGACTTCGACAATGGCAGCCGAAAAGCTTTCAAAACATACCATTGCTTAACCTTTTGATGAGCAATTATACTAATGTATAGTTAATGTAGTTTCCATGACTGCTCCAGCCTAACCATTACTAGACTTCACTTAGCAAAAACTATTTCGTGGACACAGGCTATATGTACAACAATGACTTAAGCCATTGTTTAAAACACCCAATAACTATAATCAATGCGGAGGAATAGTAAAGATTGATTATTATGTCCGGATGGTTACGGTTCTTGTCATTTTTGCAGATACGGCTGTTCACCGACACCGCGGAAGTACAACGAAAGAAAACAAAATTGCTAAAAGAACAACACATGATGGCAAGAGGGTTTTAGGCGCGGAATTTTCCACCATTATCTTATTAGTTGTAGCCGTAATTCTTCGAACGGTCAACGGGAACCTGACCGTAAATAACATTTTCGACCCCGACAAGAAGAAAAAAAAATACTAAATAAAAAAATAACAGGATTTTAAAATGGAATTCATTCTCTGACGCTTTCGAAAAAAAGAACTCAGATTGACGCAGCAGACAAAGAAAGAACAAATAGAAGACTTCAATAGTTCGGAAAAGTTCATCAGGGTTCCCTTGCTGTTTGTTTTTTTTTAACACAAGTCTGCGTCATCGGCTTTGGACTTTTGTGTTGATTAATTCTACTGTTTTTAGGCGGGAAAAGGTGGCAAGTGTCATTGTAAAACTGGAATTTGGTTTCCGGTAGTTCGATTGTGGAATGGGTTTAGGCTTGTCTTTTATTTGCTTTTAATAAACGCGGAAGGTTTTGGAATTGACGGTAGTTTTAAACAATAGCAAGGTTAATGTTTGTTAAACAGGCTTTTTATACACTCCGTTTGGGGAATTTTTGCCGCGTTCATGATGCCGCATAGTCCAGTCAAAATAGACATTTCAATTAACAAAAATTCGCACCCAGCTAAATTTTGGTATATATCTTTGGTACACTATTATTAGTAAAATATCAAAAGTCCCCACCGATCCCACGTCTGCGTTTTCCGCCATCTTGAAAAAACGTTCGAAATTTCGCCCATTTTCCAGTTTTTGGCCTATAACTTTTTTCCTAAGCATTTTTGAATACAACTGTTTGACACAAAGTTGTAGAAAACAAAATTTTCTTCAAAATAGGTATGAAAAGTTTTTATGTACGACAATTAGTTAAGGAGCTACGAAGCAGCAAAAAGGGTGTAAAATCGAGTGTTTCGAAAAAATATTACGTTCTAACGACTTTCTATAGCCGTAACTCACATAAAACTTCATTTGATCAATAAACAATGATTTTACAAGTTGTAGAAAATTTAATTTCCTATAAAATACACTTATCAAAAATAATTTTTTTACATATTCCAAGAGGATAGGTTAAATTTACACAAACCCAAAAAAGGTTCTATTTTCACCCGACGATACACTGTTTTATTTTTTTGAAGGTAGCTCTTTCCCATTCCGTTTTTTACTATTTTTGTGAATGCAAAACTTGTGGAAAATAATTTTTTCTATAAAATGGTTCTGTTTTGTGTTCCATGCGATAAAAATGTAACGGAGCTATGGTGTTCGAAAAATGGCATAAAATCTTGAATTTCGCCAAAAGAGTTTTTTACCGTTTCAAATCCCAATAACTAAAACAAAAAACTTCATTTTAGTGGAACATAATTATTGTGGAACCTGAAGGCATCATCTTTTATTATATTGGTACGGTCTTAAAAGTTATTTTAGATTCAATACCAAATAATTTTGGTATATTTTTCGAAAAACATGAGTAGGAGCCGTTATATGTTTTGTCAAAGACAGAAAGGAAGGGAAATAATTTTAGCCCCAAAGATCTTACGATATCTATGCTTTTTATAAAAAATATATTTTAGATATCGTTGCATAGTTGCTATTGATTATGGATATCTACTCCACAAAATGGTGTGGAATCGAAACTTGACGTTTTCTGAAATTTACACTGATTATCGGAAGTACATTCTCAAGCATTATGGCTCTACGGTAATTGTTGCATTTGATGGCTATCACGTCCGGTCAAAATAGACATTTTAATTAAAAGAAATCGCATACAGCTAAATTTTGGTATAGGTCATTGGTACACTATTATAGCGTAGAAAAAAGTCCTCACCTATCCCATGTCTGCTAAAAAATTTATTGTAATTCAATGTTCACAAATACAGTCCAACCTCGATAACTCGACTTCCTATAAGTCGAAAAATCCATTAAGGTGGCCAATCAGCTTTGACAGCAACTTTCTGAAAATTCTATTAGAACCATATCGTTGGATTAGAATTTCTTTGGGTTCTTTTTGTATTTGTGGAAAATTATAGTAAAATTTGCTTCAAAAATTACGCTTACGCAAAACATTATATCTTAAAAAAAATTTCATCGTTTAAATTTAAATATGCACAACAAACATTAATATAGGTCATGAACTAAAATCATTAAGATATCAGCTCCCAAATTTTTTTATAGGCGAAAGTTTGAAGCATTACATCGAAAACACATAGGAACAAGAGAGTAACAAGCATATAAATAGTTTTAAAATATCCAATTCTTAATTTTACACGATTCTAGTTCAAAACCTTCTTCATACTGTTACAAAACTACTCTAAAAATTTGGAAGCAATTGATAATAAAGAACTTCAGTTTTTATGTTTTGCGTAATGCGTTTTGAAAAAAAAATGCAAAAACAAACAAAAGCTTTAAAGTGCTATAACTTCGGTTCTATTAAAAACTAGAAACTAAAATGAAACAGATTAAGAATGCTAAACGTTTATTTTATATTAAAATGCAAAAAAAACAACAAATTTTTGATATTTAGTCGATTTTTGCTGAAAAAAGGTAATCGGATATCTTAACTCGAACTTTTAGTCGAGTCTCGGATCATTTCTATACTTTTCTTTAAAAAACTGTCTCGATAACTCGAAGTGAACATCAACCGGTTGAGAAGGAACCATTCATTAGAATACAGCCAAAATGACTTACCCAGCAGGAATATATCAACTGAATCATCTGCAATAATTTGAACCCAGAAGACTGGGGTTGGAAATTAGTAAATGATATAATGGGGCCAATTCAAACTTTACTCCCAGCTGCTCCAGAAAAACTGCTTAACATATTAGGGGTACACCTATGAAATGACCCTTTTTTTAAGAAAACTTACCGGTGAATTTTGCATCACTGGATGAGGGCAATAAATCGAAGTATGCACCATTAAAATCAGTAACTTTTGCTTATCTTTTTGGTAAATTATGGATTCCTTCGTGATAGAACTTTGCGTCCTGGAAGGTAAAGAACGAATAGGCTTATTTTTCAACTTCATCAAAAGTAGCGATGTGCTGTTCAGCCAAACCATGTTCCATGGATCTGAGCAAGTGATAGTCTGAAAGACCAATATCTGGAGAATATAGCGGGGGCAATCAAACATCCCATGTCAGGTTTTTTAAGGTGTTTTTAACGTTATTTGTGGTGTGAGGCCGCGTATTGCAATGGAGCAAAATAACTGTTCCGTGTCTGCGAGCCCTTTCTTATCGTTTTTTTTGATAAATTCCCGGTTTACATCGGTTAATTGTTGTTGATATTGATCAGAAGTAACCGTTTCACCAGGTTTAAGCAGTTCATACTTAAGAAGGGATTTTCGATCCAACCAAACACAAAGAATTGTCTCTTTCAAAGCGATTTTTTCTTTAGAGTTAATGTTGAGGGTTGGCCTGGAATCAACCAACATGTTTGTCGTTCAGGATTGTCAAAATATATCAATTTTTCATCACCTGTGGCAATTCGATGCAGGAAACACTTTCTTTGATGTCGATTCAAAAGTTGTTCGCAAGTGACTTTTTGTTCTCCGTCTGTAACTCTGTTAAAGCATGGGGTACCCATTTTCCTTCCTTGCAAATTATTCCCAAGGCATGAAAACGTTTACTGATACATTTCTGAGTTACATTTAACATTTCTGAAATATGTACCCGCGTCATTTTTGGATTTCTATCCAAAATTGTTTGCAATTCCTCATCTTCAATTTTTTTTGGTAGTTTTCAATTATCATTGTTTATCACATCAAAATCAGCTTTTTTAAATCAAACAAACCATCATTTTCAAAATGATTCAGATGGACCATTGTCTCCATAAGCTTTTTGAAGCATTTGAAAAGCTTTAGCAGCAGTATTTTTCAAAATAAAGTAATCGATTAAAATTTCCCGCAAATGACCCTTTGTTGGCACGAAACATGACATCTTTAAAGCCTAGAATGACTATGAAAAAAACACAGCAGTAGCTAATGCCCCAGGCAGGTGAAAGGTTAAAAGTAGTCTGACAAAATGCTAGTAGGACGATTCCACACTTTTATTAACCCGGGTGCAGTGCCGTCTGTTCATACAAGGTCATTTCATAGGTATACCCCTAATACAATATTTTGTAATTGTAAAAAGGGTTGTAGTGCAAACTGTGGCTGTAGGAAAGTCGGATTATATTGTTCTTTAGTATGTACCAATTGCCATGACCAATCTTGTTTAAATGTTGATTCAAATGCAACATATGAGGATTCTTATATGGGAGATAACCGATGCATCTTTACGTGAACTATTCCTAGATCTTCAGCAAGAGGAAGAAGATGAAGAAGAAAGCGAAGACATTTTTGCTGACGTTTGCGTTGAAGAAGGATTTGAAGATTATCTATCAGATTAAAATCTTCCCAAAATTAAAAAATAATTCTTTTTATTTTATTCATGACTGATTGTACCATTTTTATTAAATAATTATCTAATAAAACTAATAGAAAATACTACTGAATGCACGAATTCCACTTGATAAGACTGTTTATTTTTTGAAACCTAGTAATACTCATGAATAATCAAAAGTATAATCATCGAAAAATTTATCTGCTTATCCAAAATGTCAAAATCATATCTTTTTTTTTCTGGATGTGCAGTAACTGGCTGCGATACTACGTCAGCATTCAGCAATGTTCAGAAGGGGTAAAACATCAGTATTTAAATTGGTTGAAAAACGTAATGAACGTAACGTAATGCAGTGTACAATAGAAAATTAATCATTTTCTATTATACTCTTTACCTTATTTTTTTCATAGTTCAATTAGTAGATGTTCCTTAAACTAAAAGTATTTTTATTCAAACTATTTGTTGAAATGAAATTGAAATCTTTTATCAAAATCGCATGTATTTTTCTTTTGAATAAATAAACATCTTCGTTTTTTTTTTTTAAATATACCAAAATTCTTTGGCATTGAATATAAAATAACTTTTAAGACCGTACCAATATAATAAATGATGATGTCTTCAAGTTCCACAATAATTATGTTCCACTAAAATGAAGTTTTTTGTTTTAGTTATTGGGAATTGAAGTAATAAAAAACTCTTTTGGCGAAATTCAAGATTTTACGCCCTTTTTCGAACACTATAGCTCCGTTACATTTTATCGCATGGAACACAAAACAGAACCATTTTATAGAAAAAATTATTTTCCACAAGTTTTGCATTCACAAAAATAGTAAAAAACGGAATGGGAAAGAGCTACCTTCAAAAAAATAAAACAGTGTATCGTCGGGTGAAAATAGAACCTTTTTTGGGTTTGTGTAAATTTAACCTATCCTCTTGGAATATGTAAAAAACTTATTTTTGATAAGTGTATTTTATAGGAAATTAAATTTTCTACAACTTGTAAAATCATTGTTTATAGATCAAATGAAGTTTTATGTGAGTTACGGCTATAGAAAGTCGTTAGAACGTAATATTTTTTCGAAACACTCGATTTTACACCCTTTTTGCTGAGTCGTAGCTCCTTAACTAATTGTCGTACATAAAAACTTTTCATACCTATTTTGAAGAAAATTTTGTTTTCTACAACTTTGTGTCAAAAAGTTATATTCAAAAATGCTTAGGAAAAAAGTTATAGGCCAAAAACTGGAAAATGGGCGCAATTTCGAACGTTTTTTCAAGATGGCGGAAAACGCAGACGTGGGATCGATGGGGACTTTTGATATTTTACTTATAATAGTGTACCAAAGATGTATACCAAAATTTAGCTGGGTGCGAATTTATGCAAACCTACCCCTATTTTTTTGTCTATTTTGACCGGACTAGCAAGGATAAAATGGCTGGTCTTGATTTGACGAGTTGCGTTACGTTGCCAAGCAACTAAAATTCCCAAATTTAGTAAGCATTTCATTTAATATTTTACGCAACAAGATAGGCACAATATTAAATAAAATGTTAACTAAATTTGGGAATTTTAGTTGCTTGACAACGTAACGCAACTCGTCAAACCGAGACGTTACATATTTTACACACCATAGGTACTTTTTCCAGGCGGGGCATCTACCTACCAACTTATGGTTGTAATACTACCAGTTGGCCTCGCCTTGGGTTTGGAACAAGATAGGTACAGCAACCGTACATTAAGTTTTCATGCTCTTTAAAAGTCATCAATAAACAGACTGGTCATTTTACCACAATCACATTGGAAATGTTAGGTAGATTGGACTCTCACACACGGCGGTAAAATTATCGTACCTGTAAAATTTACCGAACCTGTAATGCAAAAGCTCAAACACTTTTGTCTGTACTTTTCCGTTTCGAGGTCGAAAATCTTGCCAAAGAGGACTTTGGCGACATACGAAATTTTCTGGCGAAAAGCGCAATATATACAGATATAGCTAAATAATAAACATAGTTAAAGATAAACAATATACACATACGTAAAGATAAATAATATGCACAGTCAAACAACCACAGTATACACAGTTGAAGTTTACCATTGGAAAATATTCTTTTTTGGGGCCGGTAGTACATTTTTGGCGAATTAATCGCTTGCAATAGCGACATGGAAAAGTAACTCATCGCCATTATTTGACCGCATTAATAAAACCATAATTACGAATTTTTTTCATATCACGTGTGAAAGCTCTGAATACCATTTTATTGTTACGGAGATGATTCAGTGGCGGCAAAAAATACCGGAAACGTTATGATTGCGAAACAACGGGGGGAAAAAAACGTCGTTAATTTGAAGGCAAATGTTTGTTCTAATGGTGAACTTTATAATGATATTTGCTTAATATGTTTATTGTTTAAGCAGAAGGTTAATGTTGAAACAGATTATTGTGAATGCATAGGGTCAAGTGACGCCGGTTCTATTTCTTTTTTTATTGGAGTTTGATTTTGTTGTGTACATTGACAAAAATTCAAATTCCAAAAAATAAAAAAATGGCAAATTTCCAGCACCTTTAATTTCGAGTGGATTTCAAAATTTCATATTCCAATTGCAGGGTCTATACTCCTTGCCAGCCAAAGTTGGGTGAATAGAAATATGCTATGTAGAAGATCCTTCCGCGTATGTGGAGCGTTCCATGTATAATTTTTGAATCCATCCAGAAAACATATTTAGAAAATTAATTTCATTTAAAGTCTATAAGATTTGAATATCATTCGAGAAAATTTGGCGATTTTATCGGAAAGAAAAGTGTATTTTGGTTATATTGTATTCAGATAATTTTCCATGTAAATATTACACTGCTAGAGTTTCCAACTAACGGACCAATCCCGCTTTTCCCTCTGCCTTTTTACTCTTTGTTTTTACCCAAGTTAGGTTGGCACGGAGTGTAGCAGCAAAACTCACATCCATCAAAGCGTAACTAATATACAAGGTCGGGCAGTTCATTGGCGACTCTTGACGATCGTAAAATTCGATCGGAACCAATGAATGGACCGGACCGTATAACCTAGTTATACTCTAGAGAACGTGAGTTTTGCATGTAGTGTAGACCCTTCAATTATTAATATCGATTACAGAATTTCCCTACCAAAACCTTGTTTCTGGATGCTCGTACACCTAATTTGGCGGAATGTGAGCTCTGAGAGTGTGTAATTCCCTCTACGAATGTCTGTTTTAGAGATTATAAGTGACAAGTTATTTTTAAGAAACAGTGGAGAGTTAAAAATATATTAGGGCCCATTTTCTGTAAGATTGTAAAAGGGAGATTCAAAGAAATTGAACTTAAGAACGAAGATCATGAAGTTTTGCATTACTTGACGATAGAATACGATTTCTTATGTTCTGAATATTATTTCTGAATAACTATTATGTTTGCTTAACTCAAAAATACCATCCTTTCATCCCTTGAGAGGGTCGATAAAATAGGTATCAAGCATGCTAGGGAACTATACACTGGGGGTTCCGCGTGAGGCTGACCACCTTACCGGGACATGCCTAGCACTCCAGTGCCCTTGGTCTCGAAAGCTAAAATGGGCACGGCAGGCTTTGGTCCAGTAATGGGCTGTTGCCCTGAGGAGTTTTTTTAGTTTTATTTCATAAACGATGATAGGCAAGAAAATTTGTCAGGCGAAAATGAGCTTTATTTTTAAATTTATTAAATTGAACAGAATAGAAGACAAATAAAAACCATAGTCCTCAACAATTTATGTAGGACAAATTAGGTTACACAAAAAAGTATAAAAAACAACAACTTAAGGTTAAGGTTTGCATTAAGAAGTAAAAGGTCCGACAAGAAAGAATTCCGACAGCTGATAACCCGACCGGTCATAATCAAAGTAAACCCAACATAATAGGATTTGAAATCCCAACAAATCAACAAATTAATGCCATTATGAATAATTAAGGGAAATTTAAGCGCTTCTTTTGCATTTGGGAAGAAGGATTCTTCTTTTATTGTTATGTAAACATTAAATACGTTTAGTTTCAAAAAGGTGTATAAATTACATTCGGGATGCATTTTATACGGAAATCGCATTCATACTTAATCGAAGTATTTTAAATAGTTCATTGTTTTTGTTTATTTTTTTAGTGTTTTCGTTTTATTATTTGGAATTATATATCATGTGGTCTAGCCCAGATGGACAGATTGTTTTTCTGTTAATAAGTAATGTAGTAAGGTAAACAACAGTTAGCAATTTTTAACAACAAACAGTTTATATCTTATTTAAAGAAACTATTTAATTTCGATAAAAATCATCGGGGAATAAAAAAAAATTATTTCTCGTGTCAGGTTTTGGTCCCTGTCGGTTAATGGCTTGTCGGGTGTTGGCTATTGGGATAAACTACCATACCTTTTTAGTCAAAATTACCTAGTCAAATTATTTGATTTAGTCAAAATTACCATACTTATTGTAAGGTCAAAAATACCTCAATATTTGCTGCTCAAACGAATCCTAGCAGATGAATAAAAACAAGTTGTTTATTTCTTGAATATCTCGTCTCTATGTTCATGAATAAAGAAGCTGATTTCAGCGGAGGCGATCCTTCAGGAGTACTTTACCTACCGAAAATGATTGATGATGGAGTAGAAACCATTTTACAATTCAAATGTGGCTTCTGTGCAAAGCAGGTAATTAGGAAATATTCACGTAGTTTTTTTTAATTTAAATTCAGTTAAATTTCTAATTAAATATGTAAACATGTATCATTTTAGATCAAAAGCATATCGTGTATTATTCTGGAATGTGCATCGATCAATAGCAATTTCTGCTAGATTGTTGAATTTGTTATTATAATGATTTGTTATTGGAATTTGTTATTGTGGGTAGATGAATTGTTGTTATTGAAGCAAACACGCAAAGAAAAGTGTTCCAAGCTTATTAATTAATTCGGCTACATGGGAATACGACACTGTAAGTTAGTAAACTTTCTTTCCTTAAAAAGTTTTTTTGTGCTTATTTCTCTATCATTTTTTGATAAATGCTTAAAAAGAGTTATTTAATTAAGGGTACAGGTTAGGCATATTATTTTTTTTAAGTTACAGACCGAAATGGGTGATTTTTTTTATAGCTCAAGGACATAAAATTTATAGAAAATACAAAATAATAAAAGAAAAATATGCAATAGTTTTTTTAATAAAATTTTTTTTACTTTTTTTTAACTCTTTTTAAAAATGCTCCTTGCGATTCATTTTTTTCTAAACTGTCTATTTTTTTATATAAGATATTTAAATACATGTTAACAAAACTGGGCATGCAATTTTTATTTGTCCTATTGGTTAATTAATTAGAATTAAAAATTTATGTTACTAGGAAATTTTTGATTTTTTTCGTGATATGCTAAAAGGTAAAACTGAGTAAAATATTAAAAAATGTTATCAGATTTCAAAATTCATGCACAATTATGTTTGAAAGATTATCAATAACAATTTTCCACAATTTCAAAGCAATACACACATTTTTGAATCGCAAGGAACAATTCGAATGTACGACAAACCACTAAAAACACTCATGGAGAAAAAGGCAAGTAAAGAAAGAAATAACTTCCACTTAACAAACGATTTTCGGATTTCGGTGTTTATGAAAACTCCAGCTGTATTTCGAATTCTTTTCGGATCGTTAAAAGTAAGATAGGTTCTTAAAGGTAAAAGTTCAAGCTATAACTTTTTATTAAAATACCAAAATCGATATTTTTGAAATTTTTTGCCTCCCCTGTCCCCCTAAATGCAATTAAAATTACCGCAAAACATTATCATATAACGCATTCCTTATTTTCAAGCCTAGTTTAGTAGATATCTTTTGGTATGCTTTTATAGTTTCAATCAACCAGAAAACCTGTCTATGAACGTTTTTTTTAAATTCTAACCAAACTTATTCTTAACTCATTTAAACCTATTGGCAATAAAGTTATTGGAAAACATTAAAAAAAAATTTGTCTCTGTTTTTAAAAAAAAAAAAAAGATCTAAATAAAACAAAATATGAAACAAATATATACCATAGTAGTAAACAATTTATGTAGGGCAAATTAAGTTCCATTAAAAACACATTTTAACCCTTTCAGTCCCAAAAATTTACAACACTACAAAAACATCTGATATTCACAAAATAAGCATATTTTAGGTCAAATATAAGAGTTCCATAAAAAAAAAATCATTTTGATTTCTTATATGGTTTTTGAAATAATGCCAAAATTTTTAACTATGGAAAACAGCGAAATAAAAAAATATATATTATCTAAAAACACTTCGAGTTATATACTTTAAGGTATCTGACCATATTATTAAAAAAATTATTAATTATTTTAACGGAAATAGTTTAAATTGTGTTTTAAATATGTGGAACTTAAGTGAACTTATCAAAAATCAGGTGAAACGCTTGTTAGCTATTTCCTAAATAAAAAAATAGTAGTTCTGACTTCCATTGAGATTAATGTAAAATATTTTCTAATAGAACAAAGTGTGAAGAATCGAATGATGCATGTTTGATGTCCTAACGGGCATAAACATTTGGAGAAAAAAATATTGAAAGTGATGATGCCAAATGGCATCACTGGGTTTGAAAGGGTTGAAACAATAAAATACATGTTGTTATTGGTTTGTTTCATGTTACATGTGTTCCTTCCAAACTTTATTCCAGCTTTTCCTTCGATCGGTTCTCCGATTGGTGCTCTGTTTCCTCGTGACATTCACTAACCAATAGAGAGACAATAGGGCAAAAGTTATTTTCATTCAGGCACTTCTGTTGTTACACGAGACCTGAAACATGCTCATTTTGTAAGAAAGATATTACTGCGAATATTAACTGTCTAAAAGCTGAAATGGTTGCATTTTCGTAAAATATTTGATGATCAAAAGTAAATTTGTGTAATGATGATTAAATATATACCGTATAAATATTCAAAAGCGAATTGCTTAAAAATCGAAAGCATCTCTATTATCTTTTCTAGGACATGCCAGTTATAGAAATCCCACATAATGCCCTTGACTTCAAAACTCCTCCACAAAAGCATCTTCCGATGTACAACCATCTAACCAGACCAAACTCTCCCATTCACCTGGATACAGTTTTTCATTAAAGAACCAACGAAAAATGTATTTGAACCTATTTTGTTTGTATAATTAATCACTTTTTATTATAAGTGTATTGAATATTTTTCTTGACTACACAATTCACTTATCCTCTTAAGATCCGAGTAAATATATCCTAAAATGTATTTCAGCAAATAATTCTTACCAAAAATGATGTTTAATAAATTCTGAGCGACACGCCTTGAACTGTAAAAGTACAATTTTTTGTGTGCTATAAATGAAAAAGGAAAGGCCGAATCACTAATTTATAGTTAACAGTTTGTTTTAACATTGTTTTCATTGCAAAATGCCTTTAAAATTAATAACTAAAATAACTTTTTGAAAAGTTATATAAAAAAAATTCAATTAATTTTTTTTGAGAACTCTAATATCGTATTGACCCTCGTTCAACTTCATTTTTTATCGAAATAAATGAAGCTAGTCAATTATTGTCAACATCTGTTTTTCAAAAACTCTTTTTACTTCTCTCTTGACTTACGATGTTTTTCTAGTTTTAGGTTCCAATAAAATATTTCACTATTTTCGAAATTATGGATTCTTTAGATTTTGCAAATATGTGCAATTGTCAATGATTTCGTTTTTTTACTTCAAATGATATCCTTCATAAATAAAAAAAAATTTTGAATGTAAAATTGAATGCAACATAAAATTATTCGAAACATCATTCGATGTATAATTTTTTTCGGCAATTTACTCTGTCAAGTGACCAATTCCACCAAATATCAAGTGACATTTTTCCCAGAGTTATTTTCTTGATATCAACCAGCCATATGGCCTATTTTAAAGATTAAAAAAATCAATAAGTACTCCCAACTAAAACCTAAAAAAAAAATCGCATTTCCTGATAATCTCACTTTCAAAATTAGCATTTTTTTCGTACATCGTGTTCTATTTTAGTGTTTTTCACTTGTAACTTGTTTTGATTATTGCTATTTCTAAAACTTTATCAGTCTTAATATGATTAATTTTCAAGTACACAAAGCATTACCAAAGCGTCAATGTTGTCAGAAAACTTCGGTTTAGGTGACATTTTTAGGGTTCGGTTTAGGAGACGAAAAAAATTAGCGAAATTGTGGGACAACGTAATACATGACCTGAGAAAAGCTTTAAATCGATTAAAAAACGTTTGCACTAACATTCGTGTAAGTAAGTACTAAATATTCAGTAAGGTAAGTAAATATGGTACTGTGTTTAAAAAATGTATTTGTATGAAAGGCCGTGAATGAAAACAATACCAGTGAAACTGTTGTCACTCACGACGTGAAGCATGCCCATTCTGCAGAAGAAAATTCACAAAGCGCGCTCTATCTATATTTAGTTCCTTTATTCCAAATCCAAACCCAACTGGCATTGACCTCCCAACCACAACACACTTTCCTCACGTGACCGCCAGGGAGCGCTACCTTCCGGCCCTGTGACGTCACCGTGTCTATATATACACCCCTCCGTACCTGTCGGGCCTGTCAGACAGAGAGTAGAAAGGATTGTCAGAGGAGAGGAAAAGATAGCCAAGAGCACACGGAAAGCATTTGGACTTATTATTTTGACTGTTTTATTTTTGAGGAAATTATTCCTGGATTTTAGAATTTTTTTTTTGAAATATGGAGTGCCGAGGCGTGTGGCACTTTTTCGTGTTGTTGTGTTTTTCCGTCGCTACTGCACGTGAGTACTGTTTTTGTATATATTTATTTCATGTGTGGAAGTTTAGTGAACTTTATCGATAGATGTTATGTCTAAAGTTATTGCCACTTTATCCCGATATTACATTTTAAAAGAAAAAAAACTTGGGCTGGTTCTATTTAACTTATCATTCAAACGAAGTTTTTTATAATTATTTATTGTTTGATTAAAAGTGTGGAAACTTTGTTTTTACTCTGAACTGAAATAACTGATGAAACAAAATAGTTCTTTTACTACTTTACAGTTGATTATAAAGTATATAACAACGAAAGTATAATATTTTCAAGTTCAATAATACGTTTAAAGTTAATGTCATTTTATTCCTGTTTAACATTTTTGTTACGAAATAAACATAGATGATTTTTATTCAGTTTGATTTTAAAAAGTAGGTAGCTTTTAAAACTTATTTATGGTGTGATAAAAATTGCGAAAGCTTTTGCAGTCTTTACATTGAACCGAAAAAAATGATAAAGCAAAATATTTTTCTTCCACTGAACTTGTATAGACTCTCATCTCGTTTTTGCATGTATTTATTTTATGTGTGATGATGCGTGGAAGTTTAGTGAACTTTATCGATGGACTGTTAAAATTAATGTAATGTTATTCCGGTTTAAAATATTTTTAAGAAAAGAATTTTTTTTTATTTAATTTTCATTGAAACGAAGTTTATACAAATTATGTTTGGTTTGAAGTTTTTACTCTGAACTGAAAGAACTGATAAAACATAATAGTTCATGATACTTGGAAAGTTATTGAACTTTACTGATGGATGTAACTGTTTAAAATATTGTCATATTATTCCGGTTCAAAATATTAAAAAAAAACATTTTTTATTTAATTTGTTATTGAAACGAAGTTTATACCAATTTATTTATTGTTTGATAAAGAAATGTAGAAACTTTTGAGGTTTTCACTCTGAACCGTAATAACTTGAAAAACAAAATAGTGGCTTGATGCGCGCAAATAATATAGTGAATGATGTTTGAAAGTTTGGTGAATTTTACTGATAGATGTAACTGTTTAAAACAAATGCTATTTTATTACGGTCTAACATTTTTGTTAAAAAAAACCGACTTGGGCTGTTTTTGTTTAATTTGATTTTAAAATGAAAGAAGTTAAAAATGTGGTTCGATAAAAAGTACAGAAACCTTTGAAGTTTTTACTAAACCGAAATAACATAAACAAAACAATAGTTTTGATGCGTTTAACTCTACAATTGTTAGTAATACGTAAACAATGTTCTACTTTGATTCTCATATATTATTTTCAAGTTCAATAAAAATAGTTTAAAGTTTTCTTCCGGTTTAACATTTACTAAATTAACGGGGATGTTTCTATTTAATTTGATTTTAAAATGAACAAAGTTTTACAAATTATTTTTGACTCGATTAAAAGTGCAAACAACTTAAAAAACAAAATAGTTTTCATGCGCTGAACACTTTGAATTGAACACGAAATGAATTACTTTACATTTGATTGATTGTGTGTGAGTTTTGCAACACAACACGATTAATTGAAATTGTAAAATGTGTAACAAATAATTTAAAACGTAACGTGCATGATAAAAATATGTATTATTTTTTATCATTAAAAAAAGTATTGCTGTTTTACATTTCCCATGAATTAAATAAATTTAAGAAGTTAGATTTTATTAAAATTTAAATGTACTTCCGCATTTGAGAACCATCTATTCATACTAAACAAATAGCAAGCAATTTTTCAGTTCGAATTAAATTAAAACTTTTCGATTTATTTTATAATAATTAGACATAAATTCCTGCATACCATTAAGAATAATTTAATTAATCGTACCTTTAAAAAATCAATAGCTTCCATTGCATAACCATTACCTTTCAGAATAATGAGATTTTCGAATTCTTCTTTGAAGTAAATAGAAATAAATCTAATTTTTTTTTTTTCGAATTTGAACGATTAATTATTTTTTCCCATGTTTCCAGAGTTTCAAAAAAAAGTTTTTCAAAGTATTGACTTATGGCTTTTTCTATTTTGGATTTCATTAACTTTTGAAAACCAAGATAACTAATTTAAATATTGTTCTTGAAAGATAAATCGAATTTTTTTGTTTGATTTATTGTTTATTCCACTTCTCTAACTATTTCACTATTTTTTTTTTAAATTTAAGCATTGAGAAACTAAAATAAGTGTGTATTATCAAGTATTACGTCGTAGCAAAAGATATGTCCCTACTAAATATCTTTGTTAAAAATTACACATTTTAAGAAAAGCGAAGTTGTTTCAGTAGAAGTTGTTGATTCTCATTATCTGTTAGTTAAGTTATAGTAAAGTTTAAATTATGAAATTTTAACTAATTTTGTTTCAAAAACCATTTTAATTAAATATTCCGTACATTTCATTTTTCAAAACTATTTCACTACTTTCCAAGTCAAAAGTTTACAAACTGAGTTAATTGTTTATTATTTGTAACAAATTACGTCCCTTCGGAAAATGTTTCGTAAAAGTTACAAATTTTACGAAACGCAAAGTTGTTTGGAGATAATGAGTTGATAATACTCATTAACCCCCTTCCCCCACCAAGAACGCTTTCTAGAACAATATTATAAATTACCCAAACTCAAAATCGAATATCCCTGCCGATATCCTTAAAAATTCCATTTACTTTACCCGATTGGGGATGAGGGTTTGTCAAAAACGTAAGTAACATTTTCATTAAGTTGACGCATTACCCAAAAATTGGACAAAAAAAATAGTTTTTGTCAATTTTTACTTCTTATTATTCACAATATCTTTCTGAACATTTACTGAAAGTTTCATAATGATATCTTTTGTAGAAAAAAGGTATTAAATATTTTCTGGGGTCATTCCTATAAGTTTGAATACTTATTTCGTCTGCTTTCAACCTTTTTTTCTCTGTTTCACGTTTTTCAATTCTTGTGTTTAATAAATCCCTTAGGCTTTTTTCCTAATTAAGTTAGAATTTTAAAATTTTTTACCTGTGTTCTTATATATATTATGCACAAAATTGTGCATGGAATACGGTCTTTTATGTATAGTTTTTTTTAAAAAAAAATGTTGAATTCAATAATTTGTATTTTTGTGTATTTTTTGTGATTTTCATTGTAAATGCATATTACTTTTTAACTGTCGCTCACATTTTAAAATCCATGCAAAGTTCTTGAACAAATAGTACTAAAAAGAAACCATAAAAGTTTGGTGAAGTTATTCTTAAAATTGAAGGAGGAGTAAGGTTTAAAAAAAGTTCAAAATTTTGACCTTTTTTTGAATAAATTAAAAAAACTACTTGTAAATATTCATTTTTATTGCTAGAAATTTTTTATTTAGAGTGAACATTATACAAAACCAATATAATTTACAAGTTTAGGTTGTTATTTCTAGAAATAATATTTTGGGTAATGCGTCCCCTTAAAGAATTATTTAAGTTTGCATCGATCATTATTTATCTAAATTAATAGGGTTCTTCAATTGTTTTATATTATCTCCACTAATCTTAATCAATTATCTACGTGCACTTTTTGAACTTATATTGCCTTGCATACGACTTTCATTGACAATTGAAAAATTAAAACAAACAACAAAAAAGTTAAAACTAATTGCAACTATAAAACGCAGCTTAATAAATAAAAAGACGAATCAAATCTTAAAGTAGTTGAAAATGATATTGTTAAACTTTTATTGAGGATATTATTTCTACTGAAATATTACAATTATGAGATTCCAATATTTCATTGAATTTAGAATAAAACAAACTATTTTGTGAATAGGAAAGTTTTTCACGACATCTTATCCCCCCCACGAACGCTTTCTAGAACAATATTATAAATTACCCAAACTCAAAATTGAATTTCCCTGTCGATATCCTTAAAAATTCCATTTACTTTACCCGATTTGAGAAGAGGGTTTGTCAAAAACGTAAGTAACATTTTTATTAAAGAATTATTTCAAGTTTGTATCGATCATTATTTATCTAAATTAATAGGGGTTCTTCTGTTGTTTTGTATAAAATTAACTCCACTTATCTGAATAAATTGTATGCGTACACTTTTTGAACTTATATTGCCTTGCATACGACTTTCATTGACAATTGAAAAATTAAAACAAACAACAAAAAAGTTAAAACTAATTGCAACTATAAAACGCAGCTTAATAAATAAAAAGACGAATCAAATCTTAAAGTAGTTGAAAATGATATTGTTAAACTTTTATTGAGGATATTATTTCTACTGAAATATTACAATTATGAGATTCCAATATTTCATTGAATTTAGAATAAAACAAACTATTTTGTGAATAGGAAAGTTTTTCACGACATCTTATCCCCCCCACGAACGCTTTCTAGAACAATATTATAAATTACCCAAACTCAAAATTGAATTTCCCTGTCGATATCCTTAAAAATTCCATTTACTTTACCCGATTTGAGAAGAGGGTTTGTCAAAAGCGTAAGTAACATTTTCATTAAGTTGACGCATTACCCAAAAATTGGACAAAAAAAATAGTTTTTGTCAATTTTTACTTCTTATTATTCACAATATCTTTCTGAACATTTACTGAAAGTTTCATAATGATATCTTTTGTAGAAAAAAGTCATTAAATATTTTCTGGGGTCATTCCTATAAGTTTGAATACTTATTTCGTCTGCTTTCAACCTTTTTTTCTCTGTTTCACGTTTTTCAATTCTTGTGTTTAATAAATCCCTTAGGCTTTTTTCCTAATTAAGTTAGAATTTTAAAATTTTTTACCTGTGTTCTTATATATATTATGCACAAAATTGCGCATGGAATACGGTCTTTTATGTATAGTTTTTTTTTTTTTTAAATGTTGAATTCAATAATTTGTATTTTTGTGTATTTTTTGTGATTTTCATTGTAAATGCATATTACTTTTTAACTGTCGCTCACATTTTAAAATCCATGCAAAGTTCTTGAACAAATAGTACTAAAAAGAAACCATAAAAGTTTGGTGAAGTTATTCTTAAAATTGAAGGAGGAGTAAGGTTTAAAAAAAGTTCAAAATTTTGACCTTTTTTTTGAATAAATTAAAAAAACTACTTGTAAATATTCATTTTTATTGCTAGAAATTTTTTATTTAGAGTGAACATTATACAAAACCAATATAATTTACAAGTTTAGGTTGTTATTTCTAGAAATAATATTTTGGGTAATGCGTCCCCTTAAAGAATTATTTAAGTTTGCATCGATCATTATTTATCTAAATTAATCGTGGTTCGTCTGTTGTTTTATATTACTCCACTTCTCTGAATCAATTATCTACGTACTTTTTTTGAACTTATATTGCCTTGCATAAGACTTTCATTGACAATTGAAAAGTTAAAACAAACAACAAAAAAGTTAAAACCAATTGCAACTATAAAATGCAGCTTAATAAATAAAAAGATGAATCAAATCTTAAAGTAGTTGAACATGATATTGTTAAACTTTTATTGGGGTTATTATTTCTACTGAACCATTTGAATTATGCGATCCCAATCATTGAACACATTGAATTTAATTTTAACAAACTATTTTGGGAGTCGTAAAGTTTTTCACAACATATTATAACACAACTTTGGGTGAATTTTCCAGATTTTATAAACACAAATCCAAATCTGTTAAATTCCATTAACAACTTTAAGAAACCAAACAAATTATTCCTAACTAATAGCTACCGAATTTTATTACAAAAGACATTATATCAAGAAATCAATTTCGGCATATTCCTATCGAACATCAGCCAGCGAGTTATAATTTAATCTCGGCTTTTAGGGTAAAATTTTATAGAATGTTAAATCATAACTTCCAGTGGCACGAGATTTCTCGGGATATATGCAGACGATATTTAATTAACTTTGTGTAATGCGTGACCATGAGGAATTTAATTTTGAGCCGGTGGCAGCAGTATTGTTTTCGGGCATAGAATCCGAGTTTAATACCCTTTGTTGGTTTTTCTTTAGGAAGAAATGTTATTAAAAATGTCAACTATGGAAGAATAGTTAGGAATTTTTTTAGAAGATAGACTCAAAGGATTTTGTTTTTGATAGGATTAACAAAACATCGAACGCTTTTCATAAGCGTATTTTAATTAAATCCGCGGTATTTTGGAAGGTAGTGCCAAAACTTGTTTGGCTAATAAGATATGGAATTCTTAAGAAATCGAATGTATATAAACATTTATAATCTTATTAACAGATTTTGCTTTTGTAATAAATAATGTATTGTTGTAATGTAGCTCTGGAAATTCGACTCTTTATAAGAATTATCAAGATTTGTTGTTACATCTATGATATAAGGGCCGATCTGGTGAGTGGCCTTTTTTTTGGCTAGTTTGGAAATTTAACGTAGGGTTGCTATACCTACCGAAGATGTATGACATTTAAAGTTTACCACATTTAGGGATTTACACTCTTAAAACAAACACTCCGAATTTAACTCAGTCTGAGTGGATTTCACTCCTCCAGACTGGAAAATGCACTTCTCCTTTTGGAGTGGATCCTTTGTGTGTTAAACCTCCGACAGGATCACTCCAAACGAGTGATTTTAACTCAGTCTGAGTAAATATGCATGCCTTTACGGTGTCGAAAATGTACTTCTCCAACTAGAGTGGATTTCACTCTTTTGTTTTAAGAGTGTACGTTACTTTGCAACTTACTCAAATTGAAATCGAGACCGGCCATTATGTAATTGTTTTTCTAAGGACATATGCTATACAAGAAATAATACACGAAGTCTACAGTGAACCAGGTGAACAAATTAAGCTTCCAGTAAACAGTACCACAACAAGTTTTACAGTTATTTCGATACATGAACTATTCATTCCTTGAACAAACAGTTGATCGCCAACTCAAAACCATCTACAACTGAACACCATAATTTCAAATTCCAGAACTCACGAAGTTTGTAATTTGCCTCTTGAAGCATATTCCACTACCAAAATCGAAGCTGCACTCGATATTATTAATGGTCCTCGGTTACAGTTTATGGGAATCAGCATATTTAAGCTATCGGATGTGTTCCCTAAGGTTTGACCGACGCGGATGATAAATTCAGCCCTCTGGCCTTATCAGCCGAGTTATCAACTACAGCAAGTGGCATTAAGGGTTTTATTCATTGGTATGTTTAGTTGCAATACTAAAATAAGTTCTAGCTACCCTTCATTGTTAAAAAAGACGTTTCTACAGAAACAAACTGTCATGTGTGTTAGAACAGTATGGTTAAATTTTCGAAGATAAACTTTTACTTATTTAATACGAACAGTTTCAAATGTAACGTAAAAGCTGTTTAACAGACAATTTTCCAGAAAAATACTATTTCAGAAATTAGAAATGAAAACATAAGAACACTATTAAAACTATAAGTCGACACTTGAAACCAAAAAAGTGATTATACGTACATCGCACCATTCGAAAATGAATTTTAAAACATGCAAAACTAAGTACAACAACTGCTATTTCACCTTTACCATTTAAGCGTTACCTCATTATATTGTCGTAGATTTTAATAAATTATTTATCGTATGGTATAATATTATGATCGTACGAAACCGTTTTTTATTAGGTTCATATTGTAGATTTTTGAAAAATCTGCTTAGTGACTTTAGTCACATTTTACATGAATGATTGACTTTTTACTAATGCAAAAATTTATCAACTGCAGGCCAGAGGCCCAGCAAAGTTGGTCTAAAAGTTAAATGTTTTTTTTTTATCTGTCTCCAATAATTATCAAGATTCTTCTTAAAATCTACACTTTTCAAAATATACAACGTTATTTGATAGAACATTCCACTTATTAATAACTTGCAAAATTCTAATCGTAAAAATAGTATTTCTTGCATACTTTTTGTGGTTTTTTTTTTAATTTTAGACCATGGTTTGGACTAAACCTAAACATAACCTAGACATAATCCCCACCTTCTTTGTCCATTTGCTTGATGAATTTTATTTGATTGCTTGATTTACTAGATTAATAAAACTAATTTTCTTTTCATCTAGTAAACTTGATTAAGTCAATCAAGCTAAAAATCCTATAGTAAGAGACCCTATTATATCCAAATAGTATTTAAAGATACTCACAACATTAATCCATACCAAAATAATATATTTCCATCTTTTTCATTTCTTAATTAAGTTAGCTCATATCTTATTAATCATTTTCTTCTGGAAAGAAAATTATATCACATGACATTCAAGTACAGAACTGTTTCAGAGATAATTAAATTCTTTACTGATTATTCTAGAATAAGAAATATAATTCGAACTGTTCTGAAGACTTAAAAAAATTCTCTGTCTCTGATTGTAAACGTCACGTAAATTATTAATTATTTTTTGCTAACTAATTTTACGTAAAAAAAACATCGTTTGAAACACGCTATGGATGTGGACAGTGGTAATACCCAATTTAATTTGTAAAAATTATAAATTAGTACTTTGGTATTGCGTTGCGTGCTCATTTAATTATTTTTGTAATGAGAAAAATTAAACCAATTATACATTTTACAAAATATGGCCTCTAAAAGAAAATGTTTTTAAACGACGAATGTGTGCTTTATTTTATGATGCATACTTGTTTAGAATTTAAAAGCATACATTCCCCAAATCACAGGAATATGTGCGTATATTATACAATAGATAATTGTCTATACTTTTTAATATTTAGCGTCGCAGAAAATCATAATAACTGTGATAATGATAACTTTAATAATAATTGTAATTAACTGAAAAAAGTCAAATTTTTATAATTTTTAGAAGACTTCATTAAGGTTTCAAGATAACACCAAATACTTGCATAATGATATTAAAGATATTTTTTAAGGAAATTTTATTATTTAAAATAGTATATAAAAGTATGTTTTAGTGAGTTGCATCTATAATAGACTTTGAATCACAAAGAAAGTACATAAATAAGCACTAATAATTAGTATTAATTATTAATTTACAGAGCCATAAACACCATGAGCACTATTCCTGATGTAGTTAGTGATAGTTAGATCGAAAAAGTCTGGAAATTTTTAAAGTAATGTACACTGTTAAAAATTTGGTTTTGGTTGCACCAAAAATATGTTTATCCTAGTAGCTGCAACGGCTGTGTGGTGAAAAGTATCAAAATATTTTCAGCATTTGGTTGAAAAATTTCGAAAAAATTTGTTACGAAGAGTTAAAAAAAATTATGTAACCGAATTACCAAAATATGGTAAAACCTGTCATCACACAGCAGTTGGCAGCTACTAGGATTAACATATTTTTGGTGAAACCCATCACGAAATTTTAGAAAATGTACTTTATTGCTTTAAAAATCACCAGATTTTTAGATATGACTTGCACTAACAACATCGGAAATAGTGCTCTTAATGTTAATGAATGTGTGAGTTGGCAATTGTTACTAATTATTGGTGGATATTTATTTATTTTCCTATTGCTTCAATGCATGGCCTGGTTATAAATAATTTAAACACGTTGCTACTTCATCACATCATATCCATTTAAATGGCTCTCATTTCTGGGGAATATGCCGAGTCTGCAAAGGATTGATCGCCAATATTGCAGCCCCTTTGGAGAAAAAAAAGTATTTCATCACACCGCCGTGCCGACCATGCGGTGCAATGGTTAGGATGCTAGCCTTTGTAGCTTCTTGGTTTAGATTCGAATCCCGATAAGGCATGGATGTTTGTGTTTGTCGAGTATATGCCGAGTACGTGCTCGTTAAATCTGTTGGGTACGGAAGTCCTGTGGACGGTCATTGCACAGTTTCCCACGGGTACAGGTCCCTGGAGACTATTTCCCTCGTCTTCAGGTACTTGTCAAATTGTGGAGGTGGCGCGCGATATGTGACAGCATCTTACACTTATGTGTGTGTTGTGTCTGTCTTACTTGACAAAGGTTTATAAGCGGTTCTCTGACCAATCACACGTGCCAGAAAATATATGTCTACCAACCAGCCAACCACACCGCCGTTGCACCTGCTACACTCTTAAAACGAACAAACGATTTTAACTCAGTCTGATTAATTTTCACTCCTCCAGTCTGGAAAATGCCCTTCGCCTTTTGGAGTGTATCCTTTGTGCGTTAAACCTCCGACAGGATCACTCCAAACGAGTGATTTTAACTCAGTCTTAGTTAATATTCATTCCTTTCCTGTGTCGAAAATGCGCTTTTCCAACTGGAGTGGATTTCACTCTTTGGTTTCAAGAGTGTAGGAACCGAATATTTGTAGAAACCAAGCACGAAATGTTTAACAGTCTACTCAACCAAGACCGTAAAATTTTCATTTGTATCAAAACCACTCGATCCTAATCTAGAACCAGTGCATCTTAATACCAAATCTTCAAACAAGAACCCCCATTGAAAATCGCATCAAAATTCCTGCACCCCCTCACCGGCCATAAACTACACTTAAATAAAGCTCTCTCTCTCTTACGGCCAACAAACGACCTGGGTTCCCTTTTCACATGCATATGGAGTCGTAAATATACTCCATTGTTAGAATGGAGTAACGCATCGCTCCCCAAGTTACTTTACCGATGCTCTCTAGAAATGTATTGAGTTACGGCACACAGGAGATTGGAAATATTCAGCCTTTTCCGAAAGAGATTGAGAGATATTTTTATGGGGCAGATCTATTCTTATTTTGTTTCGGGTGGGTAGATTGTGAGTAGTGGAGTATGAGGATGGCTCTAACTATTTTCAACGCTTTAAAGCTCACACAAATTCCTTCCTTTGAATTTTTAATATCACGAATTATTGTATAAATTGAAGAAACAGTATGTGATAATTTATTTATTTGTTTCAGATGCACATAACAGAAAAAAAAATCCAATTACAATGCACATCCTAAAAGACAATTCAAAACAACAAGAACATACAAAAAGAAAACAATAAACTGATGGACATGTTAAAAAGACAGTGTTACAAAGAGAATAGCCTCCGACAATTAGCTTTAAAAACATTAAAAGGCATAAAAATTATATCCAGTTCCTCAGAAACACCGTTATAAGTTTTATGAAATTTATATCGACAAAAATTTAGAATACAGTTATTCCGATTTGAATTCAAATAAAACAACAACAACATAATGAAGTTTGCTAGAAATAAACAGCAAATAGTAACGGAAAATTTACTCTGTTCAGATATTGCAAGTTGTTCAAACTAATTTATATTCATTTGTTACTTAATATTTACTAGATTACACTTAAAAACTTAACCTATTGCCAAAGTTACCTTACCGATGCTCTCTAGAAATGTATTGAGTTAAGGCACCTAGGAGATTGGATCCTTTTCCACATTGGAACAAGAAATATTCAGCCTTTTCCGAAAGAGATTGAGAGATATTTTTATGAGGTAGATCTATTATTTTTTGTTTAGGATAGGTAGATAGTGCATGGTTATTTAAGATGGAGATATATCCTTCTAATAATTCTCTTTGAAATGTAGTTCAAATTATTTTCTTAAACTTTAAACGATTGTTGATAATGAACTATCATACTATTTGTCGAAAATTTTACGATGATGAGGTGTTGTATTCACTAGATTATACGCAACAAGTTAATAGAGTTTGAAACTTACTTCACCGGTGCCTCAGAGACAAGAAATGCATTGAACTACTGCACCCAAGAGATTGTGTCCTCTCGACGTTGGTGCAAGAAATATTCAGCCTTTCCGAAACAGATGCAGAGAAATGTTTATGAGGCAGATCTATTCTCTTTTGTTTAGGATGGGTAGGGAGAGTATATGGTTAAGTAGAATACATATATGTCTTCCTAAATATTTTCAATGCTTTTAAAATAGCTCTCTAAACTTTCAAAAATTGTTGGCAGAAGTAATTGAAATAGAACTCCATTTATCTAATGCAATTGGAACCAAAACACATCCGGAAAATGAAAACATCGTATATCTGGAGTTATACTGTATTGTAAAAAGGCATGGATGTTTGTGTTTTCAACACCAATGTAAGAACCTTTGTTTTTCTGATGTTCATTTGAAATAAGGAGAGAAACGTTGAGAACTTAACACTCTTCAAATCTTGTAAGCGCTTTAAACTATGAAGAGCTATTTATTAGTTAGTACTTATAGATTTTACACAAACAAGCTAACAAATGTCCAAAGTTGCTTTAACTATGCTACAGAATCAAGAAAAATTTTGAGTTACGGTACCTAAAAAAGATTGGCTCTTCTTTACATTGACGTTAGAAGTATTGAGCCTTAAGAATGCTTCAGAATAGATTCAGATATATTTTTATGAGGCAAATATTCTATTTTTGTTTTAGTTGGAATGGGAGTGTATGGTAATATTGAATAAAGATCGGTCGAGTAAGATATCATGTTGCTTAGAACGGTTTCCATCCTTAAAAATAAATATAAATTGCTGAATAAAAGGTTTAGAGTATACTACTCTGTGCTAAGTTTATCAATGGAAGATATATACTTCATACTATGTCAATTTTTATACACTCGTACTGGTATTAGATATTGAATGATTGAAGCCACAGTTTAAAGTTAACCGTGTTGAAATCTATGCAATGGTAGTTTCTACTTAGTGAAGTACTAGGTAACGCAAAAGACTTTAATAGTCAATAAAAAATGATCCATATCCAAGAAATATATCGAGTTACAAAAAGTATATTTCTTTTTTTGATGTTCTAAAGGGTGTATAGTAATAACTATTAAGATATGTTGATACCTATATTGTGTTGTTGGTCAGCGAGGTCAGCGTTAATTACTACCTTAACGTTTTGATTATTCTATGCTTAGTAGAACTAGCTATTGAATAAAGGGAAGAAACTTAGTATAAATATTAATATAAATTGTTATAACAGACATTATTTTACTACACACGCTTGCTACTTTAGATTAAAATGACCACTTTTGAAGAATTGCTTTTTTTTTTTTAAATGTAATAAATTTCTCTTTAGAAGCATCACTTAGAGCAATAAATGTATTGCAATACAGAACATTTGAGCTTGACTTTGTACTCACATGAAAAGTTATACGGTTCAAAAAGCTTACCATGAGATTCTTATACAGATTTTTTATAAGATAAAAATGCTTAATTTTCTTTTGGATAGCTAGAAAATGCGTGTAAATTTATTCAGCAATGTTTGAAGGCTTGATTGTGTTAAAATATAATTTCTATAAAACTTGGTTTTGAATTTTATGTGTATGATGATGTAACATACATGTGACATTGATTATGTTACATGTGAAACAGAAAATTACCATCATTGAAAAAAATCAGAAAAAACTATAAAAGTACCGCAGGTCATTAAAAACACGGTTGTCCTATAAATGACAAATAACAGTGAATGCGCCTTCTAGAAGGCAAGTCCTATCTAGATTACCCAGCTCGCCAGAAGAGACAGTCACAAGAGACACACTAAGAAGGACGACACAAACACATAGACAAATAACAACATTTATTGACAAGCAACAAACATCCATGCATTTTCCGGGATTCGAACCCGAGCCCAGCAGCTCCAAAGGCTAGTACACTAATCATTGTGCCAGTGGGCCGGCGGTTGTCCTATAAAAGTTGCACTATTGTCCCCATTCGGAATCCTTTAAACTTCATAAGGACATCTCTAAAATAAGCCTTCTCCTGTTTCGTGCATACGTCAGCACTTTTCCTACAATACAGTCATGCTGGTAATAAAGAATATAACCAGGAGGCGGAAAATACCTTTTTTTTATGATGACTTCCAAATCTTGAATTGCTAGAAATCTTCCTAATTAGTGAAGAAAGAATCAAAGAACATTTCCTATGAATTAAATATCTTTAAAAAATGCATCATTAAACAACTTTTGCAGCAAAAATGATTTAAAATCATGTCTTTTTTTATTTATAAGTTCTCTCTCAACTACTCAAGAACTTCACCAAAAAGAATTATATCTAAAGACCATACCAGGAAAAACAAAAGAGGTTTAAAAATCTATGTCATTAAGCATCATTTCCATGAAAAATTATTTAAAATAGTGTCATTTTGATTTAAATTTTCTTACTTCCCCAAAATAACCCTTATAGCACGTGCTTCCATCAGCACTTTTCCAAGAAATTAGCCAGACCGAGTAAATCAGGAAAAAAAACAGCATTAGGCCTGATATCGTCAAAAAGTTATTTTTTTTAAATTTTAATAGATCATAGAAAAACTCTTTAATTCAATAAAGTGTCTAAAACTTCAAATAAATTCCGGACGTATGTTTATGAAAATTTTACAATTGATTAAAATCCCCCCTCTGCGTCTCAAAAACAAGCCTTCTCCTAATATGCTTCCGTCAACACTTTTCCAACAAATCACCCAGACCTCGTAAGAAAGAAAACATCCAGGAGCCGGGGAAAGGCCGTAATTCGATGACGTCACGTCGTCATTTTCCACGCTCGTATGGGAACGAAATATCTCGGGTGTCGCCTACGAAATCGATCTTGGAGGGAACGCACATGCTTCCTTCATTGGGGTTCTCGAGACTGTGGATGGTGAAGACAGAATTAATTGTTGTTTTAGACTTGTTTGGGCTGAAAAGCTTCAATGTACACTACACTTTTTAGCAAAAGGAGGGCTTAGGGTTTACCTTAAATTGCCGGACCAGGGTACATGCTCAGAAATTAACCCTTTAAGTCCCCATAACAATTTGGCACCATCATTTTAGATTTTTTTCTGATTATCTGTAACCATTTAGGATATCAAAAAGCACATCATTCGATTTTTCAAACTTTTTTCTGTTGGAAAATATTCTTTAGCAATCCCAATAGAAAATATTCTTTATCAATCCCAATAGATGTCAGGCTTATAATTTTTTATTATTAGTTATGATCAGAAACAAGATGATGCCAAATGGCAACACTGGGACTGAAAGGGTTAAAATTCTATGGTTTCTTCCATGATTTGCCCCATTAAGACTTAAATAATCATCCGAATTTTTTTATTATTATTTTATTTTAAGTGTCTTCGTTTATTTAAAAAAAAGGTTCTAGAATTGTATCATTTAGAATAAAAAAGATTGTATAGTTCAAATAATAAACATATTTATTTCTATGATTGAAATTGATTGGGTTAGTAAAAAGTTACCAAGCAAGATACTGGTATTATTTAGTAAACTTTTGGACCAACCTTACTGAGCCCGATGCTGGTCGACAATTTCGAATTGAGGTTTGAAATTTCCATCTAGGGATTAGGACGAACAATGTTTCACTAATTATAAAAACAACTGAAACATACCAACACCGTTTTACAAAAACAACCCCATCCCCCAAACCATTTCTTTCCAACGAGAGACGCCAAGCCCCCAATTGGACTCTAAGCCCCACTGTGCTTAGGGCTGCATTTGCCCACGCCCCACTGATAAGGGCAGTGAGTGGGGCGCTGATCCCTTAAGCACACTCTTGCTATTCGGGGGTAAATAGCAACCCGGGGCAATTTGTGCCTTGGTCTGAATGTTTGTGAATGGGGAAATTTGGTTGGAAATACTTAACATTAGATGAGGTAGCGATTGTCTAATCTGTTTGGGGGATGTTAATTGGGTTTATAAGATGACTGGTTAGCGTTTGGAAGCGTTTTTGTTCTACTTTAAGTTAGTTGAAGTTAAATATGATAAATATGTTTCGTTTTGTAATGTATATTTGAAAAGGTAACTGTAAAATATTTGCAACATTGAATCGTAACTGTAAAAATTTACATTATTGAATCGTAACTGTAAAAATTTACAACATTGAATCGTAACTGAAAAACATTTACAACATTGAATTGTAACTGTAAAATATTTACAACATTGAATCGTAACTGAAAAACATTTACAACATTGAATTGTAACTGTAAAACATTTACATCATTTAATCGTAACTGTAAAACATTTACAACATTGAATCGTAACTGAAAAACATTTACAGCATTGAATCGTAAATGTAAAACATTTGCAACGTTGAATCGTAACTGAAAAACATTTACAACATTGAATTGTAACTGTAAAACATTTACATCATTTAATCGTAACTGTAAAACATTTACAACATTGAATCGTAACTGAAAAACATTTACAGCATTGAATCGTAAATGTAAAACATTTGCAACATTGAATCGTAAATGTAAAACATTTGCAACATTGATTCGTAACTATTAAACATTTACAACATTGATCGTAACTGTATAACATTTGCCACTTTGAATCGTAAATGTAAAACATTTATAACATTGAATCGTAACTGTAAAATTTTTACAACACTGAATCGTAACTATAAAACATTTACAACATTGAATTGCGACAGTAAAACATTTACAAATGCACTGCTAAAAAATTTGTGTTTATTTTTACCGTAATAATGGTTCGTAGTAGAACGTCTGTGTGATGAAACGTATCACCATATTTTCGGTATTTGTTGGAACCATTTCACAAGTTTTTGTTTACAACATCGTGAAATGGTTCAATCAAATCTCTAAAATACGGAGAAAAGCTTTACCACACATCTGTAACAGGTACTCGGAAATCATCATTCTGTTTAAACTAAGCAAGCAAAATTCAAAAAATTAAGCAGTGTATCCCACATTTGTTTTAAATATAACTCACGAAAACATATTTTAAAACAATAAATTATGGAAGTGAAAAATACTCAATGAAATAATACACCAAAAACTGTATAATAGAGATAAAGTACAGCTATTTGCATAATGGAAGAATAATTCGGAACATTAATGCAGATTGTTCTAGAAACAAAATCACGGACGATACTGCATCAATCATTACTTAGCATGATCAATCATGAACCATATCTCTGACGTACAAAGTAATTACTGTTTGTTGTTAATAATTAACGGAGACGTGTTTCGTCAAAGTTAGTAATTTTTCACTGTCGCACAGTTTAAGAATGATTTGAAGTTTTTCTTTGCGAAAAAAAATTATAATTATATAAATTTTCTGTGTACTACCCTCCCCTTCTAATTTTGAGGATAGGGCAAACCAAAAACTAATAATTACTTTATTATTTTTTTTTTAAATTTTAGTTGAAATTTCTTCTGACCATTTACGACATTTGTTCTTTGCACAAGACGTTTTCTAAGTCTAAAAAAGTAGCTTTATTTCTGTACAATTTTATGTATAAAGTAAATGAAAACTAATATAAAATCAAGTTAGATTTAAAGTTATGTAAAATTGTTTTTTAAGAATTAACAAATTTGCGTCAGGTGCTAATTATACTTTTTCTTAATTCTTTCTTCATATTTCCAAGCTTTATTCGTGGTATTTTATTTAAGACTCAAAAGCATCAAGCAAACTTAAATCCAACAGTTAAAAATTCAATTTCCTTTTAGTTGAGAATGGGATTAAAATAATATGGTAAACAATTAAAAACCTTATGGACCTGTTAAATTGGAAGGTAGCAGACAAATTCGCAAAAACGGATAACGAAACAGAACTTTAACTAATGCTTCCCTATAGCTTGATAAAAATATTATATAGTTTTATAAAAATAACTTATACATCTCTTTTCCTGTTTCATAGATAGTGTATGTCCCGAAAATATGTCAGTCAAAATGCATTTTAAATTTGCGACTTTATTTTGCGATTAAAGTTTGTCATGTTGGAGCTTCAATATTCGATTTTCTAAAGGTGTATGATATATTAAAAAGGTAAAGTCAGCTTCAAAAGATTTTACACTTTGATTGATGAAAGTTAAGATACGCCATACTTTGTTTAGGAAGAAGAACTTATTTTAAAATTCCTTCTGAGTTTTATTAAGGATATATGATCCAGCAGAGCTTAGTTTTATTTTGGAAGTAAGGCAGTGTGATGGAGAAGGTTTTTGATATGTTTCAAATTTAGACTGTTGAAAATGAACAGGGCGAATAATATTTTTTGATTATTTTGTAAGGTAAACGAAACGGAGGAGCAAGTTGTTTTCGAACTGATAAAATATTTCAGAAAATATAGTTTCAGTGTCTTGGAAGAAGATGAAAACTTCCATATCAAATGTTCAACTTTTATAAAGAAGTACTCACTTGCAATAAGTATTCAAAAGATTATTTGTTTTGTAAATGTTATTGCATTGCTGACTGACATCAATAGTAAAGTTAGTTTAACTTTCTTTGCGTCAGAAAACTTATTTTAGTAGAATTTGTAACTTACTTCTTTTGTATAAAGACTTGAATGCAATATTTTTTTATAATAGACTAATTTCGCCTTATTTTGCTACGCTTTGTGGAACTCACATTCGCTTCGTTAATCACTTACTGACATCAATAGTAAAGTTAGTTTAACTTTCTTTGCGTCGGAAAACTTATTTTAGTAGAATTTGTAACTTACTTCTTTTGTATAAAGACTTGTATGCAATTTTTTTTTTATAATAGACTAATTTCGCCTTATTCTGCTACGCTTTGTGGAACTCACATTCGCTTCGTTAATCACTTACTCAGACTTACTTTTTTACTTATGGGATTAAGTGGTTGCTAAGACTGACACTGTAATTTTCCGAAGATGTGCCTTTATTTTTTTTTATCTTACAATGCAGTGACACTCCAGGAACCTTGAATTAATTTTTCTTATGTTATCTACTTTTATAGTTCCAAAACTGCATACATATACCAAAAGTTCGATTAATATTATCATCCACTTTTACAGTTCCGAAACTACATACAGACAAAAGTTCGATCAATATGCAACCAAACAAAAAACATCTTGTGCCTTACAATCCAACACAAATTTATTCAACAACATACAACTCCAAAACCCACTTAGTTCATCAAGGAATCCCCCTAACACAATTCCCCCTCCTCCAGCCACATTGTTAGGCAAGCAAATGAGCCAAAGTCTTCCTTGCCTAATTTCGCCTTATTCTGCTACGCTTTGTGGAACTCCCATTCGCTTCGTTAATCACTTACTTTAGGCTTACTTTTTTACTTATGGGATTAAGGGGTTGCTAAGCCTGACACTGTAATTTTCCGAAGCTGGGCCTTTATTTTTTTTTATCTTACAATGCAGTGACACTCCAGGAACCTTGATTTAATTTTTCTTATGTTATCTACTTTTATAGTTCCAAAACTGCAAAAATATATACCAAAAGTTCGATCAATATGAAATCTACTTTTAAAGTTCCGAAACTGCATACAGACAAAAGTTTGATCAATATAATCCTAAACAAAAACCTTCTTGTACCTCACAATCCAACACAAATTTATTCACCAACATACAACTCCAAAACCCACTTAGTTCATCAAGGAATCCCCCTAACACAATTCCCCCTACTCCAGCCACATTGTTAGGCAAGCAAATGAGCCAAAGTCTTCCTTGCCTAATTTCGCCTTATTCTGCTACGCTTTGTGGAACTCCCATTCGCTTCGTTAATCACTTACTTTAGCCTTACTTTTTACTTATGGGATTAAGGGGTTGCTAAGCCTGACGCTGTAATTTTCGGGGGCTTCTCAAGATGGGGCTTTTATGTATTTTTTCTTTTTATCTTGAAATGCAGTGACAGTCTTTCAGGTATTCTTTTATGATTTTTTTTTTTTTTTTAAGTTTTGGTGGATTTTTCGGAGTAGATCTCCTGGTGACAAATGGATTTGGGTAGCCGTGATGAAAAGAAAGATATATGAAAGCCGGTTTTTTGTCGGGGTTTAATAAAAATAGTCGAATTTTTTTTTAGGTAGGTTCTTTTGATGGAATTTTTTTATTGATTTTTTTGTTTTGTTTGAATTGTCGTCGCACTAGAGCTACATGAGGGCTATTGGCGACGGGCGTCGTTTTTTTTTGAAACCACATTCAAGTGACGAGCCGACACTTGAATAGGCACCCAACGCAATCGTTAAGGACGACCTCGTACGCAGCGTTAGAACTTTGAAGGATATTTAATGTGCGCTCCTTATTCGTCGGACAGTTTTGGCTGTACGGTCCGTTTATAGGTCTGCAGTTATTTTGGCGATGCCCGGACCCAAATCCAGGACCTTTCGCATTCTAGGCGGATGTCTAACCGACTGGGCTCCCCATCCCCTTTTATTGATTTTAAAAGGATAAAAAAAATCCGAAAAGGTTAAAACAGTTTCTTTTAAAAGCAAAATTAAGAGCTTCAATTTCATATCAATGTTAATTTTGAGATAAGGTGTTTGTGTATAGAATTTCTTTATTGGTTTTACAAGGGATAGAAAGTTCTTGAAAGACTGTAACAGGTGCTTTTAAAAGCAATATTGAAACTTCAACATGATATTAGTTCTTAATTATTCTGTGGCCGGGTGTTTTGCATGTGGAAATTCTTTTTACTGTTTCTAAAAGGGATAAAATTGCATATCATTAACACTTCTTCTGACTTCAAAGAACTTTTGAAATAAATGTTATCTACCTCTTCCAAGTAAAAAGGTGTGTGTCCAAAAAAAAGTCTATGGTGAATTTGCATTAAAAATGCTTAAGCCCATTGATGAGTCATTTTGCATTTTTAATTTCCGAATAAAAAAAAGGTAAGAGTTTTTTTAATTAATAACTTAATTTGTAGTCAAAAACTGTTCATATCTATGGTCTCCATCCTATATTTTGTTTATTTAGATAAATTTAATCTCAAATCTCATTTTTACGTAGCAAATTTTTTTTTTTTTTTTTTTTTTTTTTTTTTTTTTTTACAAATCCTCCAGGCTAGCGATAGCTAGACGAATTCCATGAGATTATGAACACGTAAGAAGTCCAGGAAACACAAGGGGTCCTTAAGTAGATCGTCCCAGGAAAGATTAATGCAGTCCAAAATGTGGTCAGGAGAGGCCATTTCCGTAGAACACTTCGTACAAATTGGGAAAAGCTTGCGTCCTTCAAGAAAAGTAAGGGTCTTCAGATGGCCACTTGCGAATCTTGATAAAGCCGTCTGGTCTCTGCGATCGCAAATGAGGCCAAGGGAGCCCCCAGGGTTCTTTCTCCTGTACCAATTACTTGCTGGGGGTGTTAGCCATTTCAATTTTGCCTTGTTCTTCCTGATGGTGTGGATCTCCGGGAAAGTCCAGACCGGGAGGGGTGCTGGGGCCTCGGAGCCTCTCTTTGCAAGGCCATCTGCCACCTCGTTACCATACACATTGACGTGTGAGGGGATCCATTGCAGGTGGATTGTACGGTATCTGGAAATCTGTTTTAGCATGTTTAGCACCGAGATACTGGTCCTGTCTCCCACAGTACTCCAGTCACTTAGGTGTTGGATAGAGCTCTTACTGTCCGATAAATTATTTTTACCAATTGTCATTGATGTTTTAAGATAAAAAAATTATTACACAAAAAATTCCCAATAATAACTTAATTTTTTTATTAAAATTCATTTTATTATAGTTTGTGATAAAATGGTTAATTTTTTTACTTTTAAAGTTTTTTAAAAATAAGCATTAACCAACATTATTTCCAATCCAAAATTTTAATTTCTAACTAAATACTTTATATACTTTACTTGACTGGAAATTTTATAATTGTACTTATTTTAACGTTGGAAATACAGTATAGTCATATACATTATACTCAAATACTACAACTATTTTATGGTAAATATTAAGGCACATTTGATTATATTTTTATGCATGACAGGAATTTTTCCTGTAAAATGTCTTAAAATAGACATTTTGATCAACCCATCTTATGCACTCAGTCAAGTAAACCTGAACGTAATACGAAATTCAATTTCAAAACATTTTTTTTACTTCAACGCCGGAAATAGAATGTGTAAAGCATTTTATTGAGAATGTTCCGAGTCATTTTGACGCTGTTTTTATTTGACTTCATTTTATAAAGGTTGTCTGAAAGCGGGATCTACTTCTAAGCTTCCTTGAGACGCCAAAATCGAATCTTTTTTTTTTTCATAGTTCGAAAATAGGTTCTAGAATAGGACTGGGGAGTGAAGTTGATGTTGAAAATGTTCTGTCTGACACTCATTTTGAATTTGTTGTTGAAAAGAGTTTGCAGTTTTTTAAATTCGATGTGTTTGCAGAAAAATAACTTTGTTATTTTGGTTGAAGTTAGTTTGTTTTGCTGATTTTCGTAGGCCTCAATAAAAGCCCCAAAAAATCTAAATTGACGTATGAAAAGATGAATATTTTAAAGTTAAAATTGCATTAAATAGGTGACAAATAACAAGACAGATAATTTGAGGATTGAATGAAAGATTCAATCATAATTGACAAACCTCTTGCAACCTGGCGTCCCCATTTGAGGAAATTTTTTAAAACCCCTCCAGAAATAATTAACACTTTAATTAGTTCCGAAATTGACCTTGTCCGATAGAAGAAGATCCAAATGTCAGTTTTCAGGCCTTGATCACTGGTATCAATCATTTATTTCTATAAAAAATGAAGTTGAAAGAGGGTCAAAACGATATTAGAGTTCCTTAAAAAATTATTTTAATTATTTTTCTTTTCAAAAAAAATATTTTAGACGTTCATTTTAAAGGTCTTTTGCATTAAAAAAAATATAAAATAATCCTTTAACTACAAATGAGGGATACGGCCTTTTTTGTTGCATTTATAGCGCAAATAAATTTTTTTAATTTTATAGTTTAAGGCGTGTCCTTAAGTAACTATTAAACATATTTTTTAAAATTTCTTTGCAAAACATACTTTCTAGCATATATTTGTATGAAGAGTATGTTTAGATTAAGAATATACGTGTAAGAATTTGCTCGGGTCTTAAGAGATTAAAGTTAGGATTGCATAAAATCGATGACATATAAGAAGATAGTCAAATTGAAGATTGAATGAAAGATTTAATCATAAATGGCACACTTTAATATTCAATTTTACAATAGAATTTCACATGAATAAGTATGAAGATTTTACTTCTTCGATTTTAAGTTCTATAATTACTGTTCAACTATATTTTAAAATATAGTGTAATTAGCGTTATTGAATTAACTATAATGTTTACTACAGTGCTTTACTTTAACACATCGTAACTGACTCATATAGTCAAAGATTATGAGTTATAATTAGTTATCCAAAATATTTTATGGCTAATATTTATAAATGGGATGAACCTTAAATGAAAACTAGTAAAACTCGTCCTTTTAACTTTTATTTGGATTATAAAGCATACACTCTTTAAACAAAAGAGTGAAATCCACTCCAGTAGGAGAAGTGCATTTTCGACTCTGGAAAGGAGTGAATATTAACTCAGAATAAGTAAAAATTACTCGTTTCGAGTGATCCTGTCGGAGGTTTAACACCCAAAGGATCCACTCCTTTCAGGGAAGTGCATTTTCTAGACTGGAGGAGTGAAAATTAACTCAGACTGAGTTAAATTCGCTCATTCGTTTAAGAGCGTATACAACAGAATAAATGCAGCAAAATTCTTTTAAGAACAAAGTCTGAAACATTTTTCATATTTAAAGCACTTAATGTCAGAAAAAGCTGTCTGTAGTTAGAACAATTATTTTAAACGCTTATTAAAAATGTACTTCTTAAAAATCCATTTTGTGCAATGACACTTACAGTTCTAAATATAGAATAATCTTTTCCACAATTTTTGAGCACCTTTGTCTTGATAAACGTTTTTGGCACCCAACTTAGGAATTGTTGCCATGCAACTCCGGTATAAAAACAAGTACAATTTTAAAGTAATGTATAAACTTTTAACAGCACGATTGTCAGGATTCTTTTCTGGTTTGGAGAAAATTTAATGGTGTGCGAAAACGAGCTGAAAAAAAAAAAGCTAAACACAAACCATAAATATTTGTCGAAACAACTGCAACGCGTAAAGTAAACAGTTTTATAAAGGAATACATATATTAAATAAAACCTAATGTATAACAGACTGGCATTTCTTCCCAAAAATACCGTGTTCTAAACGTAATAAGATGGAACTACAGAATCCTAAGAGTTCTGCCAGTGCGTGCTACCAACTAAATTGAAGGACAAAATGCCCCCTTTTACATTTTTAAAAAGAAACTGAAAAAATACACTTCAAACAAGGAATTGTTTTGCTTTCTTTTACAACCCCATATTCTGAAGCACCTCGGCACGCAATTTCTTCGTAAAATATAAATGGGGGTATTTAGTATAAAAAAAGGGCTTAAGTTGAAAGGAGACTAGATAAGAAAGATTTCCAAACAAGACTTTTCAGTTCTAAAGCTTGCAAAAAAATGTTGAAAAAAATAAGGAATTTTGTTAATAATCACATAATTGTTTTTTGCTAATCACTAGGTATGCAATTATATATTTTTACTGTAAATGCTCTAAAAACATTTAAAGCATCGTGTGTGGTATTTGAGCAATAATATCATAAACCTTTATTTTTATCTCTCAGTGACCTAATTTGAAGTAATACAAAGATTGCGGTTTTTTAATTTCTCTCTCTCTCTCTTCTGTAAGACGCAAACATATTTATCAATAAACTAATTTTAAAAAATTAGAAAATGAAATTTTGTTGAAATATCCTTAGTGCCGCTTTGTGACTAAAAATATTTTAATTTGAAGCTCAAAATTATACATTTATTTGAAAAATATTGCCCCAAGTGTGGTCATTACATTAATGAGCACAAGTATTGGTTCTTTGTATAAAAAACATTAACAGTTGAAGAGTGCAAGGGAAAAACAACTTTATTTCGTAGAAGGCTTTCCTCAATAGGCCTCTTTGGCAATGATAGCGAGAAATCGCCTAAACTGGTATAAAGAAATAGGTTACCCGCTTTGTTTTTCCATCGCGGCAACCCTGAATCACGCCAAAGATCAGTAGAAACGAGTAACACGTTTGTATTGCAAATTAAGAACCGAAAGAAAAACTGGTATCCTGCCGCCAATGTCTGCCAAGCAGAAACAAGTACGGAAAGACTCTGAAGAAATCAAGTGGCTCTTTGCGTGTACTCTTCAGTTCTGAAAGAAAACGTAGCTTTGCCTTTTAACTACGATTGACAAGAAAATCTTCCCCACCAAAACTATCCTTCTTTTTAAGTTTATCTTATCCAACAAAAAATGACACGGGCCCTAGTCCGGGACAATTAATGTAGGACAAATTTAATTAAACAAATTAAAAAAAACTTAAACTTGAAAATTTTATTCAGAAATGAAGGTGTTACTTTTATTCACCTACAAGTTGTTATTTTTTTAAACCATTTAATTCTGGAATATAATAAACAACAAATCATTCGGAAATTTTAGATGACCTCAATATCTTAACCTTTTTATAGCCTAATAATATAAACCTTTTAAACTACAAACTTATTCAATGTTTTTTTTACTATTCGGAAAATAAATAGTTATTGCAATTTCATCATTAATGAGCTAAAAAAAGTTTCTAAAGTATAAATTCTCCGCATACTTTTTGGACATCCGCCTCTTTACTCCTAAAAGTACACAACATTTATTTAAAAAAAAAAACCTTCAAAGAAAGGTGAACAGCACAGACTAAAAACGCAACCAAACAACGTCTTGGAGATAATTAGCGAGGTCGGACGTGAAATCTCTCGTCGGTACTCAAGAGAAGCTTATTAGCATGCTAGGGAGAGATACGCTAAATGATGCGTTATTTACAAGGCAACAAAAGACCGTGAACAACACAGGGGAACTATTCTCATTTTGTCGAGGTTTTCGAATAAAAGAAGGGGAAGGAGTTTCACCTAAATTCATTCTTGGCAGAAAATGATAAAACTGACTTTAAGGTTATTCATATATGAATGTTTATAGATGATGTGTAATTTACGTAAATAAAGTCCGGACGCCAATCTTCAAATGAACCACCGGTTCCCCAAATGAAGATAATTCAGTTTGTAACAAAAACAACAGACGTTTATTTCTTACGTTACAAGTCAGCAAAAATCTCAATAGACAAAATTCCAAGCTACTTTTACAAGAACAAAACATTAACTGCTATGGGAGAAGTTGTAGTGTTTGTTTTAAACGAATATCAAAAATAAGAATTAATGTATAAAAATAATGGTCATTAAAAAAATATCGAATTCTTCAACGAACAGCAACATACTCCCACCTTGCAAAGGTTATCACTTTGCAACAGAAAATTTGATATTTGGAATTATAAGCTCAATTTAGAGTCCAAAAAAAGTCTTTTTTTTTAAAAAAATAAAAACAAGTTTAAAAGTTCGACGATGAATCTCAATGTCTCTTCCTTAATGATCGTCTGGCAGTCTGTAGCACATTTACATCAGTTCCAGATATTTCCAAAGGGTACAGCCGCTGAAAAGGGCGGATTCTCTCCCCTCTGGAGGTCTTCAATCTCGCTACTCTTGGAACCCCATCTCTACCGGGAAAGACTTCTAAGATAATTCCAAGTGGCCAATCGATGCGCCGTATATTGTCTTGACCAATTAAAACAACGTCACCCACATTCAAAACATCACTTCTCCTGATTCCTTTGTGAACTAATATGGCAAGGTATTCATTTCTGAATCGTTGCCTGAGATTTTCGCGTAATTTTTGTAAATACTTTATACGTTTTATCAAGGAAGATCGGTCTACACTGTCAAGATCTGGAGTTTCGCTGTTACCCCCACTGTAAATGAACATGTCAGGAGTCAATGGTACCAAGTCATTTGGATCATCTTGCAGGTAAGTAAGGGGCCTAGCGTTTATCACAGCCTCGCAGTCACACAGTATCGTGTTCAGCTCTTCATAGTTGACAGTAGACTTCCCCAACACCCGGCGCAGGAGTTCTTTCAGCATTCTAACCATACGCTCCCACCAACCACCCCACCAGGCTGCTGTGGGTGGAATGAATTTCCAAGTGATTTTCCGAGCGGTTGAGAACACAGCTATTTCTTCCCAGTTTAAACCTTTCAAGGCATTGTTAGTCTCTACAAAATTCGTGCCGTTATCTGAATATAGGACGGAAACTCTGCCTCTTCTGGCAATGAATCTTCTCAAAGCTTGAATGTAAGCATCTGTACCGAGCGACTCGACCAGTTCAAAGTGGACCGCTCGGTACACTGCGCATGTGAACAAAACTATCCAAGCTTTACCCTTTGTCTTCAAGTTGAGAGGACCGGCATAGTCGACACCAGACACTTCAAAGACTTTAGTCTGTGTAATTCTCTCTCTAGGCAGTGGAGCAAAGGGTACTTCAACTGGTCGGGATTTGTAGCGTTGGCATGGCACACATTTAGACAAAACTTTCTTTACCCACTTTTTCCCTCTAAGTATCCAAAACTTTTCTCTTAGTTTGGCAAGTACAATTGAAGAACCGGCATGCATAGCTTTTTCATGTTCTTCGCGAATTAATTTCTCAACGATAGTACACGCAGGTAAAAGAACTGGTAATCTGAATTCCACGTTTTCGTCACTCTCCACAAGTTTTGTTCTAATTCTCAAAATTCCATTTTCATCTCTAAATGCTTGCATTTTCGAAAGGAACTTATCATCTTGAAAAGTCTTTGACTGTATGGATTTAAAAAACAAAGATTCTGCTTTTTGAAATTCTTCAGAGCTCAAATTACCTTTCAGTTTATGTTCGTGTGAAATGTTATGGATAAAACGTAAACTCCATGCCAGTACTCTGATATTCTTACTGTAAGAAGAAAAATGATCACAACAGATATCTTCATCGTCAATATTTATCATGGATGAGACAACCGTTTTTCTTTTTTCTTTGATTACTTCTTCTTCATTTACATCTCTTTCTGGGTCGATAGTTGGCCATTCATGAGGAGATAGGTACAACCAGCTGGGTCCTTCCCACCATTTTAGGCAGCAAAGCTGTTGGGATGAACATCCTCTACTTGGGAGGTCTGCAGGATTTGAGGACCCAGGTACATGTCTCCAGGCTTCAACTGGTGTCAGTTGCCTGATTTCTTGGACACGGTTCTGTACAAATGCACCCCACACATCTTCTCGTTTCAGCCAAGCCAACACTGTTGTAGAGTCTGTCCAAAAATAAACATTCTTTGTTTTAAACTCCTTTAGGACTTCAGTAGAAAGACGAGCAGAAATGGTGGCACCAAGAAGTTCCAGCCGAGCAATTGTTGTTTCTTTCTTTCCGCAAGGAGCGATTCTTGTTTTACTTTGTATAAGCTGCACATGAACAGTAGCTCCATCAGCAACTCGCAGAAAGGCAACCGTTGAATAGGCAAGTTTGCTCGCATCACAGAAAAAATGCAACGAAAAGTTTTCGGCCCCTACTTCACAATGCAACCATCTTGGCACTTTCAAATTCTTTAGATGCTCGAGCTCATTTAGCCACTTTAGAAAATCTTGGCGAGTTTTACTGTCAATTTCTCCATCCCAGCCGATCTTAGACTTCCACAAATCTTGTAACCAGAGTTTTGGACGTAGCATCACAGGGCTGGTAATTCCTATTGGGTCAAAAACTTTGTGTGAAGCAGCCAAAATATTTCTTTTTGTGATTACTTCATTCTTGGCTTCTGTGACATCAGGAAGACTTATAGAAAGGGTATCATTCTGTTTGTCCCACATCATTCCCAAGATATTGATAGGACTTTCTATAGACTCCGACGGGCCACTGTACTCCCACCCTCTTAAATCGAACTTCCTTTCGGCCATAATTTCACTAGCAACTTCGATAAACTGCTTCAACTCTGCTTCAGACTTGACACTAATTAGACAATTGTCCACATAAAAGCTGTTTAACAGATGTCGTATAATATCTTCTGGGTATCTTTTATTCCCATGGAGAGCTTCATCAAGCTTCGTTTCCAAATGGTATTTTATAGTTGCAGCAAGCAAGAATGGACTGCAGGACACTCCAAAGACAACTCTGCAATGACGATAATACTTTAGCTTGCCATCTTCATTGTACCACAGAAAGCGTAAGAAATTTCTATCTTGTTTATTGAGACTGATTTGAAGAAAGGCTTTGCGAATGTCAGCTGTTGCACCAAATTTAAACATTCGAAACCTAGATATTATGGAGGGTATTAGTTCTATCAAATTTAGTCCCTTTTCGACGCAATCATTTAGACTTGGAGATCCTTTTTGTTTAGAAGAAGCATTAAACACGGGCCTAATCTTTGTGGTACTATTTTCCTTCACTACGTGACGATGGGGTAAATAATGACATGGTAACATCATCTCTTCTTTTGGAACTTCTTCGATGATGTTTTCCTGCTCCCACTCATTGAATACTTCTCCATAAGCATCGTATAACTTTTCATTTTTCAGCTTGCGGCTTGTCACTTCTAGCCCTCTGAGTGCTAAGTCGAAATTGTTTGGCAATGGCAAGTGGGTATCGATCCAGGGCAAGCAAACATGAAAACGCTGATCTTCATTGACATCCACAGTCTTTAGAAAATGATCCATTGTGGCTTCATGAAGTTCTTCTTTAGTTTTCTGTTCTGATGGATCTTGAATACCGATAGAATCCAATCGCCACATATCTGATATGTCCATGTCTTTCACTAACAGGGAAGTTACCATCATAGCATTAGCAGATGCGACTTCATTATCAGGAACTTTGCCCAGCAGAGTCCACCCGAGCAATGTTTCAATTGCCACTAAACCGCTTGATGGGACCTTTCGCTGACCAGTCATAATTTTCCCAAAAATGTCCGCTCCAATTAAAACATCTACCGGATGAGACACTGCACCAACATCACTTAGGATTATACTGGACCCGAGGTCACGAGCCCAGTGTATAGTTATTAATGAGTCATGACTAATGTTTAAATAAACTTAACTTTAATAAAACATAAACTAACTAAATATAACAAACTTATAAAAATATACTTGAAAGTTACATGATGAGAATAGCAACTGTTGTAGAAATGAACGGAGTTTAAATACACAATCTAAGGTTACAGATACAAATATTGGTGGTTGAAGTTATGCTCTGTACAAGGACTGCTCTTGTCCATGCCGCCACATCATCCCCCTCCGTAGCTTCCACGTCAGGGCAAGCGAAAACGAACTTTTCTTCCGCTCCTGGTGGTGTAGCTGCGAGAAGAGGCTGGATTAACAGAAAGTGGGGCCGGCGAAGGTTGTTTCAACTCTGCAGTAGGTTCATGGCAAGCTAGAAAAGCAGGCTTTAATCTGTCAATAGATATCCACTTGGAATCTTTGCCAACCTGCAGAAAAAACACTTTAGATTTTCGTTTTAGAACACGAAAAGGTCCATCATACGGAGGTTGGAGTGGTTTCCTGACAGAATCGTTTCGTATAAAGACATGACTGCATTTTTGCAGAGCTTTAGGAACATAAACTGCTCGATCATCCTTCCAAGTAACCTCTAAAGGCTTAACAGTAGAAAAGGCCTTTGAAAGGGTTTGTATGAATTCTGGTTCAGTGAACTTAGTTTTAGGAGAATCAAAGAACTGACCTGGCAATCTTAAGGTTTGACCATATACCATTTCAGCAGAAGAATGATTCCAGTCCTCGCGAATGGCAGTGCGAAGGCCAAGAAGAACCAGAGGAAGGCGATCTACCCAAGAATCGAAAGGGTTACACTTTAAGGAAGCTTTAAGGGTGCGATGAGTTCTTTCAACCAACCCGTTCGCTTTAGGGTTATAAGCCGAAGTGCGAGAGATCTCAGAGCCGAGAGACTGTGCCAAACGTTTAAATACAGCAGACTCCAGCTGTCTACCTTGGTCACAGGTAATACGGGCAGGAGCACCAAACCGAGAAACGTAGTTATACAAAAATGCTCTAGCGACAGTAACAGCAGTAATGTCTTGTAGTGGCACCGCTTCAACCCATCTGGTATACCTGTCGATAATGGTAAGACAGTACCGGTAGTTTTGAAAAGTGGGCAACGGGCCGACAAGGTCAAGATGGACATGCTGAAATCTAGCAGTTGGAGTTGGTATCTGGCCCAATGGCGAAACAGTGTGCCTGTGAACTTTGGCTTTCTGACATGACACACAAGTACGACACCAGTACGCTACATCTTTGCGCATTGAGGGCCAAACATATCTCTCGCTAATCTGCTTCAGAGTTGGGCGAACACCCGTGTGAGCAAGATCATGTACAGATTCAAAAATTAATTGTCGAAAAGTGTCGGGAACAAATACTCGTACAGATTTTTGGGAAATGTCACAATATAGTTTAGCTTTAAAATTTGGAAAATTAATTAGTTTTAGTTCAAGGCCTGTTTTATCAGGGTTTTGCAAGCAAAATTGAAGCTTTTCATCGGTCAATTGACGGGAAGCCATATCCTCGAAATTTATTTGGATAGGGTAAACTATTTCCTCAATTCTAGAAAGTGCGTCAGCTACTGGATTAAGTTCACCAGAAACATGGCGGATATCAGTAGTGAATTGAGAAACAAACTCTACCTGACGAAGTCGTCTAGGAGAACACCTTTCAAAACCCTGGTTAAAGGCAAATACGAGAGGCTTATGGTCAGTCAAAACGTGAAAAACACGACCTTCTAACATATAACGAAAATGTATAATTGATAAATAAATTGCCAAAAGCTCTTTATCATAGGCTGAGTATGACTTTTGAGCAGAATTTAGCTTTTTTGAAAAGAAAGACAGTGGCAAATAACCATTAAGAGTTTTCTTATGCAACGCACCCGCTACAGCTAAATCGCTGGCATCTGTAAACAGTGCAAGTTCACAGTTAGGTTCAGGATGAGACAATTGAGTGATATTGACGATACTGTCCTTGCATTTTTGGAATGTGTCCTTTAACGAATCGGACCAATCAATCACTCGTTTGTCGTTCTTTCTCGAACCACATAAAAGAGCATTTAAAGGGGCGTGCAACTCGGCTGCTTTTGGAACAAAACGACGATAAAAGTTTAGGCAACCTAGAAAACGTCTTAAGTCTGTGATCGTTTTTGGAAGGGGGTAATTTACAATAGTTTCAACTTTTTCAGGTAAAGGTTTACAACCCGATGCATTGACAACATGACCCAAAAATGAAATTTCAGATTTTCCAAAGACGCATTTAGCCGAGTTAATAGTAATGCCAAAATTTTGGAGTCTTTGAAAGACCAACCGCAAGTGTTTTAAGTGTTCTTCCTCATTGGTACTGGCTATTAAAATATCGTCCAAGTAGGCGAAGACGAAATCAAGCCCAAAAAGAACTTCATTGATGAAGCGTTGAAAAGTTTGGGGCGCGCCACAAAGACCATAAGGAAGAAACATGAACTCAAACAACCCAAACGGGGTTATAACTGCAGTTTTTTCTATATCGGGTTCGTGGACAGGTATTTGGTTAAAAGCCCTTACAAGGTCAATCTTACTGAAAACCTTTTTACCGGAAAGATCCTGGGTGAAATCTTGTAGGTTTGGCAAGGGGTATTTATCAGGTTTTGTACGTGAATTCAAAAGTCTGTAATCACCTGTTGGTCGCCAGTCTGAATTACTCTTCGGGACCATGTGCAACGCACTTGCCCAGGGACTTTTAGACGGTCGACAAATACCATGCTCCAGCATGTAGGAAAACTCATCCTTAGCCGCTTTGAGCTGAGCAGGATGTAACCTACGAACTTTAGAGCAAACAGGTGGGCCAAAAGTGTTAATGTAATGAACAGTATCATGTTTAATTGCTAAGGGTCTAGGGCTGGCTTTAGTTACATCTGGAAATTCCTGGATTAGGCGGTGGTATTTGCTATCGCCAACTACAGTCTTAATTCCAGGTATGAAAGTAGGCAAAACTTTACCTTTTTGGGTACAGGACGTTAAAGGGTCAATAAGTTTTCGATTTTTAATGTCAACAATTAAGCCAAATTGCTGCAGAAAGTCAGCTCCAATAATAGGTTTAGAAACGGCTGCAATGACAAAAGGAAAGTCAAACTTCCTACGGAGACCCAAATTTAAGGAAAGTAACTTTGAACCGTAAGTTTTTATTGAGGTCCCGTTCGCAGCGTTTAAGACATAAGGACTGACAGTTCTACAACCTCTATAAGAGAGAGGCAGCAAACTCAAATCGGAGCCACTGTCGACCAAGAACTGAACTTTAGTTTTAACGTCGGTGACGAAAAGGCGATGACTAAAAAAACCAGCATTAGAACCAGGGATTACTGCTTCCGTGGACGGATCTAGGGGGTTACAAGGCTTGTCCAACGGCAATTTGGCTAAGTGATTAGAACAAGGTTTTTTACAACTAAGAGCTTTTTCACCAAACTTTTTATGATACCAACACATTTTAGGTTGAGAGTTTCTATTATTTTGTTCATTTGTACTTTTATGATTAAAAGTTTGATTACTGGAACTATAATTACCACGGCCTTTAAAGTTCCTGGAACGGGAACGGCCTCTAGAAAAGTTTTTACCCCTTTCCAATAAACCATCAATTTTTTCGTTTAGAGCTAAAATTTCCCTTTGCAGTTCCGAGACTTGATTTTGTAACGAATTTTTGGAGGTAATATTGTCTTTATTCATTCTGAATTTTTAAAATTTCAAAAGTTAAATAGAAATTCAATTTGAAATGATGAAATTGGCAAACGAATTAGAACATGAATTATAAAAGAAAGAAAAAGAAATACTTGACCTTACCGAATGGCCAAAATTTAGTAGTCAAAAACTTCGAATTTACGACGCTGAACCTACAAAACACCATAAATGTTCGCGCACCATGTCCAAAATGTCCACAATGTCCCAGTTGGAAAATACCTTGAAGACAGTTCGCCGGAAGATGCTCAATGTCCGATGGCGGTGCTGGGGCACGCTTGGCATAAGACCGCTGGTGCTGAAACACGCTGGTGGGAATTGGCTGTAGGCGCTGGGTACACTTCGGCGGGAACTGACTGTAGGTGCTGGGTACACGTCGGCGGGAACTGACTGTAGGTACTGGGTACACGTCAGCGGGAACTGGCTGTAGGCGCTTTGTACACGTCGGTGGAGGAAGTTGGCCGCAGGCGCTGGGAACACATCAATGAAGGGAGCTGGCCGCAGGTGCTGGGAACCCATCAGTGAAGAAGCGACTGCCGGTCAACAGTGCAGGCTGCAGGCGCTAGTTACTAGAGCGACGGAAACTGCATCAGTACTGGTTCCACGTAGAATGTCCGAAGTCCGGAGGTCACCAGATATACTGGACCCGAGGTCACGAGCCCAGTGTATAGTTATTAATGAGTCATGACTAATGTTTAAATAAACTTAACTTTAATAAAACATAAACTAACTAAATATAACAAACTTATAAAAATATACTTGAAAGTTACATGATGAGAATAGCAACTGTTGTAGAAATGAACGGAGTTTAAATACACAATCTAAGGTTACAGATACAAATATTGGTGGTTGAAGTTATGCTCTGTACAAGGACTGCTCTTGTCCATGCCGCCACAGGATAATATCCATTTCTTGCAGCTCTTTCAGCCAAGGCCCTGGACATACAGGTGAAACATCACTGCAAATGGTTACTTGATCCAACGCTTCAAAGTTGCAAGCAAAATTGTTCTTTATACTTTTTAGTCTTATTCTGTAGCATGAGTGTTTCGATTCTTCAGATTTTACTCCACCGAAGAGGGAATGCACTAAAGTCTCCTTTTTTACCGGATTATACCCCATCTCTTCTGCAAGACTCTTTACAACATAAGATTTGGAAGATCCCGTGTCTAGAATAACTCGTACGAGGATTTCCTTCTTATCTGATATTAGTTTGCACTTTAGGGTCTGGAGAAACACTTTAGGACTTCCACTTACATTAGACATAGTAACTTCATTGTTAACTTCAGTTTCTTCTGTCTTCTTAACGTCATTTTTCTTCGATTCGTTTGCTTCGCACATCAAGGGCACATGTTTTCTCCCACACAATATACATTTGAGAAACGCTCTGCATTTACGGGCAGTGTGGCCGGGAGTCAAGCAGGCAAAACAACACTGCTTTTCTCGGACTACACTCTTCCTCTCTTCCAAACTCATCTTTTGGGCAGAGAAACAGTCAGCACTAGCATGTTTACCCATGCAGAAAATACAAGATTTCTTATTATCTTTCGTTGAAGTTGTCAGCAAGTTCGCCGCGGTAGGGATTTTATTCCATTGCTTCTTATTTGGAGGCTGTTTGCTTCTAGGTTCATTCAATCCAAAGCCTGACATTGCTAAATTGATCCTTTCTTCTCCTTCCACTTCTGTCTTAATAAATTGCATGAGATTATTTAGTCTCTCCTTAGCATCAGCCGAAGAGGAAGAACTCGGATGCCTGTTCCATGCCTTCAAGAAGTCTTCATTGAAACACGATTCAACCATAGGATACAAAATGGAAGCACACTTATCAGTCGTGACACCTAAAGAGTCCAAAGCCCTCATGTGAGACTCCACTTTATCATACAGAGACGTCATAGATAATTTTTCATTTTTATGAACTGATATTACTAATTTTAAGAGCTCTCTAACATATACTTCAACCAACAAATCTTCCCTACCAAAACGAGCTTTCAAACTTTCAATTACTTTCGCATAATTTGCCCCTGTTGGCGGGAAACTGTCTACGACTTCACGAGCACGAGACCCAGTAACAGTGGCTTGTATCAAATACTGGAATTTATTTTCGGGGGCGATATCATTATCATCATGAATATGTTGGAATTGACTCCAAAATGCGAGCCATTCTTTAATGTCACCAGAAAATTGTCTTAATTCTAATTTAGGCAAATTGAATTTCTTTTTGACGTTACCTGTTAACTCTGCAGTTTCCTCGGGAGCATCCAACGCTCTTCGGGCATTTATTCTGGCCAATTCTAATTCATGTTGCCTTTGACGTTCTACATCTTGCCTTTGACGTTCTTCGTCTTGGCGTTTTTTCTCTTCTCTTTGCTGTCTTTCAGCAACAGTTGTTACGAACACAGAAGTAATAAAATCCGGATCTGCTTTGTATTCGTCACTGTTCAAAATTTCTTCTTTCAGTGCAAAAATAGTAGTTTTAGATGGTAAGGACCCGATAATCTCTTGGCACAAGTACAATAAATCTTCTTTTTTAAAGCCTTTAACTGCTTGAAACATTTTGAATTCGCTTAACCGGTCCTGTCGCGGGGACGCCAGATGTGTAATTTACGTAAATAAAGTCCGGACGCCAATCTTCAAATGAACCACCGGTTCCCCAAATGAAGATAATTCAGTTTGTAACAAAAACAACAGACGTTTATTTCTTACGTTACAAGTCAGCAAAAATCTCAATAGACAAAATTCCAAGCTACTTTTACAAGAACAAAACATTAACTGCTATGGGAGAAGTTGTAGTGTTTGTTTTAAACGAATATCAAAAATAAGAATTAATGTATAAAAATAATGGTCATTAAAAAAATATCGAATTCTTCAACGAACAGCAACAGATGCAATATAACTCAGGAGGCATTGACAGGGTTTTCAACAAAGCAAACACAATTATTATGCCCCTGAAGTGTATTGGAATAAAATTTTAATTTTAACTGAAAGTTTAATTCTATTTGTAATTACATTTATGTAGCTTATGGTTATAAGTGATTCCTTCATCTTCACATTTTTGAAATTGTAAAATTTAATTTGTTAAGATTACGGGAAACCTTACAGTCAGTTGACAGGTTTATATTAACAGAATTATAATTTTGTATACTTCTGTTTTTCTCCTTTATAGGGTGAACTTAATTACTTTGGATAATTTAGAACGTTTTTACAATATCTATGTTTGAGATGATTATAAAACACATTCACTCTTAAGTTTTGAAAAAGTAATTACTTTAGCATGACAAATAAATTTCGTGCAGGAAATTAGAATTGACGCTTTAAATGTCTGTCTTTAATTTCAGTAAGTTTATTTTTTAAACTTAATTTGATATTTTTATAATACAGAAAAATTATTCCGAAGTTATAAGCTTTAATCTAATTTAAACTGTCGAGTTGTTTAACTGTCGAGTGCACAAAACTTACACAAATCCTCTAAGGAAATGGAACAAATCTTAATCAAAAATGACATTTATATACAGTGAAATAAAAGCATATTAATTTTGTAAATACGCAAATTATTACTAATTATAAAATAGACAAAACAATAACATGATAAATTAAAAAGAAAGTAGATGAATACCCACAGAGACAAACCTACAATTTAGTTTCACATACCAAGGAATTAAAAAGAATCCATTTTAGATGAATATTTGTATTTTTAACAGTTGTTAACGTAAATGTCTTCAGCTAATTAGTTTTTGCATTAATGCAAAATAAATCTGTCATCCGAAACTAATATTTTGTATCTTCATTTACTTTAGCAGATGATAAAAAAAATTATAATTTATTAATTCATGTTTAACTAAATGTAGGAGAACCTGAATTAGAAATTTAACTTGACATTTATATTCTAAGTTCTTTTAATTTGTCTTAAGTTTGTCTAAAAGGATTCGTAACAAAGATATTTATCCCTTACAATTCACTGGTTTGAATGACTTCTTACTACTCTATAACTAAGTTAAAAGTTAAACAAAAACATTATATTAAAGTTAATGATATAAAGAACTTCCAACGTATCAAAACTATATAACGCTATTTTTACAGCTCTTAAAAAACAGATAGGAGCTGGGGAGCCCAGTCGGTTAAGCACTCGCTTAGCATGCGAAAGGTCCCAGGTTCGGGTCCGGGCATCGCCAAAATAGCTGCCGACCTATAAACGGCCAGTGCAGACCAAAATGTCCGACGAATAATACCCCGTGTAAGGGAGTGCACGTTAAACATCCTTCGAAGTCCTAACGCTGCGTACGATGTCGCCCTTAACGGTTGCGTTGGGTGCCTATCCAGGTGTTGGCTCGTCACTTGACTGTGGTTCTAAAATACGACGCCCGTCGCCAATAGCCCTCGAGTTAGCTCTAGTGCTACGATAATTCAAACCAAACCAAACCAAAAAACAGATATTTTCACTTTTAAAAAGTCGTTGTACTGTATAACGCTATTTTTAAAGCTTTTAAAAAATCGTTTTGATTCAGTAAGTGACCGAGAGAAACAAACGTATTAAAACACCAAATTACTAAGTTTTATTTCAGCAAAACATAATTTTTTTTATAGCTTAGGTTTTTTAATCAATTTTAAAATTTAAAGTATTGAGGAGTGTTTTAAAACCATTCAATAAAGAAACTTAATTTGTAACTTTTAAAAACTTTGCTTAATAAATTGAAAAATGCAAAATTAAATTTCATGCACACTCTTAAAACAAAAGAGTGAAATCCACTCCAGTTGGAGAAGTGCATTTTCGACACCCTAAAGGCATGCATATTTTCTCAGACTGAGTTAAAATCACTCGTTTGGAGTGATCCTGTCGGAGGTTTAACACACAAAGGATCCACTCCAAAAGGAGAAGTGCATTTTCCAGTCTGGAGGAGTGAAATCCACTCAGACTGAGGTAAATTGGGAGTGTTTGTTTTAAGAGTGCATGGACAAAAGCATATATTTATATTTTAAATTTGTTTAGATTTCAAGGAAGTCGGTAAACACACAATTTACAATTTGGAGAAATTTCCTTCAATTTTGGCTATATTTTAAGATTTGCGTATTTACAGCAACCCTTTTAAATAATTTCTTCAAATTAAACACCGAAATAGCGAAATTATTCCTCGATGTGCAACAAAAGATTAAAACAAATTCCCCGAAGGAAAAAGATCCGCCAAAAGATTTTGATTTTTAATCGTTTCGACATCGATACGAATGCTTCCGATTTTGATTTTCAATCTTTTTGACATCGATGTATAATGAAGCATTTTTGTCATGCGACGATGATGAGATCGATATTAAAGGAAAGTATCTTGATTCAGATAATAAAAACTCATTAAAATATTTATGGAATGAATTTATTTTCTGGATGAGTAGGTTCCAAGTGAGTAGCATTTACTAGATTAGTAGATTGTTAAATAAAACTGATTGATAGTCAAGTCAGTTATATGAAAGGACATCGAAGTTTTGTATTCATTGAAATTTTGTATAAGTATTAGTTCTATTGGGCTTAATTTAACCTCTTAAGACCCAAACAAAATGCTACATAAATATTCACATAAAACTATAAAAATATAATTTTTTTGTGTGCTGTAAATGCAACAAAAAAGGCCGTACCACTTATTTGTAGTTAACAGATTATTTTTGCATTATTTTTAATGCAAAATGCCTTTAAAATTAACTACTAAAAGAACTTATGGAAAAGTTTGAAAAATTTTTTTTAATATTTTTTTAAGAACTCTTATATCGTATTGACCATCGTTCAACTTCATTTTTTATAGAAATAAATGACTGATACCTATATTCAATGGCTGAAAACTGATATTTGTTAAAATAATAAGTGATACAGCCTTTATTGCTGCATTTATAGCACAAAAAATTAATATTTATAGAGCTTAAGACGTGTCTCTCAGTAACTATTAAACATCATTTTTATAAAAAAAAATCTTTGCAAATCATAGTTTATAGCATATATTTGTTTGAAAAGTATGTTTAGATTGAAAAATATGTGTAGGATTTTGCTCGGGTCTTAAGAAGTTAAGTCAATTATATAACGAAGTTCTTAGCGATCTAAACTATATTTAAACTACTTCTCTCTAATTATTAGTCTCTCTTAATTTTTTTCTAAATCATATTCCAAGTCATTATTAACCTTCATCTAGATAAATGCATACGTTGAATTCCCTTCCTCTTTTGAAGAAACCTTCTTTATAACTAGCCATCTCTCTCCACTTTATTATCATCTTAAACAATAATGAGATGGTTCTTTTTTTTATTATTCTGTATCTTCAAAGTCTAATTAACCAGCTAGATATAAGAGGGCTTCGTTAGTGCTAAGGGTGTAGCGTTTCTGTTATTTTCATGGGATTATTGTTTACTTAGCATATATTTTAAAGAGTATTTGTTCTTTGACATATTTTTAAACACTGTAAAATTTGTCTGTAAAGTTACAGCACATTTTGCATTTATTTTTCACATCTCAGTGTTGTAGTGTTTATTTTACAGTAAATTGAGGTTTTCATGTCGCACAGAATTACATGAACAACTTACTCTAATTGCGTTTAAACATCATTTTTGCATCTAATTACTGCAAAGGAATCAAACGTTGTCACAATAAATTTACATCATAATTAAGTAAACTATTAGCATAGTGTGATGGCAGCATTTTTGCTACCACAAAATGATGGTAAATTAAATTGATTTTGTGCAGTGAATTTAACGTAAAATATATACTTCAAGATCATTTCCAAAGAAAAAAATCTATACTCCAAAAATAACCCCAGAGATTATTTAAGTTTGGTAACAATTTAGTGACTTCATATCTTTAGACTCCTAAAAGTAATAGAAGGATTTAAAAATAAAAGAAAATTTTTGTTTTTTTATTGAATTTTTACAGCCGAAATTATAACCACATTAAAATGATTACGTTTGTTAACATTTCAAGCAGAAATTATCTTCAAACTCCAAAAAGCAATGGAGGGATTTAAAAACATGTTTTTGGTAAAATTAGTCTTACTGAAATTTACAACTGAAATTATAAGATCATAATCACACGATTTTTAGAAAATTTAGATATTATAATTAACACAAAATCTCCACATTTTAAAAAAAAAACAATTTTGCGACAAAGTTACTGAAGTCCTTTGAAGACATTATTTTATCGGAATGAATACAAAATCTAGCACATCTAGTAAGAAATTAACATATAAAATACAAACCGATTAATCTTAATCATTAAAAACAGGTGAAGTTGAAAAGAATGTTATTTCTTCCCCAACCCTAGTTAGTCTTAAGGTCAGGTCTTGTTAAAAGTTCAAATCGTCAATGTCATTCCTTCGCAGACGATAAGATGAGCTTCCTGATTTTTCTTTGGAACATTTTTTTTTCTTTCCTTTTTCATTTCACTTCCCCTGCATTCAGGAAGAAGACGAGCAGTTTTTCATTAAGATCTTAAGAGGAAGATTATTCAAATCTCAAGAACCGAAAATAGAAGGCTCTTCTGTCTAGGAAATCCTTAAAGGAGCTCTTTTAGAAAGTTAATTAGAATCGTTCTTTGATGGAGAAGAAGAAGAAAGAGAAAAATCGGGTTTTCTTCTCAATTGAAAAAGGTATATTGGGGTTGGAGGGTTCTCTTGTCAAAGGTAAGATTGGAAATTCGATTAATCAATTTGACAAACTAGTAAATGGCATTTGTCCGCAAATCAGTTTTATAAATAGATATCATAGTTAAAGTACTAGATTGGTAGGTCAAGTGACCTCCAATACTAACGACGGGACGCGAATCGAGACCAGAATTGGAAGCCGTGGGACCAGTGTTGCCAACACTTTAAGGAGAAAAGTGCTAAGGAAAAATTTAATTTCTAAAATTACAAAAAAATTAATATCATAAAAATAATAGCTTCAGTTTGGAACATTTTTAGTGACTTAAAAAAACATTAACCGCTTTTCTAGTATTTTATAATATTTTTTTTTGTAATTTTAGAACTAACTGGTTTTTTCCCGTTGTATTTTTCTCCTTAATGTGGTGGCAACACTGACCACATGGCCCTCCAAATGTAATCTCCATGCGCGCCCTGTCGTTTGCATTGGGGGTCACGTGATCTGCTAGTATAATACTTTAACTATGATATTTTTGGTTCTATCATGGGCTTCGTTATCTCCTTTAGCGGTAATTTTAATTTCAATCAAGAAATATTTTTAACGATCTTTTTCAAGCCAGAACTTAAATAAGAGAGCTAAACCAACCTCATTTGTTTGTGATATCCCCCCCCCCCATACCCTAAAGATTAATTAAATGAAGTAAACCAAAACAAAATGTGTGAGAGATTCATTTTAATACTGAAAAACTCGCGAATGTGTTTGACCCAGGGCACACTCTTAAAAATGTGCCTCTTTTACAAAAGACATTCGTTGATCATGCCTTTAATTATGAGGCACCGAGGCAAAGTGCCTCTGATATTGAAAAAAAATCTTAGCGGTACTAAGAAATAAACAGCACCCTTTAAAAGTGTGTATTCTAATTATAAAAATTAGTACGCAGTTTATGTCCTATGTCTAGAATATAAGTCTGAAGTGATAAAATAATTTCGGTAAAATAAAGTTATTTGCAGATATTTATTAGAAGTTTATTTTTTTAATCCATTTTAATAAAAGTCAAAAGACTGTCAGTTACCTTTCTTTCAACCCAACTAAATGAATTTAAAAAATATATATTTGTAGTCGAGGACTTTCAATAAAATCAAAGAGTTATTAGGTCGGGAATTGGCAATGATGTTTGAAATCATAGAAAATTAAAATTCTCTGAATAAAGTTTGACAAATTTGCAATTGACTTTTAAATAATTTCATTCTGTTTGAAAATGAGAATCATAGAAGAAGTTTTAAATAATGAAAAAATATTTAAGGTCTAGTTTACATCATTTAACAAGTATAGTTGCAAAAATCACATTCTAAAAGTAAAATTAAGAAACAGGTCCCGGCCCGTTCATTGGCAACTTTTGATAATGGTGAATTCAATTGGATGACATCGCCAACAAAATGGCCGTACAATATATCTTTGTAAAGCTTCGGGGAAGTTTAGTTTTGAAATTATACTCTTTTACACATAACTTTCAAATGTTTTTTAGTTAAAGAAAAAAAAAACGTTACTACTACCGAAGACGATAATTATATTTAATTCTTTAATTTTGAACAGAATTAAAACCGTATTCTTGAGAACTTTTGAACAGAATTAGAATTCCATTATGTAGTATTTTATACACTGTAAAAAATCTGTTAAAAAATTTGAAGGATGGTCTCGGAAACACCGGCGTCTGCATGGGGAATGAATGGTATCAAACTGAATGCAATTTGTCATTTTCATAGCGATGAATTGAGATTTTTTGGAGGGGATCACTAGTTACTTAAGTTTAAGGCTATGTAAAGAAAAAAGTGGTGTTTTTGGTGGAGTATTTAACCAGGCAGAACACGCTCGGGGTATATTATACCCAAAGGAATATCTTAGAACTAATATCTTTATGTAACTGATTTTTTTTCAAAGTGTTCCAAATTTTTAGATTTGATTAGTCGTTCACTCGATTAACTTATGTCCGAAATTTGTCTTCGGCAGAGATACCCCCAAAAATAACCATCATTTAAATATGTCGTCAATAGCCCTCGCGTTCTACTGGATTAAAAATGTCAAATAAGTTAGTTTCAGACCAATATCTTAAATGATTTTGAAGAGAGTGCTTTAAATCAAACATTTAAAATCATTGTTAGCAATTTCTTTCTTGTGTAAATGGAAGATTTCGATATGGAAATCTACATGCCAATACAAGGTTCCAAAAATAGCAATCTTTTTAAAGAACTTACTAATCATTAAATTCGACAGCTATTGAATTCAGATTTTAGGATTATTGTTATAATTCTTAATTTATTTTAGTAGAAGTAGGAACTAGATTATAAATTTTACAATTTTACCGCAGATGGTGTATGGAAAAATTATCAACAGGGGGAATGGCTGGTTCAAATGTAAGAGACGAAAAAACATCTAAATTCAACTATTGATTACATAGTTCTCTTTTTCTAAAACATATCCAGACATCAGAGTGAATTTATCTATATAGCAAAATATAATAATTCTGCAGCTTTTTTAGCTTTTAATGGGAATTGAACTTTAAGTAACAATTATATAGCTTTTGAGTAAACGATCAGACAACGATTTGATCTAAACTTCAGAGTCTTTTTCAAAATGTATCAGATTTAGATATACGATAGATTCATTGTTCGTAATTTAAAATGTTATGCATCTGAATACTTGCACAAAGCCAAAAGTGTGTCCAACTCGTATAAAAAGGGTAAAGTAACTAACTCTTCTATAAGCTTTGAAACTAACGATCAGAAAATTGATTTGAACCGAAATTCAAAACCCTCGGTTATCAGTTCAGGATTCCAAGTTCCCTATAACGATGTCGTTATGTCCCGAGGCTATCTCCCCCCCCCCCCCCCCCGTTAAAATAGTTTCATCTAAGATAACAACGCAAGGTCTGATCGCCAACATATGAGCTATCTCGCCAAAGTCCATGATAGTTAAGAGATCATATATTGTCGAATGGGCCCATTAAAAATAATCTAGTTGCGCATTAAAAGTCAAAGAGAGAGAAAAAAAATAAGCAATTGGTTATGCTGGGTTGATGCTTTGGTTTCGGTAAATGTTGATAGCATTAAAAGTAAGGGCTTGTAAATGTTTAGGGATTTAGATTGCTTTTTATTATAAAAGTCCTTAAAATAGTTAAAAATTGTGAACTCTACAAACGTATGCCTATAAATATATAATTAATGTGCACAAATATTTTAATAATGAAACAAGTCAATAAAAAGCAATAGTTTCAGAAATAAAAGTTTCATACGTGAGGATTCTTCAATAACCAAAACATTTCGTGCTTCTTCTGGTCACGTGACTGTACACAATGCGTCCACTCTTATATGCGAATTAACAACATTATGACGATAGTTTACTCGTAGAATTTTACAGGAGATCATTTCGTCAAAAATTACAACATTTTAAAAACTATTGCAAAAAAGGCAATATTTATTAACATTGTAACTAATGATACAAAACTGTATGCATTTCGATTAACAGTTTTAAGTGTTTGTTTAATTTTTATTAAACATACTAAAATCTGACATATCTAACACAATCTATTCAAAAATTAATATGCATCCTTAAACGAGAAACTTAAATCTATGATAAAAATAAATGACCGCAAAAGAAAACAACTTAATATCAATAACCAAAATACATTATTTCCAAACCCCTAAGAACTTCATAAACTATAATAAAGAAAATCCTCATCTACACTCGTGCAACCTTCCCACTTCGAAAGCTTACACATTTATAATTCAGACACATTATAAGTTCATAAATGTTGCTTATGTGTAACTAAGTTGCCGTTTATTTTACAAACTGTCGCACAGTTTATCACGAAGTAAATCTTACCAGCGCTAATGCTCCCTAGCGCAGTATTTTGCCTGAGAATTATAAAACGACGGTCGTCGCATTAAAAAGACGACTTCGCTACGGTGTTTTGGGAGCTTTCAAAATAATCCCACTTTCTTACATAAAAGGTTTGGTTAGATTTAATACTATCGTCTCACTATACAGTACTCGAGGGCTATTAGCTACGAGCATCATAACTTAGAACCACAGTCACCCGACGCATTTTTAAAGGGCGATAACTAATGCGGCGGCAAGACTTAAGAGCATATTTAAAGTGCACTCCCTCTACGCGAGACATTATTCATCGGACTCTTTTTTTGGCTGCACAAACAGTTGATAGATCGGCAGTAATTTTGGGAATGTCGGGACCCGATACAGACCTTTCGCTTGCAAGGCAAGGGTATTACCTGCTAGGCTCCCCTCCCAATTATATAAATGGACTAAATATGTGGTTAATATTTAAAATGAGGCCCAGTGGCTTAGTTGCAGTGCTTCGCATTGCCACGCCACAGGTCCGGGAATCGAATCCGGGATTCGGCGAAGTTGACCCATCCTTTCATCCCTTGAGTGGTTCGATAAAGTGGGTACCTAGCATGCTTGGGAACGAAACACTTGGGGTTCGCGTGAGGCAGACCACCTTACAAGGACAAATGTCTAGCACCCCAGAGCCCTATGTCACGAAAGCCCAAGCTGAAATGGGCACGGTAGGCCTTTGCTCAGTAATGGGCTGTTGCTCCGAGGAGTTTATTTTTTTAGTTTAATATTTAAAATATTTGTCTTTATCAATCTTTAAAACCATGGTAAAACGTGGCTTCCAACATGATTTAGCTTCATTACGGTTTCAAGTTAAACTTTTTCCAGGACGTCTTCTAACAAAGGGAAAGGACGCTGGCACAGCGATCGTGAATTTGGGCCTCGCTTTCCGATTTACACACTAAATTCTATTTAAAGAAAATAATTATATTTCGCATTAATTAGATATTTTTGTTCGACATAATTAGATATATTTTTCTATCACTACTCAGCATTGCTTTGCAATTTCTTTTTAATTTTTTTTTTAACGAACGTAGTGCATTGGACCAACATGATCAATTTTTGATTATAATGGTTATGATCTCTGAATTGAGTAATGTAAAATGAATTTTTCTGTAAATTTTTAAGAAAAAAATTGAGTACAACCTTTTTTCAAAAAAAAAAAATGACTATAAGTATCGAAATAATAAAATAACTAACACAGATATACGATATTTCATTAGAATAAAGACAATAGCTTAAAGCATCAATTTATGCATTTATTAACCATTTTTTCAATGATTAAAAGTATGTCTTAATTACTATTTCTTTGATTTTCGAATTTAAAAACAAGAAATAATTTATGAAAGATAAAAAAAAAATCAATAAAACTTTTACGAAAAAAACTTACATTTGGTTCTATAGTGGAATTCGAAACTAAACTCTTCGCCAAAAAGGAAGCTTAAAAGGTTACATTCCTAAGGCATATTCCCAAAACGTATATTTATGATCTCAGGAAAGAATAGGCAAACTTTTGAATACGTGATTTACGGGCCTAAATGCCTTCTTAACTCTTCTTCCACTATTTTTTCCATAAATAAAATGAGGCTTTTTCCCGGCTTTTATGCCTTATTTTGCCTGGAGATTTTTAAAAGAAGCAAGAAAATCTTATTTTCCATGGATTTAGTGCGCAAAGTGGCATAGAAGATTTCATAAATTTATGGATAAAAATTTTTTGTGTGTGTTTTTGAAAGTGCCGATAAATTTTTTAGGGTTTAATTACTTGATTTGCTATTTATTAATTTATGGAAAATGGTATTTTTTCGACAAAGGTACGGTTTAGTAATTTGCTATTAACATATTTATGAAACCCCTTTTGTGAGTGTGCTGATACAGACATTAGTTGCTTGCCGTTAATGGTATGTCATTGAATATTCTTTAATTTAAGGAAATTTCACGTATAGGAAGTTTACTTTTATTAACAGTTTGCGATAATATTTCATTATTTGTAAGGGTAGATACATATATATTCCGGCTTGTGTGCTTGATCAAAAACCCACTTTTTGCCTTTGTTAAGTAAGACAGACACAGAAAGAATTTTTATATGGGGGGAGAAAGTCTTTTCGAGGCTCGCATGGTAAATAAGCAAGGACGTATAGTTGACTAATGTAATTATTACCTTTAATAATTTAATTTTCTTCTAAAACTTTAAAAATGTTTTTCTCCTAAATTCATTTTTTCCCTTCAAGTTAATTAAAATTTAAAATATTAACTGCGGTCTAATATGACAAAACGCAAATGAAACCAATAAGAAATCAATGTTAATATTTCCTAGAAAATGTATGAATTCTAATAGCTAACAAAGAAATATATTTCATTCAATGGCGTGCCTTCAGACTTTCAAAAAAAATTTTATATTAAATTTTAATTAAAGTTTTATAAACTCTTTTTGTTGCATCCCATACATAAATCCGTTATTCATGATTATATTAAAACTCTCTAAAAAAAAACTTAATGCGACTACAGGGCCGGCCCCAGGGCAGGGCGGTCCGGGCGGCCGCCCGGGGCGCAATGATCTAGGGGCGCCAAAATCACGGAAAATGAAAATAAACCGATAAAAAAATTAAGTCACAGGGTATCCTAAAACTTAAAAATTCCAAAATAGCTGAAAACTGTTTTTAAATCGAACCGTTTCAAAATTTAATGCCTCAATGTATGATAAAAGTTAAATAAATAAACAAATTTAATAAACCTTGCTACATTTAAAAATATACCGAAAATAAGTTCAAATCAATTATAGTAACTAGAAAGTGAAATGCACTCAGATATTGTTTCACGACTTCTTATCTGCACGCACGGAAACTTTTTGAAGTTTATTCAGTTATTGGCTGAGTTTCATCCAAAAATGAATTAACACGTTCTCAGAGTCCTCAATAAAGAAGAAATGAAAGCTACATATCAAGGGAAAACTATACAAAACGAAATAATTGAATTATTGCATGAAAACATAAAGCATCACATCAATGAGCAAGTTCAAAAGGCCCAAATATTATTCCGTGATTCTTGACTGTACTCCCGATGCACTAATTTCGAAACCGTACGTCATCCTGTCAGAGGCAAAACAAGAAAGTTTTTTGTATGAGGGCCCGGATAAACCCGTTCAAGACCTCAAACAAAAATATAAAATAGATATTTTTCACAGTATGGATCAAGCAATAAATTCCTTGGAAACCAGATATAATTTATTAATTACTCACAGTAATTATTCCAGCCTTTTGTATAATATTTTTGGTCTAAAAGACATGCCCAGAAATGAGCTACAGGCACATTGCAAAAATTTGGAAGTAGTTTTAACTGATGGAAATTCAAGTGATATTAACACCCTGCCTGAAACTAGCCGATGAAATAAGGATTGTTTCGTCATTATCAACAAAAAAATAAACTCCTGCTGAAGTTTTTTAGTTTATCGCTACGCTCAAATTCGCACCAAACCTCAGCAGTCGGCATTACTGCTTACATTGCCAGTCACTGTGGCTTCAGGGGAAAAAGTTTTTAAAAACAAAAAATAATTTTAAAAAATCGCAGAACGATGGAGACGCAAAATCGGCTTAATGGATTGGCTATAGAACACCAAATTAGTGACAAATTAGACTTGAAATCACTGGTTCGTGAGTTTCCAGAAAGAAAAGTTAGAAAAAAGGGCATTTTAATTACTTTGGTTAGTTAGAATTTATTTAAAATATGAGATATCAGTTTATTTCATTTTTTTCCCTTAAGTGCCAAATTGGTGATTTTGTAAACTGATATGAGTTTTTAATAAAACGTTTTTTTAATGCTTCCTTGACTTACTGATATGGTCGCATGAGATTCACCTAAAAAAACGGGTGGGGGGGCGCAAAATTAAGGTTTTGCCCGGAGCCCCAAAATGTCTAGGGCCGGCCCTGGCGACTAATACACAACAGAGAACCTGATCATTACCATGATAACGAAAGTTATGAATTTATGATTAATTTTTGATGATGTTTAGTATAAAAAACACTGCAAGCCATGAAAAATAAATTAGTTTTTCTTCATAAAATATTCATTGGTTTTATCATGAAAAACCGTTTCTTCGAAAATACATTGACTTAAGTCCAAAAGTAACAAATTTCAGTATTTTCAACAGCATTTAATTTAAAATATCGTTGTTTAATTTCCCATAAAATGCCGTTTTGCGAAGAAATTGGTGTATGTTTAATAATGTATTATTGTACATTGCTTGGACACGTGAAAATAAAATTTATGTTACTTTTGTTTAGGTGGCTTTTGTAAATGTATTAAAAATTACTCAAGCCAGTTTATCTAAGAACTCATATGTTTCTATGGAAAATTTTTGGAGCTTAAAATTTAGCAGGCAGTGAAATATTTTTTATTACTAGTACCAGAAAATAATTTGTCATACTTGTTTTTTTATTTTGGTAAACTTAAGTACAAAGCTTAGAAATTCGCATTTTTTTTTTCATACCAAGATTATTAAACAACAATTAAAAAGAAAACTTCCAAACATACTTTTTGATTATCATTCAAACAGATAAAACCGACAGCCTAAATTGTTGTAATTTTCGGTTGCTCATTTTGAATGTGAACATTTTCTTAGAAACTTTGATTTTTATACAACCTAAATTTGCACCAAATCTTCATTAAACTTAATCGTTTTTGAACTATGCTTTGCACATCCAGACAAGTTTTAATCACAGCTCCACAAGTTCACTGAACTATACATTTCCTCGAACAGTTCTTTATACATCGATATTCGAAGGGTCATGCAGCTGCATTTTAAGTTTGTTAGAGGAAATTGTAAAACAATTGGAAAGTATTTTGACCTAAACATGTTTGATGTCAACTGCCAAAAGCATTTTTTTGCTTTGTTTTGCTGAAAGTCTTTTCAAGTTATTGGAGGATCATAGAGCTTTTAGAGGCACATATATTTTTTTTAAAAGTGGACAAATTTTTATTAACAGAGTGGTTTTATTCGAGAAGTTAAATCTTCTATGTTTATGTATAGATAATATCTGTATAGGTCTATCTACCACTTCTGGTCAACGAATAAGTACATTTAATTAAATGTTGATGATATCTTTAGTAAAGTTTTTAATCAATACTTTGTATCTAAGATAATCATATTTTTATAAAATAATTAAATCTTCAAGCAGTTTTATGCTACGTAAATTATTCAGTACCTTAAAAAAATTCCTTTTCAAATGTTTTTAAAACTGCATCTTCATAAAGGCATGCCTATTTATTAAACTTTTTCGATTCCATATATTTCGATTGTGCCATTGTTTGTTTTATTAATATTGAAATAAATATATTTAGTTTCAAGATACGAGATCAATAAATATAGTGAGTGGAAAAAAATACATTACAAAAAATTAAACATAAATACTTCCCATTGAAAAAGATATTTTCATTTTATCATTCTCAATTGAATAAAGTAAACAACCCATATATGTTTTATTTAAACTCTGAAGTGTAAACCAAACATACAACTTCAAAAACCAATAACAATGCTTTATCACACACTCTAGTTCAAAATATAGAATACAAGAGGACAAACGATATTTCTTTCTTACTTGCATTTCATTCTAACTGTTGCCAAAAAAATATACTAAAAGATAATCTAGAAGGGTTTTTCCCGCCTTACGCCCTCTGACGTTCGATTTGTAGTTATGGATCTCTAGCATGACTCATTTTAAACATTTCTAGGAAGAATGCTTCCATTTTCTTTCCAATTTTTTTGCTTCCATTTCATTTCCCAACTTTTAAAAAAGAATTAAAAATAGTATTGGTTACATGATTGTAATCATGGAAAGATTTAATTGTAATCTTGTTTGAATTAATAAAAAAAACTAAAGTACCAATCCAAAACATTAAATTTACTATTTAATCTAGGATTACTATATGGTTTAAAAATATATACTTCAAAAATGTATGTTGGCAATATAAATCTGACAATTAAGTATATACGCTTGACTGCAGGGCCTGACTTAAAGATTTGCCGCTTGTAGACTACGATTAAATTTATTTGTGCTTTTTTTTTGTTCGGCGTCTCAATGGTGTTTCTCCTTCCCCCACTTCCGTTGTAAGATATCTCAGATATAGGTTTCTTGACTATTTTTTCAGTTTACATATTAGAATCATCTATGTAACTTTACACTTTAAATGAAAAACGAAATAATCAGAGAATTTTTCAACGGTTTTACATTTTTTTTCTTTCAACTTCCAAATCCTGGGAGAGGGAGTATTTGCCTTCGCAGCAGCCAGTTTGGTAAAATATTAGTACTATATATACATTTACGGTTTACGCATTAATGAAAATTATTTGTTTTGTGATATTAATGATATTTTTCTGATAAGAAACTTTTATTTTTGTACCAGTATCCTTATAATATTTTTTTTATTCTGAATGCTGCTTTAATTGGTCATAAAATTTGTCGCCTCCGAAAATTCGACGCTCTTGGCTACAGCCTACTAAGCCTGTATAGAAATTCGCCCCTGCTTGACTGCTATAATATGCATTTGACAAATATATATGTACGGCTGACGATCACATACGTTTGACAAATGAATGAAATGTACGTGTTACGATTACATACGTTTGTCGATGAAGATATACGCTTGTCGACGATGATGTACATGTGACAATTATATACATTTGACTGATGTATGGATAGGTACGTGTTACGATTACATACGTTTGTCCTATGACGTCATACTTTTGTCCATGACGATATGCGTTTGTCGATGGAGATATACTTTTGTCGAAGATTATATACGCGTGACGATTATATACTAGTGACAATTATATACGTGTGACGGTTATATACGTTTGACGGTTATATACGTTTGACTAATATATGGATAGGTACGTGTGATGATTACATAAGTTTGTCGAATATATACGTGTGACGATTCCATACGTTTTTCGCATATATACGTTATACGTCTTACGACTCAGTCAAATGCATGTAAGAAACTTCCAGGGGAAAAAAACCTCAGGCAAATCATCATATTCAGAGCTACTCCCCTCTAACGTCTATATATCCACATCCACATCATATATAACCACCTACGGTTCCTTTAATCGAAAAGTTCTGGTTTCTGCATTCCTCGCAATAGAATATATATATGCTTATTTGTGCTTTCTTCGAGAATGGGCTCCGATCTGTTATTGGTTATCTCTTTGACGTACAAACTTGTTATTGGTTATCTCTCAAACGTATGAAGGTTTTATTGGTGCGTTTAAGTTTATCCTCGACTATTTGTATACCATTGTGAATAGGATTCAGGTAGTTCTTTCTTCTGGTCTTTCAATTGGTTTGAACGTTTGAGTCTCAAAGATATCGGATATATTTTATTGCTTCGTGAAAAAGATAGGAAAATGAAATAGCTTTGCTTATTTTTATTACTTTTTTTGTAGAGTTTTAGAGAATTTTACGTTGCAGTAGTGAATAGAACTTGCTTATAGATATCCAAAACATTGAGAGAAACTTAGGCAAAAAGGCAAAAGTGTTAATAATGTCATGAGGTAGAAAGTTTACCAAAACGTTGAATTATGGCTTCTTTTTTTTTGTCATGTGTTTTTAGTTCAAAAATAGTTGTTATGCATAAATAAAATTCAAACGTTTTAGAACTTTTAAAATTCAATGAAGCATTGAAAACGTTATGATTTAATTTGATTTATTACCAATAACAAGCTTCCTGTCCATCCGACACCTGTCAAAAAACCAATTAATAAAAAAATATCATTACAATTTCTTCCACAGTTCATATGAAACTAACGATGTTATTGCAAGGACCGACGGCAGCTGGCAAAACCAATATTTTATTTGCAATTGTATCCTACAAACAAACAAAAAATAGTCCAAATAACTATAAAGCTGGTCGATTTACGAACCAAGTGCAGCAATGCTGTTTGATATAAGAACAAAAACCCCATTCCTTTTATTTCTATTGCTCACCAAGCAAACTGTAACCTTATTCGTATGGGACAAGATGGCGTCTGAGAGATGCTTTATTTTTTTTACTTAACTAATTCTTTCTCTCTGGGGGACAGAAGGTCCTGTTAAGATTCCGATTTCTAAGGATGTTAAGGAAACAATCGAGAGTTAATTATATACTGTTTAAACCAGCCATTGTTTCAAATGTATGATTGTATGCTTTTTGCTATACATGATAAGTCATTAAAATCTTTTATGTTTGCATTTTATAGTATATTCCTCTAATTTTGTCATTGGAACAAAACTTGAAAGTACAATTTTAAGAGTAACGCTTTTTAAAGGGAAATTTTTCAAAAAGAAAACAAGTTTTAATTAATCAAACGAACGTTCAACCTCTTTTTTAGTAGTAGCAATAGAAATTTTTTACATTTAGTGTTAACTAAATTAAACGCTCACATTTAAGGTAAACAAATTTAACAACACCACAGGTCCTAACTTAACTCTCCTAGTTCCAACATTCATAAATTTTTAAAAAAGTAAATAGTCAAACAGTTTTTAATAGTACAAGCTTATGAATCTCAAATTTAATGTTAAATATATAATTTAAAAAAACCCACATTTATAATGTAATATTACACCAGTCATTCAGAGAAAGAAAAATTATTCCAAATAGAGAAAAGCAACTTACGTTATTTTGAAAAGAACTCTCGTAACATATCATAACAATTCCCACATTTAACGTTAACAAATTTAACAATCCCACACATAATGAAAACAAATGTATCAATTCCACATTTAATGAACACAAATATAACAATCTAACATTAAATGGAAACAAATTTAACAATCTAACATTTAATGGAAACAAGTTTAACAATCTCACACATAATGAAAACCAATTTATCAATTCCACATTTAATGAACACAAATTTAACAATCTCACATTTAATGGAAACAAATTTAGCAATCTCACATTTAATGGAAACAAATTTAACAATCTCACACAAAATGAAAACAAATGAATAAATTCCACATTTAATGAACACGAATAAAACAATCTCACATTTAATGGAAACAAATTTAACAGTCCCACATATAATGAAAACAAGTGTATAAATTCCACATTTAACGAACACAAATTCAACAATCTCACATTTAGTATTAACAAATTTAACCATCTCACATTTAGTGTTACAGAATTACTATATTCTTTCACAACGAACAGTTACTTGAAACAACGAACGTTCCTTAAAAAGAACGATCGCAACCACAAATCAGAACAATTTTCCGTAATCACCGAAGGTCAAACGTAATATCTCTTCCTGGTCGTCTCGAGGAATTCAGCAGTTTTTAGAGATAGAATCCCCGTCGTTTTGTTCGGGACATGAGTCGTCGTAACTCAGGGTCAATGACTCAAGAAATCAGCCATTGTGTTGTTGTTCCAAAGATCGTTCTGAACCGAACAGATTGGAAACATGTTCCATTTGAGGAATGCCTTCGGTGATGTTCCGTCTCGTCAAACATTAGATAATATCTCTAACGGAGATTTTTTTTAAGGTTTTTTTTTTTTCGGAAGGAATTCGAACGCGAATAACCAGATTGCAAGTGGGTATAGAATGTTTTTATAGACGTATGAAATAAATTAAGTGAAAGAATATTGAAATTTTTTTTGTAACGGTCTTGCGGGAGGAATGTTTCGTTTCTGGATGCGATTAAATTGAATGTCGTAATTAGATAAATAAACAAGATGCGGAAAACGAATTTAATGTAATTTAAATTTGTTTTTGAATTTACAAATATTAAAAGAAAAATTCCATGCTTTGATTTCCATATTCTCAGCAATGTCGATATTAATAAAAAAAGTTGATTTTTTAATATCATTAAATATCATTTTTATTATTATTTTACTAATTTGTTTTTCAAAAACAATTAAAAAAATTGACTTAAACGACATTTCATGAATAAAATTGATTTTAAAGAAAAAACACACTATTTTTTATTTCGCGTTGACAGTTAATAACAAAACCTCAAACTAATAAAAATATGTTTGCATAAAAATGAAAAAGATTGGAACTATTATCGTTTGCCAGGGAAGAAAAGCTTTTTGAAATTGTCTAACAATGAATATTTGTTTCGAAGAGTATCAAAAATATTGACGCACATCACGCTAGGGGTAAGTGGTGTACCTTGGGCGTATGTGTACCTCGAACCTATGCTTATTCTAGCTCGAATAGCTTAGATATTGAAACTACACCACATGCAGTTATAGTATTTGCTACCAGGGATCTCAGTGAAGTTCTATCTGTTTGTTTAAAAGGTTAATTTATTAAGGAGGTTTCGAAAAACTAAATTCACAGTTCAAAAGTAAATTTTTGTCAGATTCTTTAGTGTATTTTTTTACTCAAACATGTAGTGTTTATTCGGAAACGATGGTTATGCAATATAAAGCAAAGTTTTAGCTATAAAACAGTGTGCTTGAAATTAAGTTAAGTCTAACCTTAACTTGGTGATTAACTAATTTGTTTTTAATATCCAAGTGGTGTACCTCGAACCTAATACAAGTGGTGTACCTTGGACTGGTCCAAGGTACACTACTATAGGTCTTATGTGCTTCAGATTGTTGAAAACCCTTTTTAAAATTCAAGTAAATTTTTTCCTTTGAAAAATTAAGTATTTTAAGCTATTAATATGCAACCATGATTTGTAAAATCTAGAAGAATGGAAATTTGTAAGAAATTTTTATTTGGTGTGACAAAGATTTTTTTTGTAGTTAATTATTTAGATTTATGGAAGCCGATAAAATTTTTACCATATTTATATAATATAGAAAATAATTATTGCGTGCTAATCTAAAAAGATATTTTTTCATAATAAATATCTGAGAGCAGAACATCCTTTTTACGTTTAACACAGGGAGGAATATTTGAGTTGTTTTTCAAATTTAAGACAGAAAGACAGCCAAATGTTTTTCGATGGCATGAAATAACAGTTTGATTTTATGCTGCATTTTAACGGATACACCTGAGAAAGATTGCATTGCAGCTGAAAAAGCAATAAGGGCACTAAAATATATAAGTCAATAAAACCCCTTACTAAGCCGATTGACCTAACATAACCAATTACTACAATCTTGGCAAGAAATAAGAGTAGGCTGTAAAATGTATTTTTGAATTTTATGTCACTAATAAATATTGGTTTTCGGACTGTAAATCGAGTCTCTTTACCTGTTAATAATTGGTCCAAGGTACACTACCGGTTGGACCAAGGTACACCGCCGGTGGTGTACCTTGGTCCTAATTACAATTTTCTGTATTTATTTTTGTAATAGTTGAAATCATTTAAATAACATGTTAAAATAAATATATGTTGTGTATAACAACATAAAGTATTTAGTAAAAATATTTTTATTCACTTTTTGCAAGTAATTAAGAAAATAAAAATTGAATAGTCAAAATAGGTCCAAGGTAACCCACCTTCCCCTATAGCTTACAAATATTAGTGAAACAAAATTTTTAATGGTAACAAATCAGACATGTTTATGCACCATAAAGTTTTAATCCTTGTTTATTTTGTTACAATGACTTAAATACAAACACAAAACAAAGACTAAACCATTTAAATTAAACAAAGGACTCAACATCATGAATGAATGCTCATAAAGACCAAAAAGGGGATAAGTCACAGATCACTCAACTTTAACCTCTTAAGACCCAAGCAAAATACTACACGTATATTCTTAATCTAAACATACTTTTCATACAAATATATGCTAAAAAGTATGTTTTCCAAAGAAATTTTAAAAAAAATTATGTTTAATAGTTACTAGAGACGTGCCTTAAACTCTAAAAATACACATTTTTTTGCGCTATAAATGCAACAAAATAGGCCGTATCACTTATTTGTAGTTAATAGATTATTTTATCATTGTTTTTAACGAATTTTTTTAAATAAACAACTAAAGAACTATTGTAAAGTTTGAAAAAAATTAAAATATTATTTTAAATAACTCTCATATCGTATTGACGCTCGTTAACTTCGTTTTTTATAGAAATAAATGACTGATACCAGTAATCAAAGGCTTGAAACTGATATTTGGATCTTCTTCTATCGGACCACGTCAATTTCGGAACTAATTAACGCTTTAATTGTTTTTGGGGACGTTTTAAAAAATTTCCCCAAATGTTGACGCCAGGTCGCAAGAGGTTATGGTTACATTAAGCTTTTCGTGTTCTGATTGTCTGCTTTTTCCGATGTAAAAACACAATTTGATTATACTTTTCAGGGTTCCGAACAGGTTTCGTTCCTCTCTTTCGGAAAGGTATCAATCCGAACCGGACGGATAGTGTTATGCAAAATAGAGCTTCCTTGGCCCTTATTAACTAAGTTGGACGAAAGACTTATCCCCTTTTGAATCTAACAACGCCCTCCCTTACTCATGTCAATACAAATTAAACACTTTTCAGGGTTCCTAACAGGGTTTCGTTCCTCTCTTTCGGAAAGGTATCAACCCGAAACGGACGCATATTGTGATGTCACACAGAGCCTCCTTGGCCTTATTAGTTAAGAAGGACTTATCCCTTCTTGATTCTAACAACACCCTCCGTTACTCATGTTAATTCAAATTAAACACTGTCGTGGAAACAGTTAATGCTTTGCTCTCTGATTAAAGCGTAGTTTAGTATGGGAAGAGGCATCTGCCTGTGTTTTGCGATAATTAAATCCTTCCGCTTTTCTGGATGAGGATTTTTTTCCCCAAAGCTTCATTTTCAGGTAAATGGAGCTGAGGATGTGAGCTTTAGTTAGAGGAAAGGTTTTAAGATAGGTTGAAAACGATGTAACGTTAGTAAAAAATTGAGTTTTATGCTCGTTAATAGGCCATTGGAAGGCCATTGGAAGGGCCTTAGTTGCGAAACTCATATTCTTCAATGTTTAACTAAGATATAGGGTCCGGCTCGTCTATTGGCGATTTCGACTGAGGAAATTGAATCGGCAAAAAAGTCGCCATTGAAAGCGATGGACCCTGTACCTTAGTTATACAGTTATACTGTGGAGACTATGAGTTTTGAAACTAGATCCTTCATTAACACTATTAGGCCTTTTATTGCATACAACCCTTCCAGTAATTCTACTGCTGCAATGAGAATGTACGGTACCAAATTTTTGTTTGCAATTACGTGATTAACACAGGTGAAACTCGGAAGTTCGGTTTTCGCCCCCGTCCCATGATTTAGCTTAGGAATTGTTTTCCCCAATAGATTAACATAGATGGAAGACTTTGGTGTGTGTGGAGATTCGACTGCCGTCTACAATGCTCCTTAAAAAGTAAATGCAAATCTCATTCAATGTAAACATGTTTATACTTTTGGAAATTAGCTCATTCTTCAGAGGGTTAACACAATAGCGTTGCAAGTCTCGTATCTTGAACTTCTTCGTCCGATTGGATTTGGGATTGTCAATTTCTCCAATAAAAGCAAGGGAATATATATCTTATTTATATTTGGAGCCTTGATATGAAACTCAATATTGAAATATTTACGCTAATTAATGAACATTATTAATAGCCTTGTGACAAAAACATGTTAATTTACTATCTTCTAATAATTCGTAAATGTAGAAGCACTTTTAGGTGGAAACGCTTTAGTGGTATGCATTTCTAAGAATTTAGTTAGAAATATATATCTATTACACTTTTCAGAAGTATTTATTAGAAATGGATATCAATGATATATGCTTCATATGGTTTAGTATGTAAATCAGGGTTAAGTTTTTTTAAAACCATTAATTGTAGAAATATATTTTTAAATGCATAAGGAAATAAATCTTGCTTTAAAAGTAAAATTCAAATATCATGGAATAAAAACAAATATGTTATTAAGAATTAGCTTACTCCTCAGAGAGCAAGCAAAGTCGCGTAATAAGTCTCGTATCTTGAACCTTGGACAAGTTACTATGCATTCAAGTCACTTTTTGAACTGGACACATAAGTTCTGGCTGGAAATATTTCCTGTTCCAACTTTGTCAAACGTTATTCAGACAAAAGGTTTGCGTTTGTGAGAACAATTTGCACACAGAAGAAGTTTTCTCGTTCTACATTTGCATATTTTTTCTATTTACAAGAATTTCTTGTGAAAAATGTAAAGCATGATTTACGTTGTAGAAATAGAGAAACCGAAAGTGTGGTAAATGTAAAAAAATTCAAAACTACATCGTTAATATTATTTAACATTAAAAGTTATACTAAAGTTTGATATGCGCAATTATATTAAACACTATCAATTGTTGTGGTTCTGTTGTAATTATATTATATGACACAAGCTGGAGTTTTCATAAAAATGCATGATTAAAATTTTGATTTATATTACCCTCATTAAAATACGTGTTTTTTATACCCCCTTTTCCTTAGCTTATATTCTTTATTAAAATATATTATACAAACAACTACGTGTTTTAAGTCTTTTTTTTTTAAATAACGTTTAACATTTACGGAGAAGCACGTCAATTTAGTGGAAATTGGTGTTTTGAGACTAAAATTAAATATTGTCTATGTACTATGAATGATTTGTCAAGCTTTATTGTTTTTTTTTGTAATAGTTTACTAAAAAAAATTAAATACAAAATGCCCAAAAATTTTCAGCTGAAAAAAAAGGGCTTTGAAAGACCTCCAAGCCCCTAGTAGTGTTAGTACTCTTCCTAGACCTAGTACTCTTCCATTTTTTTTGTACAAGTAAACGACTGGTACTTTTTAGCTGCTTCGGTATCAGTGTTTTAAAAATACGTATTTTTTTTCTAATGGGGCTGCAATATTAGCGGTCAAGCCTTTGCAGACACGGCGTATTCCCAGAACTGAGAGTCATTTTTTGGCACCATCTAAGCGACTCTCGCTACCGACTTTGACGCGCAAATAACAATGGATCTGAACTCTCTGTGGATGTTAAAGTATGCCAAGATTTAATTTTGCCGAGAGAACTCAAGCCAAATGGGCCGTCCAGGATTCTTTTACATGCCACATAATCATATGACATGCGTCTCCAAGATTTTGCCGTCCAGAAATTCCGACGACTTCAGCCGGGGCTCGAACCCGCAATCTTGGGCTTACGAGGCAGACACGTTCGAAAAGACATTTAAAAATACTTCAATGTACAATAGAAAAATTATAATTTAAAAAAATTGTAAAAAGTTATGAAAGGAATTCGACAAACATCCACGTATGTGTACCTCTGGAGTGTAGAAGACATAGTGTTATTTAAAAGTTGTACAATTCTTCCCTGCGGCTTATAAAATAGTTTATTTATTAGATAAAAATAATTTCCATTTGGGGCCGTGAGATTTGTGATATTTAGCTAGACAATCCTACTCCGTAATATCACGTGAAACTTCCATAATCCGTTTTTTTATTTTTATTTTAGTTTTGGTAAGTATTAAATGGCTTATTTTAAAGCGACAAAAGTTTGAAATATGACACGGAAAAAATATCAAGTCCATCATTATATTTCACAGGAATTTACCCATATTTTCTCGGTGGAAAACTAAGTGATATTTGACATGACCCCCCTCCCCCACGGGATATTTTGGTGATATTCGGCTCAACTCCCCTTCCAAACGCATCACGAAATTTATGGCTGCCCCCTTTAAGCAAAAGCTTTTGCTTATAAATACTTCTTCCACTCGTATGAAAAATAAACAAAAATTTGATTTCCATTTTAAACATGAAAAAAGTAAAAGAATTTACTTTTCTCTTTACCACTGTAAAACATCATTTATATTCCTTTTTAGATGCCGAACAATTTCCTCGATTTAACAACTTTTGGTTACAAGTGCAAAACAATTGTTATTCCACTCGTGTACGAGCAATTTCGTAAATCAAAAGTATAAATTTAACATTTACAGTTGAGAAATACGTTTTTTTTATGTTGAGGTAATAAAAACTGAATTCGAATTGAACATTTATGGTTAAATATTATAATATTTAGGGAGGTTTCCCTCTTTCTCTCTGTTTTTTTCTTGATGGTAGTGTATACATTGTTACTTTAGAATGTGGTGCACGCATTGTTATTTTATTCACAATTTAAGATACATATGAATCTATTGAAAGTATTGTATCGTGGGCTATTTTGATTGTTAGTTTTTATGAAAACAATTTACTATTTTCAAAATATTTTAGTAAAGAACAGCTATATAATTTTAGTTCCATTTGTCTAACTCAAATTAAAAACTACATTAAAATACTGTTTATTTAAAATTAAATTTATACACTTCAAATAAAAATGAAGTTTCATAACGCTTTTGTTGGATCTCAGAAAGACAAACTCAACATTCACATGTTGATAATGTAATATGAAAATTACAAATTTTGATGGTTTATCTGTTGTTATAGCAATAATTTCTTTCTTGAATAATAACTCTAAATACATATTCATATAATGAAAACATTTTATGCAAATTTTTCACATTTGGAAATCCTGTTTAAAAAAGCAAATAAATTTGTTTATTTTTTTACATTGAAAGTCGGCATGATTCATGTCTTAAGTAATTGCAGTTTTAAAGAATGAAAATAAGGTCTCGATTGGTTAATCAGTGTAGTGGGCATAGATTACAACCGATTTCCATAACCCCCAATAAAAATCCAGAAATAATTGCAGGAATCATTTTACTTCGCGTAAAACAAGCAAACAAGGAAAGAGGTTTTTTTTATCTAAAATTTTTCGTTTAACAAAACATTACTATTTAAAACCGACAAGTCATATTTATGATATTCCGCTTCCCATACGATACACTTTTCAAGCTAACGAAGCGTTTCGTATCAGTGTTAAATCTCGTTTTGGAGACTAGAAATAGAAGTCAGAAACGCGTAACCTTCTACGAATAAAACAGATCATAGATATTCTATTTTGAAATCGGAAGCAAAACTCTACTGGAATCTGAATATAGATAAAAGCGGATAAAGCCGATCTTGGTGGAGTGTGACGTCTAAGAAAGTGGAGTGCCTATGGAGGATCCATAGAGTTAAAAAGAAGAAGGTGGAGTTACTTGGCGACAAAACAAGTGAAGCCGACAGAAATTCGCCAAGCAACCCTAGTGAGCCCAAACAAACAACTCAATGTTAGTTCGTGCCGGAACGGAACGCATCGTTTTATTGATCAAAAATGAATCCCCTTCAGGGACATGTCTAAATTGTGGAGGTGGCGACAAATGGCAGCATCTGTCATTTGTGTATGTGTGTGTCTTGTGTTGTCCTACTTGACGATGGTTTATAAGCGGGTCCATGCGACCAAGCACACAAGCCTGAAAATATATGCCTACCAATCAACGAACCTACCAACCAATCAAAATGACATTCATTAAAAGTTGAAAATGTGTGACTGTTTGCACAGTTGTAGGCCATATTTACACAAGATTGCAATAATCACCTTCACATGCATACTTCAACATCCACAGAGAGCTCAGATTCATTTTAATCTGGGCGTGAAAATTGGTATCGAAAGTCTGGGGAAGCAGCGAGAGTCTGGCTCTCGCTCTCAGTTCTGGGGAATATGACGAGTCTGCAAAAGGCTTCGCCGCCAATATGGCCGTCCTTGACCGTCACTTGTCAGTGGTTATAAATTACGACGTCGTCACCAACGGCTTTCGTGTAGCTCTGGTGCAACTGTAATCTACCCTATACCTTGCCTATATATCAGACCTATATGCTAGTCTCGAAAGCATTTTCCTCCCCTATCCCCGCATGTGGTTTTCTTCGAAACAGTGTGAGCGTGTTTTCCTCCCCTAATCTCACAACAGAACCTCAAACGCGCTAGGTTTAGAAAACCAAAGCACCCCCCCCCCCATTTCCTAGAAAACCAAGCGAAGGGACAGGGGAAGAAAGTTTTTCCGAGGCTCCCATAGTAAATAGACAAGGTATAATCACCGTAAGAAAATAGCGCCGAATACTGCTCCAAAAGCGCTTGTTTGGGCCTACACCAAAGCGATAAATGGCTTCAGTTGGCAAACCAATTTTTGTATTGGTTTTTGCCTGGCGTCATCTCTATCTCCTTCTTACCTCCATGAGATGGTCTTTCAGCTGCGAAAAATTGAAGGCGGCAGGGGAGTACTGAGGCGTCATGTCCTTCCTGAAAATGCCCCTGGGTGCACTTTTATGTATGAGTTTATTTTTTTTAGAAATAGAATATTCTGAATCGATTGTTGGCATCTTGAATGAAAGGAATCGAGCCGGTTTCGATATTTGAATCGATTGTTGGTGGATTGAATGGAATTGGAAATGTATCGATATTTTTTGTTATAATATGGAATGTTATTTTACTTCGATTCAATAGTATGATTATATTAATTCTGTATGAGTTTAATTTTGTAACTCGTAACTTTATAAATACTAAATGACATATACTTTTGTAGGAGTTTATTTTTCAGAAATCGAATTTGGAATCGATTGTCGACTTATTAAGTGGAATTGATCCGGTTGGTTGGTAGACATATTTTCAGGCTTGTGTGATTGGTCAGAGACCCGCTTATAAACCTTCGTCAAGTAATCGAACCAGTTTCGACACTTGAATTGATTGTTGGCATATTAAATTGATAACGATCTAATTATTTCAATTTAATATAAAAATTATTGGAATTACTAAACAATGTTGGACATTGTACGTTTTCATAGCGATTTTTTCTGCTATTATTCGTATCATGTTTTTTTACATTGTGCAATTTATTGCACTATAATCTGTAAAAAGGTTTATTAAAATATCGAATAATTACTAAATTTAAAATATCCGATTCTTATAAAATATTCTAGATTATAAGTAATATTTCTAACGTTGAGAGAAATAAACCGAAACAACTAATTAGACCGCTGAGGGGAAAGATTGTAAAACTGGAACATCTTCTAAATTCTAAAACAACCGAAGTGGTCAAATTCACAGAAAGATTTCCACACACACTTCTTCTTTCACTAACAATCTAAAAAGAAGAAACGTAGAGAGACATTCTCCAATGGACTTTTTATTTTATTTTAGCGATCTATTTGTCCGGTGAAATATACGACTTTACGTCAGCAAAAAAATAATTTAAGGGTCCGACACATTCCCATCTTTCAACCAGCAGCCACCAAACTACTCAACTCCGCGTAATCTTCTCCAAGCCACGCGACACATGACGAAGAACTTGCCACAAGGAACAAAAGAACTTTCAAGTTCGAATGTTCCACCATTTATGTTCTTTGGTGGTAACTTTTGCTGATGGTGTTTGTGCTTTTGCGAAAAGTTCTCAATTTCTAAAATTTCTTGGAAAAGCCGAGGGGTGTAATTTGAAATAAATTTTTTCTCTAATGGGGCAGCAATATTGGCGGTCAAGCCTTTTTCAGGAACGGCATATTCCCCCGAACTGGGAGCCATTCATCTTTGTGGCACCATATAGGCGACTCTCTCTACCAATTTTGTCTCCCAGACTACAATGAATCTGAGCTCCTTGTGGATGTTAAAGTATGCAGAGATTTAGTTTTGCCGAGAGAACCCGAAGAAATTTGTAATAATATGAACTTAAATTTCTCACTTTTAAGTCGGAGGAAATGTTTTACAAGATTAAATGATATTTATTAGTTTGTATTTTGAACCAGATTCTACAGTCCAGTATAAGCATATATTTTCCCAAAACAGCTGTTTATTGGCACGTAATCTTTTTTGCAGACTCGGCATTGTCGCCAGAATTGAGACCCATTTTTATGGCGTCTAGGTGGCTCTCGCTACCAATTTTGGTGCTCAGTTTGAAACGAATCTGGGCTCTCTGTGGATATTAAAGTATGCCTAGATATAATTTTACTGAGAGAACCCAAGACACTATAAAGCTTTACACATCAGAACAAAGCAAGTGAAAAGATACATCTTAGTTCTTTTCCATGTCGGAAGTGAAATAAACTATAAAAAAACAAACTAAAGCGAAGAAAAAAGAACTTTCGAACAAGGACTACGGGACAACCCCCCTAACTTATCTGATACCATCTTTAGTCCCCGTATACCCATCTTGTTTCTACGGAACATCTAACTTTAGAACTCAATTTTAAAGCAGTTTCCTCGACAAGAAAAAATACATATACTTTTTTATTTTCATTGTATCACTACTTCTATTCCAGAAAAAAAATCGTGCCTGAAAAAAAGGCACCAAGATGGCGAAGTGAAATGGCTCAATAAACGTGATTTTGGAACTGGGGGAGTAATTTTTTTAAACTTGACGTTTTCAAGAAGATCGCAATTTAAATTGTTTGTCACAGAGGGGTCGGTTTCTTGTACTTCCAGGGACTTTAAAAGAAAAATAATGTCATCGTTAAATAATAAAATACTGTCGTTGAAGATTGGGAACTTCTCAAGAACTGTAGATAAGAATAGGCTGCATATTTGCAAACCTAAAAAAGGGACCAAGATCAAAGCCCTAGTCACGTGGGTTCGGTGTCACGCCATGGCAGGTTTTCCGGCAAACTACACCAAAACCGAGCTTTAAGTTTGCAGCAGAGAAATGTACTAGGCGGAGGAATCTGCGTAAACAACGCTGCTGGCACCGAAATTTCGCCTGCTCCTATTGGCTGCTCCTTCGACCCTGATATTCGTGCGCCGCGCCCTGTTACCTCAAAATTGAATTTAAAAAATAACTAAGATAACACTCTAACTGAAGCTAAACTAATAAAAATAATAAATTTCTGCTTGAAATAACAAATAAATATGTTTATTGAATGTGAAATACCTTTTTGTATTCGATTCTCGCATTAAAAAATGAGAACCATTTACCCTTTTTCTCGTAGAACATTTGTGTACTGCAACCTTAAGGTCGGTTTGGGTGCAGCATTTTGGAAAATAATGCATTTGCTTTTTTTCAAATTCTCTAAAATGATCGTTGCAAGGTTTTTAAGCAAAACAACGGCTAATGAATTGCAAAAATAAGAAAAATATAACTTTTACAACTATTTTTCTTCAATAAAATTTTTAACGGTTTCGCCAAAAGCAGCGATCAGATGCCAAAATTTACCCAAATTCTGCGAGTCATCTTAGTTCTTCCTCAAGCCAGGATATTTAGTTTTCGATAGCCCGTTAAATTTATTTGTGTCTTTGTGATACTACCCAATCTTTTTTTAAGTACTACCCTAAAATCCTGTTTACGGCGTGTTTTATTTGAGAGGCATTACTTTTGTCGCAATTTAGTTTTAATGGAATGTTTACTCTTGTCGCGTTTCGATTACTTTTCGAGATTAACTTACAGATTTTTTCCCCGTAGAATGTACATTCTGATATATTCGATTGCTATTTGATTTTAATTGTATTGTTAAATGAATTTTAAAGAGGAATTTGTTTCCTAACGGAACTTTAATTATAAACAGCGAGTTTTAAAAATTATGTTAACTTTTTATTTGATATAAGGAAATTAGGTGTTTGAGTTTGCCTTAGCGGTTGTTATATTTATTGAAGTCAAATTTTATATTGTATTGTCTCTCTTTCTTAATTGTTTTAAAATTGATTTTTGTATGAATCAGCCCGTTCTATTCTTCATTGTGTTCATCTATTCTTCATCAAGCATTTCATTCTAAAGGCTTTATTACAGCACCCATAAAATATTTAAAATGCTCCCGCAAAGAATTCAAATAATTTAAATACCTAACAATTCCATCCAAGTAAAATTCTGTTGGAATTTTATTTTATTAAATAGTTTTTTCTTTAATTATGTTCTTGAATTATATCAATAATATTTTTGCATTAAATAAAAGGTACTTTAAACTTATTTTCTTTTGCGAAAAGAATTTTTTCAATTTAATTATACAAAAATTATTTCTGTATTATTTTTGCATTAAAAATGATACGTTTAACTCATTTTCAAAGAAAATGGTCATGCCAATTTCCATTTCGAGTTCAATTACAAATTACCAATACACATCAAATTTTTTTTATCATTATGCAAAATAGCAGTATTTTGTTACGGTTTCCATTTTTTTAAAAAACAATCCAATAATTTATTCATATAAATAGCTGCACCAGTATTGCAAGTAATATAATTTCATCATTAATTCCATATTGAAGAAATAAATTCAGCTCCTACGGTTGAAGTTAAAACAGAATTAAAAACAAGAAAAACTTTATTCGCTCGCGTGACGAACTCGAAAATTCGCTTTTGCGTCACATTACACAACCATTTCTCTTCTTCTTCTTACACACAGATGGGGAAGGGGGTTAATTTTTTCCTTCTTATCTTAAAACCCATTAATCGATAAATCCCGAAAAACGGAAAAATAGAACACACAAAAAAAAATCCCGGTAATGCGTTTACCGATGAATTTTTACTCCTGTTGCCACTCGGCAGTGGAGAAATTGCGTTATTTTTAAAATCGTTTGCTCTTTTCCGCGAAATTCAACTCTCTCTCCACGTAGTTTCGTGCGGAGATTCACCTGGAAGGTTCTCAGGCCTGGAAGCGAGGAACGGAAGGATTAGGATGGGCCTATTATGGAGGTTAGATTGGGTCTGAGGTGCTTTGGCGATATAAGAAATTGAACGTCGCCAACTTGATGCAAAGCACCTAAACGAACCACCATGCCAAGTCGATTTCTGAGGTTCCCTGAGATGTGATCCAAGATCAGAACCCCTAACCAGCAATTATGGAGCAGCCCTTCTTCTGGGGGGTGTGCAGGCTAATGGTGCACGGTGCACGTTAAATCCTTCGTGGTCACAAAGTTCTCCAAGTTCCCGTACCAAATCAATACCCCTGGGGGTGACAAGTCAATTATGGGGATCCTCTAGTTGGCCCCTGCTTCTAAAAATTAAACGGACCCACTTATGTGTGTGTTATGTCTGTTTTACTTTAATAAGCTTTATAAGCGAGTCTCTGACCAAGCACACAAAGCTAAATATGTATGTGTCTACCAATCCCTCCGACCCATGTACCCTTGCTATAATAGACAGGCTCCTGGTGATGCACTTACCATAAGGGGCAAATAGAGCCATGCATTCCACGTAGGCTCGTAAGTGAACATATCCGGTGTCCCTCTTTTGACCTATTTAATGTTCACAAAGTATGATTCTGCACAAGCTTCTCCCGATAAAATCAACAGCAGCAACATTGCTGACTATTGATGACGCTGTTGCGCGAAACATCTAAATCCTTAAGACGGTTTAGTGGTGTAGAGATCGACAATTGACTTCCCTAAGCGAAGTTGTTTTATTTGTTAAGCCCACTTGAAAAATAATGTTCTAATCTTAATTACTCTAGGTTTATTGAATAATTAAAAAAAAATTGATAAATATAGATGGCATAAACGTCGCTAGAATTATCTTCAATTTATAATTTTACAATAAAATCTTTTAGCTGATTTAAAACCAGAATAGCTGCATAAAAGTAGCGGCATTTGAGATAGGTACAGTTATCATATTTAAGAAAAAGTTTCTCAAAATTTCCAATACAACTGTAATTTATCTTCGAAAATCCCCTAAAATTGAATGCAAAGAAGAACATTCAATTACGGAAATCGATGATCTGTCTCATTCCCTTTCACCGCCAAATAATTCGCCAAACTTGTGAATGAGTGTATTGGAAAAGCGATCACGGCTTCACTCCTTCAACTTGTTTTTGCATAAGCTTCAAACCAACAGCATCCGAATCGTATTCTAACCTCCGAGTCTATTAAGTGAATTATTATGGAACACCGCTACGTTCTTAGAATGGATATATACAAGATGTTTCAGTTGAAATCGGCTTTAAAGGACCAGTTTGGTTGATATTCAAGATAGTATATTGATTGTATATTCAATTTTTGATGTAATTCTTCGGATTCCATGAATTTGTATCGAAGTATTTGCAACGATTCTTCGAAATGTCATTTTGCTATATAAAATTCCTTAATGGGCAAGGGAAAAATTTCAGTTATATATATTTTTTATTATTGTAATAATTTAAATTTTAAATGAAAAGTTTTTTATACGACTAAAAAGTTGATTCAGTTGATACTTGAAATTTTTAACTACTATTAGGAAAACTTTTGTAATTTTTCTCCATTTCAATTTATTTGAGATCTTCGTAATGAAAGTAAAACATTTTGTATCGTGTTTATTGCACCCAAAAACGAAAAGTAAACAAGATGAATTTTAAGCATTTTTATTGTGACTATATAAATTGTTTTATAGTTATACTAACTTAGATTTTTGTTTGCATATTTTAAAAAGATGTTTTGAATCACAAAATGTACATATAGGGAGTACATTGTTGCAGCATACCAAATATATTTAAAAATTAAATCCAATAATATAGGAGAGTTTTCTTTAAGAAAAATACACCAAAAACTTTATATACATCATACTAATTAATAAATTTAAAACTAACTAATTAAGCAACCTTAGCTAATATAGTATTTAATGATGACTTATTAAAAAAGAAATTATGCATATAATGACAGAGTGGGTAAACGGTAGTTCTTTTCTTAATTAACTTTTTATCTTCTCATTAGCCATGGTTAATTTTGAAACTTCTTCTCTGGAAGTAACATAGTTAATTTTAATTTTAAAAAGTTGACTGACTAATTTTCATCTAAACTAACTCTATGCTTAACTCCTTTAATAAACTATAGGTATAGATATAAAATTGAATTCAGTTACAGTCGTAATTAAGTAACACATACTAATTAATTCATATTCAATTCGTACTTCAATATATTTTTTGTTTGTTATTTACTATTCTTTAATAAAAAAATGTCGTGAAATATTATACTTGATGGCAACATTGTAAACAAGTAATATTTTTTAGGAATTTCAATTATTAAGCTTGTTAAGTTTGCATCATTGAATTTGAAACGTAAAAAACATAAGGAACTGGAAAAATAATTATTTATTAATATAACCTACATTTATGTACCAGGCGTTGCTCGGTTGTACCTTCAATAACACCATCTTAAACTCCTTATTTTTGCATAAATTTTGCTCTTTTTTCATATTTTTGAAAGACTCGTTACAAAATTAAATACTCCTTACGTATTATAAATAGATTATTTATGAAGTACAATTGTTGGTTATTCATTAAATCATGAAAAATAAAATACATTTAAAATCTATGAAAAACCGAATAATATCACTCTAAAAGCTCAATAGCAAATTAAATAATAATTCAAATAAATTAATATAAACTCCATTAATATAATAAAGTTTATTTTATCTCAAAACATAATAATACAAATGATTATTTATTAATCCATCACATAGACAATTTTATAATAAAACTACATCAGCATACAATATTGATTGATTTAAATATTAATTATATTTAGATCCAATTACAAATGCAACTTAAAAGCTTATTTTAATCTCATCACAGCATTGATAAATATAAAAGACCATCTTGACAGACCATATCTGTCGAACTCGACCTGCGATTTGAAGCATGACAAAATTCCTTCCCATTATCTTGAAATTCAAATTCTGAAGCGGCATTACCAAATCACAACCTTGTCTGAATTTTCTCATCGCGTTGCTCAAAATGTTGTCGTTTCCGAAGCAAAGCGGCATACAACTGCTTTTGTAAGTTTCAAATGGGAATGTTTCAGATGACGTAATGCAATTGTTTTCATTTTACTGTACTGCGATTTCATTGGTGGCTTCGGTTTCACTCTCAAAGTGACCGATGAAGATGAAAAGAAACTTTTCATTCTATGCAAGCTTTCTTAAACAAATTTTTTGAACAACCAGCAGCACAGAAAGAGGTTGGTATTTAGAATATTTTTTAGGTAAAATATTCTTAGAAAACTCATTTTCGAATACCAAAACTAAAGTAATTCCATACAACCAATGAAAACAATGTAAACAAACCGTTGTAGCTGTTGCCATCCATGGAGTGACACACTAACAGCACAATATGGTGAAAATGGTACCAAATGCCAAAAGATTTTGTTATGTGTATGAGGTCATGGTACTAAAAACTTGAATGAAATTTTAAGATGAAATAAGTTTGAAGGATATGTTTCACTTCACCGTGGCAATAGTTCCAGCGGTATTATTTTCATTCTTTGTTCTTCTTGTATTTCATTAATTTTGACAATAATTTTTTCTTTTCAATTAAATATAAAAAATATTTCAATAGCTAAATAATTTTTCAGAGTATATATTTTAATAGCTATTTATTATTTCTTTGTTTGTCTCGTGTTTTTTTCCTATTGTTCTTTTTACGGGAATGCAATCTTTTCTACAATCGGTAGAATATTATTTTCTAAAAGCTAAAATATTCTGAATATAATACGTCATAGATACTAAATATCCGCGATTTTTTATCCGCATTGAGAGTAAACAAATAAAAAATCAATTTCACGAAAATTGTGACATCTTATAAGTTTATTTTCATGGTACAGAACAAATCGGGCTTGAGTTGTAATCAAGATTTTAATGATTTATATTAATGCTTTTTTTTTATTTTAAAGTAGTTAAAATACGCACGCCAGTACTATAAGCTACTCTTTATGAACAATTAACGCTTTAAATTACTTTTAACTAACATAAAAGCTAAGTAAAAGGCGTAAAAAGAAACATATCCTTAAACATTTCATTGAAGCTTAAAACACATGTTCTAGTAACATTTTTTAACATCATATACAATGTGTAACTATCGTTGATAAAATTTTTATTGTCCAATGGGCGTCACCTAGAAAACCAGAAGTGAACATCAACTTACCACCTAAAAAAGTATTTCCGACGACATTTTTGCAACCACTACAAAGTCTCATTCAACTTTGACACTATAAATCGTAACTCTATATTTTCAAGACGTCTGGAGCCTCCGTGCCAACCTAATTTGGGTAAAAACAAACAGTAAAAAGACAGGGGAAAAAGAGCGATTGGTCCGTTAGTTGGAAACTCTTGTAGGGTAATATTTACATTCAAAATTATCTGGATACAATTTAGCAAAAATACACTTTCATTCAGATAAAATTGCGAAATTTTCTCAAATAATATTCAAGTCTGTTAGACCTTAAATGAAATTAATGTTTTAAACATGTTTTCTGGATAGATTCACAAATAATTTATGGAACGCTTTACATCCGCGGAAGGATCTTCTCCGTAGCACATTTCTATTTACGTAATTTAGACTGGCAAGGAGTGTACTTAGAACTGTAAATTTTTTTTAAAAAAAATCGTCGATTTTGGCATTACACCGCTGTTTTGCTAAATTTACACATGCAAAGAACACGAAACGTGGTACAAAATGTCCGAATAGTATCGATTTTTTTACAGAAATTTGACAAGCTGCGTATCATTTTGGATTATGAATGGTGATGCGTCTTCAAGGAGTTCCATTTTTATATTCTTTTTTCGAACGAGAGAAAAAAGTTTTTTGAAAGTATTTTTCTGTTTCATATTTGTTTCTTCAATGCTGTGATATCTTTTTTTGGAGTCAGTAGTGAAGTGTTCGAAAATACCATTCAGTCCTAAAAATATAAAGCGGTTTTTCTAAGCAAATAAAGACTTATTGAAAAATTCAAGTGGTCTAGCAATTAAACTTGGGATTATGAACAACAATACAATGTCGAACAATATTCGAAAAAATGTACATGTGTCTAATTAATGTTTCTAGGGTTTTAAATGCTGTTATTTCAAAATTTTAAAGGAGGAAAAACGTACGAGGAAATATTTCTATGGAGTTTATCATTTTAAACGCACAGCAATTCATTTTAAAAAGCGTATCAGCAAAAGAAAAGATATATCAAGAAGATGACAATGAATCGAGTATGACATAAAAACTTTTCCAAAAAAAGTTTTGGAGTCAACTCCGAAAAGAATTTTTGATGGAATACATATTTATTTGTTCTATTTTTTATTCTATTTTTCTAGACTTAAACTTTCTTGTAGAGGGACAAAACATTAAAAAAATGGATACTGCATATTCTTTTCTCCGATTCGCACGAATTTTTTGTTATGTCGAAGTCATTTATCTTTCGAACGTAGAATCTTCAAATAAATTCAAGATTGTCGGATACTTAACCTTTACCAAAGTCAAAAACAAGAACTTTTCGTACAAACAAAAACAGTTATAAAATAAACCTTTAAATATTCCCCAAGTAAACTTAATATTATAATTAATGTTGAACATCTTAACATTTCTAATAAAAAATGTTTAAATGCCAAATGTTTCAATGCAAGCGCTCAAAATAAACCAAAACCAAAGTTCTATGTAAGAATTAGGATAAAGTCAATACATCTGGAGACAATTAGGTATTGTAATGGAATGGAAAACAAATTTTAGTACTCCAACATATTGAAAGGGAAATTAGGTGAATGAATTAAAAAGAAACCTCTAAATAATAACATTAAATATTTTTCTTGCACCAATTTAAGACTGATTTTGAACAATATTGTGTTATTGATATGATCAGGTTGGTCATTAAACAATGCAATCATTATTTTAAATAAATCATTGTATTTTTTAATGAAATAGTTTAGATATGCTATTGATTATTAACCAGTATTTCTTATGTTTTTTCGTTTGCAATGACAAGTGGTGAAAGTTTGCGGATAAGAATATCGCTTCTAGTATGGGTGGCTGTCGCTGCCTAATACAGATCACAGTCCATTTATTCCTTGTGAATGTAAGCTTCGAAAGCATTTCCCTCCCCCACCCTGCATGTGGTTTTCTTCGAAACGGCGTGAGCTTGTTTTTCCCCCACCCTACTTATGTTTGAACTGTCAAAGTCACAACAGAACCTCAAACGCGTTGTTTAGGAACGACGCTCCCCTCCCTTCTTCCTAGAAAACCTAGCGAAGGGATGGGGGAAGGAAGTGTTTTCGAAGCTTGAATAGTAAATAGACGAGGTATTCATAAAACAGACTTCAGGTGCTAAACTAAACAAATACCGAAATTTCAAGTAAGAATTGGTTTGTTTCACGTGACATAGTTCATTTCTGCTTTCATTCCTGGGTTCCATTAATTGTTTCAGTGATTGGTGGTACGACATATTCCGCCCACTACATAGATAAATATTTTGAAATGGAGATAAAATTACAAAAGTTTTCCCAGTAGTAGTTAAAAATTACAAGTAATCAACTGAATATCAACTTTTTATATTGTATAAAAAATACTTTTCATTTAAAATTTAAATCATTACATTAATAAAAAAAGCAACCTTGCATAGCATCGTAAGTTATTAGATCGATATATCGTTAAATTATGTTTATAATGGCAAATATTTTCCACTATAATAAATGATTAATTGTTAAATGTTTCGCAATACTTCAGATATAAAAGTCCTAGGCATATAAAGAATCTATCATAAAGAAAAGGTCATAAAATAATATTGCTATTATTGCTTTAGGATATCATTTATAAAGAAATAAAAACATAAAACACGAAACTAGAATTTATCAAAGAAAGACAAGAACATATCAAGAACCGAATACCAAAGATGCGATGTTTTTGAGAACTATCGAATTTTGATATCATTAAAATAACACGAAATATCCCTTTCCGATACAAATTACCAAACAAAACTTTTCCGAAAATCGTTCTCAAACCGCAAGCAATATCTTTTATCTTTTTTATTTATTTGCTTTAACTTCTCCATCATCTGGTAATAGATAGATATTTATTTGATCTGTCAGCACATTTTCTCCCCTTTCTATGAAAAAAAAATCCCCATGCCGTAGGGAATTACTAGTTGCTATGACTACCGCAGGTATAGAAAAGTGCCGCGGAGTTGACAGCTTCTTAAGAGTTTGCGCCTGCAGCTGACACTTGTGCCAATCATCACTAGATGGCGCCAGTCAAGTCTGGCGGCCGCCATTAATTCAATCAGCGAAATCCTAATAGACAATCTCAACTCTTCCGGATTTCTAGGGGTTCTGTTTGCGGACGGGTACTAATGTGCTTTTTAAAGAACGGTTACGGGTGATTTAAATTGTGAATAAAGGGCATGTTTCATGTCGTTAATGTCAACAGTTTCAGGCGTATTGTTTAAATTTTCGGTCATTCTGGAATAACCATTTGTTTTGAACAGTCAATATTTTCTTACCTTACTTAAGGGGTCTAAGGAGTCTTTAAAATGTGCAAAGAAGGAACTACAAAGCATAGTTTGATCTTTCATGTAACTTTTTAACTACTCAATATACAAGTATAATTTTTTTATATGTAATTCTACAAGATTTATTTAATATGAAACAAATTTTAAAATTTATGAAACTTTAGCCAAAACTAAAATAAATGATATTAAACATAAAGCTATTTGAACACATTGTGATTAGGCTTGCGCGGCAAATTGTGAGGTCAAAATTGAAGACATGATCAAGAAAATGACTTTATATTGTACAAATATGTACAAACAAAGACTTATACCTAAATTCTCAGCTCAATTTAAATTAGAATTTATTTTAAGAACTTTTTTCTAAAAAAATTTATAAAATTTTTTGAATTTTGATTAAAAAAAATTTTAAAAATTATTTCTAATTAAAATTGAGCTGAGAATTTAGGTATAAGTTCTAGTTTGTACATATTTCTTCAATATAAAGTCATTTCCTTGGTCATGTCTTCAATTTTGACCTCACAATTTGCCGCGCAAGCCTAATCACAATGTGTTCAAATAGCTATATGTTTAATATCATTTATTTTAGTTTTGGCTAAAGTTTCATAAATTTTAAAATTTGTTTCATATTAAATAAATCTTGTAGAATTACATATAAAAAAATTATACTTATATATTGAGTAGTTCAAAAATTACATGAAAGATCAAACTATGCTTTGTAGTTCCTTCTTTGCACATTTTTAAGACTCCTTAGACCCCTTAAATGAATGCTGTGTACAAACTTTTCTTTCAGTAAAGTTTAAGCTTTACTTTGTTCGTGAATCACATTAAATTGTTGTCACACAATTTCGCTGAATTGGTTCGCATAATAAACTGAAGTTTTCCAGCATTATTGACGTTTTGGCAATTCTTTGCATACTTGAAATTTAATTAAATAAAAACCGAAAAAGTTTAATAACTAGCAAGAATAAAAGGAAGTTTTACGTAAATAACTTTACGGCCACGAAAAAAACCCCGCTAATTTTAAGAGTGAGATAGAAGCATCTAATGAAACTGTAAGAATTTTAAAATTGAAGCAGGAGAGTATCATTATCTAAAATTAACACCGGCCTTTCCCCCCTTTAATATTTAAACTGTTACTTCATTTAGTATTTGTTTGTCAAAGGTTACTACATAACTTTCGTGTCTTTTAGCTGGGTGAAAATATCGTTATTAAGTACTGCAATTTTGTATTTAAAAACTTTATTCTTCAATACACTGTATAATCATCTTCAAGACACTACATATAATTGTCGATTATGTATAACAAGTCTTATCAAGGCTCCATTTTTTAACTAGAATTTTAATTAAAAAAAAAAAAACATTACTAAAAAATTGAAGAACCGCATATTTTCTTCCTTTACATTCCGAGTTAGTTTGAAGCGGGGAAATTGGGATGTCGCAATCACTTCCGGGAGAATTTATTTCTAATTTCCGGATAACCGGATGTGGGTTTTCCCCACCTTTCAAGTTTTCCGGACCCCCGTTTATAAGGTTAAGGAAGGAATGAGGGGTCGTCGGTTATCTTAATAAACCCGGGTAAGTTTGATTAGATTAATTTGTGCTGTTGAATAATGGTTGAGTTGAATTAAATTAACGTTGCAGTAGAGCTACAGGAGGGTTATCGGTAATAGAGTAATGCTAGGTTAGGTTTCGAATTATCGTCGCACTAGAGCTACACGAGGGCTATTGGCGACGGGCGTCGTATTTTAGGACCAAAGTCAGGTGACGAGCCAACACCTGAATAGGCATTCAACGCAACCGTTAAGGGCGACATCGTACGCAGCGTTAGGACTTTGAAGGATATTTAACGTGTGCTCCCTTACATGGGGTATTATTCGTCAGACATAATAGAGTAATGTGAAACCTCAGTTAAGTGACGGTTTAAATGATGGAATGACTTGTAGAGATAAGTCGTAAAAATGTATAGTTGTGGTATAAAATAATAGTCGAGTTTTTTAAAAAAAGTACACTCTTAACACAAAAGAGTGAAATCCACTCCATTTGGAGAAGTGCATATTCGACACTGGAAAGGAGTGAATATTAACTCAGACTGAGTTAAAATCACTCGTTTGGAGTGATCCTGTAGGAGGTTAAACACACAAAGGATCCACTCCAAAAGGAGAAGTGCATTTTCCAGACTGGAGGAGTGAAAATCAATCAGACTGAGTCGCTCGTTCGTTTTAAGAGTGTGGGTTATTAGTAATGGAGTAATGTAAAACCACAGTCAAGTGACGGTTGAAATGATGGAATGACTTATTGAGGTGAGATAAGTCGTAAGAATGTATATAGTTGTGGCATAAAATAATAGTCGAGTTAAAAAAGAAATAAGGGATTTTTTAAATCTGCATGTAAAACAATTTTAAAACATTTTAATTTTATAGTTAGTTTACATAATAATTTATAATTTTATTTTTAATTTACATAATAATTTAATTTTATAGTTATTTGTCACAATAATTTAATTTTGTATTTAATTATACATGATAATTTTTATAGTTAATTATAATTTTAATTTATTGTTAATAATACATTTTTATTTAATTTTATAGTTAATAACATACTCAGTATTCATATACAAATATACTTTTATTATTTAGATTGGCTTCAAAGAGTTAAAATAATTACAACATTAAATTTTGTTACCCGGTTTTAAATTTATTGTAATCAAAAATTTAGTCACATACTTCAACTTAAAAAATTTATCTCTAAAAAAATCGCAAATCTTTAATTGACATCGGTTATAAATCACGTTTTTTACTAACCCTGCATATAAAAACCCTTTTTTGTTTAATGATGCGATTCATAATTAATGATGAATTTCACCGCCATTTCCGGCTCGCTCATTATCACTAAGCATTCATAAGAAACTTGAAGCATTACATTTTAAGGGGGCCACTTTGTATGTAACAAGGTGGATGGTTTTATGAGCCTCTTTGAACGAATTAGGGTAACCTTTAAAGCATAAAATATATTCTGTGGAGAAAGAGTAAGATCAGAATGGATGTCGTGGTGAAATTAATGGGAAAACTGATCCGACAGGTGAAGCTATTATCGCCTTTGAGATAAGCCCAAACAAACTTTGGCTAATATTTTGGCGTGGGTTGAGATTAAATTGGTTAATTATGTTTTAATCTTTCTTATGACTGGAAACGTAAGAATCTTTTTTTTATGAACGATTCGGACAAGGTAGACTGTAGTTTTGTTTGTGGCGTATAAGACAACGTATGACGTAGATGTGATTTCACCGTAGGCGTGGTCGTTTCAGTAGTCCATTCAGATAATGTACTGAAAGCTACTTTAGTTTTTGGAATTGCGAAGAGCCGCTCAATTTTGAGCAGTGGCAAAGTGATGAGGCCAACAACTGAGTAGGCATTCAAGAAAAATAACTACATAGTAAACGGCGTCGTAACTTTGAGCCACGGGAGACTTAAAGTGTACCAAGCCCACACATACGAGGCTAATATTTTTTTTATACGACATGATGAGTTCATAGGATGGCTAAGGGAAAGACAGGACCTGCCATAGTATTCTCACGTACAAAATATAGCAAGCTCACGTACTAAAATATAAAGCCTTAAAAATTATTTAAAGAATAATTAATAAAACCTTAAAGAACAAATTAGAAAATTCGCATAGAAATCGCATTAACAGGTCAAACTATCATTTGTTTGAACGTATCAAAGTGATTTTTCGATTTCAAGATATAATCACATTTTTTCTCGATCCAGGCCTCCCCAAAAATTATTGTAACCTCACTGATATATTCAATTCAAGGAATAATAATAAGAAGAAAATATTTTAACAGTTAGGTTTTTTTAAACTCAAAACGCGAAGAAGAAGAAGAAATTGTGCATGAATAATTGAGTCTTAATAAAAATCGTGATTTCTCGCTCCGATAGTTTCGGCTACTTTCTTGGGGGCTTTGACTTTCGTAATGGTTAAAAGTAGGGTTACTGGAATATCTGCGTATGAGGGTTGCGACATGATGCTCTCACCTGATTGGCTGGAGCATAGCCATGCTCCAGATATACGGCGCTGTTATTTTTTTCCCGTAGACATTACACGGTGACTCAGCGAAGCTCTAATAAATCGCATCTAAACGATATAATCAAAGGAACGTAACCACTATTTGTTATTGATTTTGTTTTTAATGATCTATATTCTTCAATATTTATTCTTTTTTGGATTAAAATTCTTTATGATAAAGCTGTAATCCATGTTTTAATACCGGCGTGTGTCATTGCTATGGAATACAAAAGTTGTTTAAACTCGGGAAAAATGTATAAAGCTTTACTTTTTAATCTTTGTATTGTAAATTAAACATCATGTGGACTATTACATTTCTAAAAATAGTATTTTTTATCATTATACTACCAGAAAATGCCATTTTTAATGTCGAAGCTAACAGACGGTATTTGGCATGTCTTTGGCATGCGTTGGCGGAACAATAACTGGCGGGGTAACGTAAACAAACCGCAAATCAAAGTCATTGCTTACTTGAAAGTTGAAAACATTCTTATTTCTTCCAAACTAAGCAACAACATAATGTTTATTTGTGTAAAACTGGAAAAATAACTAGTTTTGTTTTATTGGCGAGTTTGGCTGAGCGATAACGATTTTAGCATGGCTCACCTGCTAAGCTCCTTGTCGTTACCCTAGTTGAAAGAGAAGAGAAAAGTTTTGATACCGGAAAAAGCGCGAAATGTGAAAAAGAAAGTGAAATACGAAAAGGAATTTCTATTTTGGGATATTTTTATTGAAACAAAACTTGACCTCTGACGAAAATGTCACTGATATGTTCGGTTTGGTACTTATTTATTGCTCAAGTGTCGATTTTTTAAAAAAAAAAACTAATATAATTAAATGTTTTCGGCGCAATGTGAAGATTTATTGGCGTAATAAGCTTGGTAAATTATTATAATAGTTTTGCGTGTGGTAAAATGAAATAATCATATGGATAAATAAACTGTTCAAACTAGTTTAGTTTACTTTTTAGTACCATTTCCGTTTTATACATTTTGAATTGTTATTATTGCTAATTAAAATAGGATATAATATTTTTGTCCCTAAAGAAACAAATATTTTGTGAAATATAAAACAATTGTTATACTTTGAAAGTTATTTTAGTCTGTAAATATTGTAAAGTTTTGTTTTTAATGGAAACTGTGAGAATGTGTTAATATATTAAAAAAATTCGGTAAAAATTTATAACATTGTGAATTAAAAAAGTTAATTCAAAGTTAATGTTTACAATTATGTGTTTAAATATTCAATTAATATTTATGTTCTATGTGTTTAAAATTTGTATATTTTCAGTAAAATTACAGTATGTTGCTGTTAGCTAAGAAAAAAACTTACTATGTGTATCTTGCAATTTAAAAACTAATCCATATGATAAAATCCATATCTATTACATTAACAAGCATATCCAATAACGACTTTAAAACAAAGTATTAATATATACTATATTTCTAGATTTTCTAAAAACTATTATATTTCTAGATCTTTTTTACTATATTTCTAGATAAAAAATATGCCCTCTAAAACGTTTAGCAAACTAAAAATGCCACTACTGTTACGAAATATTATAATAGAGTTAATTAACATATGTTTTTGTCGCAAGACTATTAATTACACTCATTAATTAACTTAAGTCTTTCATAAATTAAAGGTATAAAATAATTAGTTTTTCATTTGGTTGAGCATTAAAAAAATTATTAGAGCTTTGTAAAGGAGATTAAAAATAAAATTTTTATTCCTTATTCTTAATCGATTTGGGGAATTTTCGAGCGATTTTTTTATATTTAATATAGTTCATAAATATGAATGAGTTTAAATAAGGTAGCTTTCTTAAATATTTGAAACTAGCAAATCTCAATATTTAAAAAATATTTTTTGGTATTTAATATATCTATTTTGATACATTTAAACTTAGCTAGCAAACACGGCAATTAAAGTATATTTCAAGAAAATTATAATATTTTTTATAAGTTATAAACTAATAATAATACTTTATTTAGATTAAGGATTATTTAAAATATCGAATGGTTTGTTTTCACTTTCTAAATTAACGTTTAAACATGAACATTAAACTTTTAATTAATCGAAGAATTAGTGGATAAAAGTTATGAAATTTTGTTTTTGCCTAGGTACTTCTTAAAGATTTTTATCAACTGTTATGAATAAAAAATTATTAATAAAATAAATTAAAGACCAAATTGACAAAAAGTTCCAGCGATAATTTATTTGTTCTTCTGGAGTTAAATTTGTTTTAGTGAATGAAAAAATTAACACATTTAGTGAATTAAAAATAAACAAATTATTTTAATTGCTAAATAATTTTGGACAATGTATGTTAGCATGAGGAATTTTTTCCCCGGTTTTTCTTCTCTTATTGTTGATTTCGTTGTCTTTGTTTCCCTATTGTTTTTTTTTTTACTTTTTATATTTTTTACTGTAATCTGTAGAAAAGTTTATTTAAATGTCGAAAAAAGTACTTCATACATAAGCTTAATATAATCCAGACTATTATATATCTACGGTTTTCACCTTGCATGAGAGTGAAACTGAAAGATCCAATGAATTCGTTTGAAAACGAAAACTTTAAACTTACATCATCTGATATTACCCAATTGCTTTCATGCGCAATAATCTCGGGTTTCCAAGGATTTCTTAGATTAAATATTGATCTTTCAAATGGAAGATTTTATTACTTTTGGGAATAGAAAATATTTACTCTTCCTACAAACAACCTTCCATTATTTTCTGTCCATTCAGTCCATATATAGAATCTTTTCCCCGATAAACGCCATTTATTTCATGTCACTTCGACACTTTTTTTTTTCGTTCCTTCTTCTATTTCTCGCTTTTAAATCTCGACCGATCAAACACTTGCAAAAATAAGAAAACTTTCGTCGAAAATTTTTTTCTGTTTTGTCTGGCGTCTATTCTGACACCTGATAACATTTCGAACCACTTTTTGAGATTAAAATAAACGGTTATAGAACACTGCTAGCAAACAGCGATTCAAGTTAAAATGTTTACCACTTTCATTAAAAATGGAACACCGTCTCTGAACTTTTTAATTGCATAAAAGTACATTAGAATTCCAAATTCTGTTCCATAGCGTGCAAACGATTTCCGCAATCGCGGTTGAAATGGACGTTGCATGTGCTACAGTGAAAGCATTTTCTAGGCTCCGCTGATGGATGTTTCAAGATTTACAGTTTCAAATCTTTTAAATTTACCCCATGTTTGCAGACATAAAGAGGAATATTCTATTTGTTTCTTTAATGAAATGAAGGTAAACCATTTATTTTGGGCACTTTATGTACACGCAATTTGTGGTTTGTAATCTTGCAAATGAAAAATGAGTCATTTGGTGTTAAAAATTGTAAGAGCAGAGCTCGCCATTTTGGTTGACTAGATTAATGGCGTGTTTTTGGAACTTTTAATGACTGGAATTTTATTCTGAGAATAAACGTGACCGTTATTTTGTTGATAAAACTTTCAAAATAAATTTTAGTTGAAACAGATTAGATCATGATGGTTTAGTATACCTTATCTTTCTAATATTTTTAAGATAAGCACACTGAAAATGCATCTTTAACAGGTTAAGTACAATATTGATATGCATAATTTGTTTTAATTTAAAAATTCTAAAACAACATGCAAAAATGAATGTAAATACCCTTTATTCTCTAAAAAAGGCATAAGAGTAATAGTACAAGAGAAGTGCGCCAAATATTGGCATGCATCAAAATGCTATTGAATTCACCAGCTAAAATGGTTTATGGTATGGTTTCATCTTTGACAAACTCTGCTTTTTCAAACTTAATTTAATGTAAACTGAAATGTAAATGCAGCTTGATTATAGTCTTTAATTAAACACTAATTTAGAATTACAAAAAAAAGCATTTTTATAAAAATAACAGACAATATTTTTTTTTAAACTTTCCGAAAATAAATTAAGATGTGAAAAACGGTTATTTTATCATCACATACATGTTAAATCCACACAAAAAAACACTTAAACTATCTTGTTTCTCGTACACTCCCAAAAATACTCATTTCAAATTCACTTTAAAAAATCCGGGGTGTTTAAAACGCATTAGACGCTTTTTAATAGATTCACTAATCCCCAAAGTCAACCTGGGCTTTCTCTCATCAACTTAATGATAAGATTCACAAGACCCTCTTTCCAAGATCAATTGAATATATGCGTTTGGTCGAAAGGAACTAAATGACATTGTATCGAAATTGAGCTCAATCCCTTTGTCTGCCAAATCCTTTTTAAAAGATTAATGTTGGTTTCACACATGGTCTCCGATAATTTTCGCCGTATATGCGGTGTCGGATGTACACTCTTAAAACAAAAGATTGAAATCCACTCCAATTGGAGAAGAGCACTTTCGACACTGGAAAGGAGTGAATATTAACTCAGACTGAATTAAAATCACTCGTTTGGAGTGATCTTGTCGGAGGTTTAACACACAAAGTATCCACTCCTTTCGGAGACGTGCATTTTCCAGACTGGAGGAGTGAAATTAACTCAGACTGAGTTAAAATCGCTCGTTCGTTTTAAGAGTGTATGCTGTGGTTATGGTCAATTAGGCCTTTCACACGCAGGTTCCGGTAATTTTCGCCGTACTTACTGAAGTTAAGCGGCAATGTTAAGTCAATTGGATCTTCACATACAATGGAAAGGTAAACAGTTCTTTCTGTTTTACATGCGGCTTTCAATCAAGTGTATGGGGCAATATAAAAGAAATTTTATAAAAAATAATATGAAATAAGATAAGCATTGCTGCCGAACATTTATACTTAGCCATATTAAAGCCGTATTCATGCTTGCTGGAAGTCTTTCTAAAATTCACTGGGGTGCCCGAGTGCAATGCGATATAAGCGCTCGTTAAATCTGTCGAAAGTCTAGACGGCATTAGCGTACGATATCCCTCGAGGTTCCATGTTGTGCCCATTCAAGTGTTGACCTCGCCACTTGACCAGTGTTCGAAATTATGGAGCATAATTGGCTTTCTTAAAGCACCTAAAATAATTCTAGAAATAGACACCAGGTAATGATTTCTTACCTTAACATTACATTGTTGCATTAATTAATACAGTCGCTACTTGGTTCAAAACAACACGTAAAATCATAAGTACGATTTCAAATTACGGAGTCCGTCACCAATAGTCCTTTTGTAGATCTAGCGTTTAGTTCAAACAAATCAAACGCATTCCATTACTCGAAACGAAGTTTCAAGATTTGGTTCCTTTTGGAAAATCTCCATCAAATTTAGATAGATTCGAAGCAAGGAGTTAATTAATTACCAGATTTCTTTATTTGCGATCGTTTCCTTATTAAGTTAGATACTTATCTATGTTAATTATTGTATTATCCTTAACTGTGTATTTTGTTTACGCTGTCAAAGGAGCAATTTCATCGTTATAGATTATGAATAGATGAAGGTTTTTTTTTTTTATATTGAAACATAAGAGATGAAGGTTTTTTTTATTGAAACATAAGAGATGAAGGTTTTTCCTTTATATTGAAGCATAAGAAAATACCTTTTCAGGTTGTTAAATTTTTAAAATTTTGATGAAGCCCACTATTTGTAAATTGAATTTATTTAACCGTAATGATAAAAAAAAATACTGTGACACCACTGAATAATTAGATAACGTATCATTACTCATTGTACTACTTAAAATATGGAAGAAAAGTTTTGATTTCCTCAAATAAGATTTTACATAAACAATTTCGATTTTTTTTCAGACTCAAATAGCATCTAATTTTTCTTTAAATTAAAGTTTTGAGTATATCAGTGTTGCACATATTTCTGAATTTGTAATTTATATATCTTTTTTGTCAAAACATCGCAAAACTGTTACTTTATATATTTTACCCAAAAACAAATAGCAAAATGGTGAAATTAATTTGCGACCTCTCTTATGAAAAAAGGGTCAATTTTTTACATAACAAATAAAAGAATTAAGTCGCTACATTTAACTTTTTTTTCAAATAATTTACATTATCCTAAAGCTTTTTCTTTTTTTGTTTAAGAGTGCAATAAATAAAGTCTTTTATCACATTTTTTTTAAAAAAAATTCTTGTGTGTTTTTCATTTCATTGTTAAAAACAAAAGGTTGATTCTTCATTGCATTATATTCACGCTTTTTACACAGTAACAAATTAATTTAATCATTTATCAAAGTTTTTTTTTTTATACTTCGGTCATTTTTTTTCTGTATAATCACATTAAATTAAAAGATGCTAAATTAGATTTCGTTTGACTTATGAGAAAAAAATGTCTAATCAAATGCTACAAAAGAACCTAATAAAGTATCTAAGATACGGTACTAAAATCTATTTAACAGTGGAACAATTTGATTATAAGGGTAACAAAAATGTTAGACAGGAGTTATTTTAATTTAATATAGCGTTGGAGCTCAATATTTGAATATTATATATGTAAATGTATTAAATTTTTCATAATTTTTGCTTTTGGATAACTATGTATTCCGTATAACATTTTTACAAAATAGTTATTACATTAAATTTTGCTATTTGCTCGCGCGTTCTTTATACTAAATTAATATTACTATTTTGTGAAAAAATCTTTCAATTGCATTTAAATTTATATTAAATTATGATGGGGTTTGAAATCATTTATCCCATTCTATTAAAAATGGCATTAATAACTTTTGCGATAAATAGTTATTCGATAAAAGTTTTCTGAAGTTATTAAGAATGATTTAATACTGCTTACAAAAGAAGTCTTAGAAAAAAATGTAAATCTAAAGTAGAAGAACGGTTTCAAATATGCGTCAAAATATTAAAAAAGAAATTGTTATAATTTAAAATATTTAGATTTTAAAAAGTTTTATTGATAAAATCTCTATTTCAGACACGATACACCTATTTATTAAAAAAATTCATACAAATCATAACTTAAAGAAAAAAAGTTTTGGAGTCCCTTTAATATGTTACATAAGTCTTAATGTATAGGGAAAATAACAACACTCTTAGTACAAAATATGGCGCCATGTGATGCCATGTGTTTGATACCATGTATCAAAGCGTCAACGTGATAACGAAAAAAAGTTATATTTAAGAAAAATTCCTTCCAATCACGGATTGGGAAACAACCTGCAATTTTTTATTTATCTTTCTTAGATTTTTTTCCCAAGGGTAGATTGTGTTCAGGGATTTTTTTTTGCTGCTCAACACTATACAAAATAATTCTGGAAAAAACCTAAATATCGGGTTTTCTGGAATTCATCAATCAAAACAAGCACCGAAAAACTGCAATTTTTTCTATCGATACTCTTATATAAGTATCGGATTTTCCTCAACAACGTATCAACAAGGTGATAGCATTGACAATAAAACAATATTTCGAATTTATTACATTATTATTATTATTTAAGTATTTTGTGTCGCATACAAAATTTTATTTAATTCTCCATTTTTGTTTCTAAACTAATTGCAGTCGAGTGTAATCGAATTTAATTTCTGTCACTGACAATATAATCATATTTTGGTAGTTATTTTATTATCATTTAAGTATATTGGGTATTATGTATAACGTTATTGGATTCTTTGCTTTTATGTTTATGAAATAATTGCAATTTGTGTTATCAAATCTAATATCTCACACAAACACTAGAAACATATTTCAGAACACATATTTTGACTATATAAGTCTATTATGGAGTGTTTTTCAAAAATGTTTGCCATTTAGTGTAATTAAATTTAATATCTCACACAGACAACAGAATTATATTTTAGAATCCTTTTTATTATTATTTAAACAAATAGTAGATTATGCATAACATTATTTAAATATATTTTATTAAGTGCTAAAATGTTCGCAATTAGCGCAATCAGATTTAATTTTCGATGAGAATATATAATATATTCGCTAATAATAAATTAAATGTATTAAATTCAGCCAATTTAGCACCAATATGGTGACAATTCTTTAAAAAAGTGTCGATTCGTTTTATATTGTGCCAACGGCCCCAATAAAAAACGATTCTTTGATCACTTTTATTGACTATCTTTCTGTTTTAAGTTCGTAGCTATTTATCGTTAAAACGATCAATTTTTATTGATTCGTTAAGATAAATATATGGAGTTCTTTTTTGGTGAACAATAGTTGATACCACCTATAAACCCGCAGTGTTTCATTAAAATAAAATGTTAAAGTACTATTATTCTCGCAATTCCCTACAACAGTAGTTGAGTATAAATACATCATTTATGTTTTAAAAAAATTGCATTGTTTTTTTAATAAAATGTTATAGGTGTGTTGTTTTCAAGATTTCCGACATCAATAGTTGAGCACAAATCTCCTAACGCTCAGGCGGCGCATGAGGCCACAATATAAATTATCTACCTACATAAATTAATTATCTACCATATAAATTACGTATAAATACCAGATAAATACCAAATTATTTGCCTACCATATACTACACAATATAAATTATCCACCTATTAAGTTATAAATTATTTTGGGTGAGGCTAAAGAAATTTATACAAAGTTGTTTAAATCTGGTATTTTTGTAAAAGATATCGAAAATATAGCTACTTGTTCATTTATGCTTGCACTTGATGTTCTGTTTGTTTAACTAAATGTTATGCCGTTTCGGGTAGTGGCAATAAATATTAATGATTTTAATCATTTCTCAATTTCTTGCTCAAATAGAAACTATTAGTTATAAAGAGAGTAAAGTTTCTTTGCAACAAACTATAGCACAACCAATTACCAGATTTAACCAACTAAACAACCACTTAATCTTTAAAATAACAATCTGAACCACAAATACATGCTTAAATATCTGCATCTTCGTCAATCTTGCCATTTACCTCAAAAGTAACTTCCGAGATAATTGTGTAAATTTTCGACCACTCGATTTTCTCGTTCCCCATCGACATTTCAATTAGTTAAGGGCTTTCCTGCAGGGATGCGTGCCAATGCGGGGAAGACAAATCACAGGAATATTGAGTCCCTTTGGCTAGGGACGGTAAGGAAAGAATAATAAGGTATTTTGATTTTGTTCTCGTAATGTTGTTTCAGATAATGTAACTTTCCTGCTTTTTCTTTTGCCCTGTCATTGGTTATTTCGATTTCACTCTCAAATTGAACGATTTGTCCGTCTGCCATGTTCTATTTTAGTTAAAGTTAGGTTTGAATTATCGTCGCACTGGAGCTACACGAGGGATATTAGCGACGGTCGTCGTATTTTAGAACCACAGTCAAGTGAAGAGCCGAAACCTGAATAGGCACCCAACGCAACCGTTAAAAGCGATATCGTACGCAGCGTTGGGACTTTGAAGGATATTTAACGTGCACTTCCTTACACGGGGTATAATTCGTCGGACATTTTGGCTGCACGTGCCGTTTATAGGTCGGCAGCTGTATTGGCGATGCCCGGACCCGAACCTGGGACCTTCCGCATGCTAAGATGCTCTATTTTAGAATTATCTGCTTGCAACTTGTTTTGTATTCTTGCTAATTATTAAACTTAATATTTAACTGTCTCAAAAATGTTACTTTTTCTTTTAGACATACTTTTTAAAAATGTTTTAAATGGTAACTTAAACTATACAACAATTTTAAATAATTAATTGCTCCACAATTGAAAAATTCCAAAAACTTTCTTAACCCTTTCAGTCCCAAAAATTTACTACACTACAGAAACATCTGATATTCACAAAATAAGCTTATTTTAGGTCAAACATAAGATTTCCATAAGAAAAAAAATCATTTTAATTTTTTATATGGTTTTTGAAATAATGCCAAAAATTTTTAACTGTGGAAAACAACAAAATAAAAAAATATATTTTACCTGAAAACCCTTCGAGTTATATATTTTAAGGTATCTGACCATATTATCAAAAAAATTAATAATTATTTTACCCGAAATAGTTTAAATTGTGTTTTAAATATAAGGAACTGAAGTGAACTCTTCAAAAATCAGGTGAAACGCTTGTTAGCTATTTTCTGAATAAAAAAAAATAGTAGTTCTGATTTCTATTGAGATTAATGTAAAATATTGTCTAATAGAATAGAGTGTGAGGAACCGAATAATGTGTGTTTGGATGTCATAACGGGGCATAAACATTTAGAAAAAAATATTGAAAGTGATGATGCCAAATGGCATCACTGGGACTGAAAGAGTTATTACTAACTCTTACATTTTATCTGTAGTTCATTTTATCGACCTTACAGCGGTAGATTTTGTTGAATATTTAAAAATGATTTTTATTCTTTCTATTTTTATTACCTATGTCGCTCGTTAATAAACAGGAGCCAACTGATATTACACATTTTATGTTGCCATTTTCCTCAAACGAACTATTTAAAAACCAGAAACACATCAAAAGATTACATTTCGTACACACATAACGGAAATGCAAAACAATTATTTCCCCAAAACGCACACAACAAAATTACAATTCCAATTCCCCTCCGCGCTGTTTAGCAGCCAGTTGGATATGCAAAATGCTACCTGTGTGTGAAAACGATAATGACTTTGGCCCAAGTTTAGTTGTTTTCCATTAGAGGAGCAGCTGATTTAGATTGCCGTGACGTCAGGTGCGCTAGTCCCATGCGAACGCCGTTTTGCCAAATGGACCGGGCATTAATTTAGAATTTAGATGTAATTAATTAACATGATAAACGGAAAGTTTTTAATGGAGCTTGTTTTGGCCCGGTAGTTGTTTGTGTGTTTTATTTGTAGTAACTATTTCACACTTTCACGAAACTTAATATGAAGAATTAAAATCCTCAAATTAAAAATAGTTTTAACTTGTAGTTAAAAGACTTGGTAAGGATGTTTGTAGGTTCTTCTTAATCCAATAGGCATGTTTCAAGTAGTGAGTGGCAACAGTTCTAGCTGTTTTGTTTTCATTCTTGGGCCTTCTGGTGTTACCCTTGTTTTGAAAACAATAATAAATTTTCTTGCCATACTAAAACAAATACATTTTTAGAACGCATAATAATAAACATTTGCATAATAAACGGAAGATTTTTAATTAAGCTTGTTTTAGCTCGATAGCTGTTTGTTTGTGTGTGTTTTATTTGTTTTCATCCTTGGTCCTTCTGGTGTTACATTTTATACTTGAAATTTAATTGAATCAAAATCGATGAAGTTTTATAAATAGCAGGAATGAAAACAAACTTCAATTACTCTTGCCGCATTACAATGCTACTAAGTAAAAATTGAAAATCTCCGACATAATTGCCAATTGAAACCATATGTATAAAAAACAAATAAATTGTAAATATCCTATATATTAAAGTTCCCTTAAATCCAATTTTCCTATACTTCTAATTTTATAAAAGAATGAATCAATTAAATCTCACACATCGGACAAATAGGAGTTTTTTTTATTTATCGAGAAGGAATTTCTGGTTTTTCTTCTAAATTAAATTTGCGCAACAATGTTTTAAACGGTTTAATTCCGAAGCTAAATTCTATATATCTTAGCAAAAGAAGAGTATATTTCTATAAAAAATAAAATTTCCTTTATTTTTTTTCACAAATGTGTATGCGGATTTGCTACGACAAAAAATGTGTTACTAAATATGGAGAATTAAAGTTTATTACTAACTTTTCCACAAGATTTCTTTTCCCCCCTCCAATCAAGTAAAATATAAATTGAAATAATGTTCCTTATGTATTATTTTTGATTGCTTTCGAATAATTTGTTCAGAGTTATGTTTTCTTACTCAACAATTGAGGTGTCAATCTTGATTATGTGTGCTACAGTTAGTAATCGTTAGTATTTTTTTTATATCGTTTTACATCATCATAACATTACAAAGGACAATTTAAATGGCCATTAGAATTCTTTAAGTCTTTGTCATTGCGTTATATACCCTTTTATTTTAGCAATGCACATTAACACGAGTGATTGATATTTTTCAAAGGTAGAGTAATACAATTTTTAAATAAATTCATCAATAAAGATCTTTGAAAAAAGTTCTCTGGTGTTTCTCAAAACGATAATAAAAGTATAAGATTCTATTGATTATTTATCCAAATTTTGGAATATGCAAAATGATTTATGAACTCGTGGGCTAATATTTAAGAAAAATAAGACAGTAATTAGGGTCTCCAAACTTTCCCCTGTGTTAACACAATGAAGAAAGAAAGTCTAAACTAAATTACCCCAACTGTATTGAATATTTATACCAAAATGTATATAATGATAAATTTTGCTTGTGCTAATATCTCTATAATTCTTTCGTTAATTCGTTTGAATCATATTGAAAAATATATTAAAAACTCAAATAAATATTCGAACCTATTTAAAAAGAGGAATAATTGAGACATTTTAACACGCTACATTTATCACAAAAAACCGTCTGTAAAAATATTCGGTAAAGTTGGAGTATAAAAGCTTAAAAATGATTTTGTTTCATTGAATTAACACAGCAGATGCCTTTGGTTTTAGAGACCCGGTTTTCTAAAACATTCGTATAAAGGTGTTATTTAAACGCCTTTCAGTCCCCATCCCATTTGGCATCAACATCATCAATATTTTTTTTTCAAAATGTTTTGTCCCGCTTATACATCCCAACACAAACACAATCGATTTCACAATTTGAGTTAATTGAGAACAATTTTACTTTCTTTAATCTAGAAGTAAGTCAGAACTATTTTTTTTTTTATTTAGAAACTAGTCCAACAAGCGTTTCTCCTGAGTTTTTGACCAGTTTCATCAGTTTCCACATATTTAACAAACACATTTTAAACATTTCGGTTAAAATAATTACTAAATATTTTTTAATAAATATGGTCAGATACCTTAAAATATATATAACGAAGTGTTTTTTAGGTAATATAATTTTTTTTTTTTTTTTGTTTTTCCCACAGTTAATAGAATTTTGGCATGTTTTCAAAAACCATATAAAAAATTTAAATGAATTTTTTTCTGACCTAAAATAAGCTTATTTTGTGAATATGAGATGTTTCTGTAGTGTAGTAAATTTTTGGGACTGAAAGGGTTAAGGAGATGTACTAAATAAATACAATTAACGTGGTGTCAATATTTGTAAATGAAATATTTAAATTACTAAAGCGTAGAATGTGTAACTAATTAGTTGAGTAATGAAACTCATTTTTATATTTCAAACATTTTCGCCTGATTCCAACTTGGAATAAATAATTAATTTCATTTCAAAATTTATTAAGTTGATTTTGAAAGAAGATTTGTATACTGCTCATTTTCTCAATTTTTTAATGTTTCAACGTTATTTTAAAAAGAAAAAATTTAGTTATGGATAAATTAAACACAATATTTGTATAGTGTAAATTAATATAATAATATCTAATTACGTATTTACAATACAGTGCTCTTAATATAACAATTTATTTTCATGCTGTTTTAATTTGTAGAAATAATTTACTAAGAAATTAATTATTTACAAGAAAATAAAATGCATTTTGGAATAATAGCTTCACTTCATTATAATTGAGTTATTCTTTATTCGAATCTTATAAAATAATTTGATTTGTTTTTCAAAAAAAGATTGTTTGACTTATTAATTGAATTTAACCTGCACAGTTATCTTAAATCAAGACATACGAGTTCTGAAAAAAATTATCTCTAGTATTTATTGAAAGGAATTTATATTTGTATTGTTACTTAGTTGATGCAATATTTAATAATTTTTTTTTCTTGTTTGCAGATTACCTCAGAGACTCAAAAAATGAAACTGTGACAAGTCAAGCCAATGGTACTTTTTTTTTCTCTCTTATATAATTAATTATTGATCGTACAAATATTGATGTTCAAACGTACAGAAAATTAAATATATTTATTTCAGTATCTATTAATAATCTGTTAAAATTTATATTATATTATATATTTGATATTATTTGATATATTTTAAAAAGATTCTTTTTAATGACCACTTACATTATATTAGAAATGCATTTATTAAACGAAAGTATAAACAGTTAAAAGAAAAATTAATAAACCAGCCAAAATAATGATAAAGACTGTAGTATAAAAGTCATTTCGAAGTATATTATTCTGATGTATATTACTTTGCGAAGTACATGGATAAGAACAAATAAAAAATTTATAGTAAATAGTTAAATAAAGTGGTACCGATACCGCTTATCATAAAAAACAAAGAAATACGTTGACAAATAAACTGACTAGCTCAAAAATATAGCCGTCTTAAAAAAAACCGTTACTTTCATACATATCTAAACAATATTTTTTCCCATACTTTGGCATATTTCCAAGTTCGCAACTAGAGCAAATATCCACTTTTACTGAAAACTTAAAACCATATATTATTACATGCTTCAATTTTTTTTTACTGAACTTAAAACTAATGAATCAAAAATGTATATCAATTTAGTCAGGAATTAGTATCTTTTACCACATAGCGTGATTACTATTTACTATTATCAACGACTCTTGTCAAATTTCATTTATCTTTATCCCTGTTACCGGAGCACATATAGTCTTACAACGACTCTTGTCAAATTTCATTTGATAAGAATCTTTGAAACAATTCTTCAAAATAATTTCAATTTATTTTATTCTAGCATAGCCACATTAATATCGTTCAATTAACCAGTATTGTTAAAACTTTTTTAACGAACTCATAATTAAATCTTATCACATTCAAAAAAGAATGCTTTTCATCTTCTAAGAAACGGCAACTATTGCCGGCAACTATTAAGTTTAAGAGAACAAATCTTTGAACATTTCACGTCATTCAATTTTCTTTCATCCACATTTCAAATATTCATTTGACTACCGAATCTTCACTAAAAATTCGAACTATAGTTAAAAATCTTTCATCCCAGTTACTAAAACAGATAACTTTCAAACTGTTTAAAACCGTGGAAGAACAGTCCTATTATCTAATTTCAAACTCACAGAATCTTTTTAAATATTTGTAAGATATTTTCAATTTATTATAATCATATGTCCTTACTACCGCCGTAGCTTAAAACTAAAAAAATCAACTTTTACTAAAAGTCTTTCATAATACACAGTCTTTAACTATTACTAAACCGTTTTCAGTATTAACGTCATTTCGACGACTATTTCCTCTTTCATTCGAAACAATTCCCCAAGATAACTCAATTTATCATAACCACATTTTCTTACTAGTGTCGTAGCTCTTAAAACTAAATTTCTAAATTAAATTAAAATCTTGTAATCAAGTTACTACAATGAATCTTCTAACTTTTCGAAAGCTATTATCACATTTCATTTCGAATTTTTCTCCAAGATAACCTTAATTTATCACAGCCACATTTCTTTAACTAGCGTAGCTCTTAAAAACCAAAATTTCTAAATGAAATTAAAATATTGTATCACAGTTACTACAACACATTGTTATTTTCGAGAAATAATAGTCACATTTTCATTCGAACGATTCTCCATGTTAACTTCAATCTGTCATAACCATATTTCTTTGGATATTGTACATAAAATTCTAAATAAAATTAAAATCTTTTATCCCAGTTGCTAACACGCATCGCATTCTAACTATTTTTGACGACTATTATCAGATCTCATTCGAAACAATTGTCTAAGATACTATAAATTTATCATAACCATATTTCTTTAACTACTGGGCATAACATTTTTAAATAGAATTTTTAAATAGAATTCAGATATTTCAATTACGAAAACACTTATTCTAACTATTTTTAACGACTATTATCAAGTTCCATTTGAAACAATTCTAAAATATTCTCTAACCTTAATTTATCATAACCATATTTCCCTGACTATCGTAGTTTAAAAACTAAACATTTGAAATAGAATTAAGATCTTTCATCGCAGTTACTAAACCATATCGTCTTCTAACTATTTTCGCGACTATTTCATATTCGAAACAAATTCTCAAGAATAAACCCTAATTGTAATCAAAACAGGCCAACATTTTCTCGAGCGTACCGTACCAGAAAAATTCTAAATAAAATTAAGATCTTTATCACATTTACTAAACCGTATCATCTTCTAACTACTTTCGACGACTATTATCAAATTTCATTCGAAACATATTCTTCAAGATAACCCAATTTTTATCACAGCCACATTTCCCTTTCTAACCGTAGTAGCCGTAAAAAAAAATTTCTAAATAGAATTAAGATCTTTTATTCCAGTTACGAACACGAATCATTTTCTAACTATTTTCGACAACTATTATCAAATTTCATATTCGAAACAATTTTCCAAGTAACCCTAATTATCACAGCCACATTTCGCCCGACTCACCGTACATAAAAATGTCTAAATATAATTAAGGATCTTTTAATTCCAGATAAACGAACACGAATCATTTTCTAACTATTTTCGACAACTATTATCAAATTTCATATTCGAAACAATTTTCCAAGATAACCTTAATTTAGCATAACCATATTTCCCAGACTACCGTACATAAAAATTTTAAATAGAATTAAGATCTTTTATCACAGTTACTAAACCGTATCGACTTCTAACTATTTTCGCCTACTATTATCATATTTCATTCGAAACGATTTTCAAAGATATTTTAATTTATTATAACCATATTTCTCTGACTACCCTAGTTAAAAAGTTAAAAATTCTAAACACAGACTTGATATCTTTTATCACAATTACTTAAAACACTATCTTTCAACTATTTTTAAAGACAATTATCAAGTTCCATTCGAAACAATTCTAAAATATTCTCTAAAACCATAATTTATCATAAAACCATTTTTCCCTTACCATAGTTAAAAAGTTAAAAACCTCCTAAACACAGACATGATATCTATCTATCACATTACTAAAACACTTCTTCCACCCAACTATTTTTAAAGACTATTATCACGTTCCATTCGAAACAATTCTAAAATAACTCTTAACCTTAATTTATCATAACCATATTTCCCTGACTAATATTGTAGTTTAAAAACTCTAAAACACAGAAACGTTGATAACTTTTATCACGAATTCCTAAAACACTTCTTTCAACATTTTTAAAGACTATTAATCAAGTTCCATTCGAAACAATTTAAAATATTCTCTAACCTTTAATTTAATCATAACCATATTTCCCTGACTATTGTAGTTTAAAAACTAAACATTTGAAATAGAATTAAGATCTTTCATCGCAGTTACTAAACCGTATCATCTTCTAACTATTTTCGACGACTATTATATTATCAAATTTATCAACATTCGAAACATATTCTCCAAGATAACCCTAATTTATCACAGCCACATTTTCCCGACTAACCGTATCTTTAAAACAAAAACAACCCTTTTCCCCAATACTTTTGACATTCAAATCCATTCATAATCTCTTCAAATTGCTGCTTCTCAAGCGAAAATAATTTTTAAAAAAAAGCGCCCCCTCCAGGAGAAAAAGAAGAATTTCGGAAAGTGTTCACTTATTTTGCGATTAAACACACCATTAGGTTTCGTCCTGAAGAAAACAGATGCATCATCCCCTGAAGAACGTGGAATAAGATATCTTTGGGCTTGGTTTGAGAAAATTGTAACTCACTTGTATGAATTTGTTTAACCCTCTGAGAGCTAGACAAATTGACAGTAAGCGTAAACTGCAACTGCTTTAGAGATTATTTTTTTAAGGAAATTCCAGTAGAGCGTAAATTTAGAGAGGTGGCTAATAGATGGCAGATTATTTTTTTCCACTTTCCCCGAAAGCAATTTAAATTTAAATTATTTTATATTCTGTAAGCAAATCATTTATATGTCTACCAGAATGATACCAACCAACCAACCAACCAAATTATCTTTAAATTAATTTAATTTCAACACATGCAAAAAACATTTTTCGAAAAACACCATATTTACTAAATTTAAATTAACGATAAATTTTAAATTTATTTAATTCATGAAAATATTCAATACGATTTTTAGGAAAAAACAAACAACTATTATTTATGACATCTAAAGAAAATCAAGTTTTTGATAAAACGTGTGCTATTAAAGAACATTTAAAATATCTGGCATCTACTAATGGGGGTTAATAAACTTTCATAAATCCCAGTGATGCCAATTGGCATCATCATGAACAATCAGATGAACGGATATATAAAAAGTCTACACACTCAACATCTAACCGGAGGTACAAATTTTGAAGTACGTACTCTTTAGATGAGCTATAGAGTGTGTTTAGACAGAGAACAAATGCACAATAACAAACTTGCTTAGAATTCACCACCCTTCGAAATGTGTAGAAAATACAAAACATTATTGGTCTTTTTTTTTCCACCCCATCGCTTACTTTTATTTACCGTTACATTTCATAAGAGTGAATTAAAATTAAAAAGAATACATTTTTAAATTTTAAGATCGGGAATATTCTGCACTATTTTTTTTGGTATGAATCACCACCATAATAATTTTAATTTTCAAAAACTTACATTTCCGAAACAAAATTTTAATTTTCTATTTTGAAAGTCAGAAATAATATTCCCTTTTTGATATCATTGGGGGTTAGAACTGCTAAAATATTTTAAAAAAAAATTTTTCTAAAAACGAATGCTTATAAATTACGAATGATGTCTTCAAGCTTTATTTTGATAGCATAAACGGGGTATTAAATATAAAAAAATCTCGAATGCTGATGACAACTTGCCATTGGGTGAATCATTTTGAAAGGGGTTAAAATTATACATAAACTGTTTAAAAAAAACGTGGTTCACCTAATAACGATTGGTAACGATTGGTGATGCAACTGCAGTGTGGTGTAATGTTTTGTTTCACCATATTATCTTTGTTACCATTTTTCAGGTTTCGGAAATAAAGACTTGAAAAATGGTCAAATCAAATACCGGAAATATGGCGAAACATTTCATCGCGCAGCCCTCGTGGCTACTATGAACAATTATTATAGTGAAACCAAGCATGAAATTTTAACAGTGGAAAACTATAAACAAACAGATTTTCTTAAGTTTAATCTATACAAAGATAACACTTATTTTGACAGAAATTTAAGATACAGCTATGTCAAATAACAACAGCTATATGACATTATCAATTACAGCTCTGGGAAAAGCGCGGGAAGATTTATTCTTCGACAATCGAATGTTCTTTTTATTTATTGCGTTTTAAAAAGTATTTTTTTAAATGCTTGTTCCACTTTAGAATGTTGAAGATTGTGATGATTTCAGATTACTTTTGTGAGATGAGTTTGGAATGTTATAAGGAATTTTGAATAGGTTCTGTGAAGATCAGATTTACGAAAGTAATAAATATTCTATTTGACTGATCGATATGTAGATCGTAGAAAAGATATTTTAACATTTTAGAAGAATTGTTTTGCATTATTTGTTCTGCTAACTGGAGATTCCGATAGGTAAAATAATTACTAAACATCATTATCTGGTACATTTTCATATCTATTTAAAAATGAAGATATTTTAAAATTTTGTTAATAAATTTTTAGAATATTTAGGGGTTTAAAATACTTCTTTTTCATTCAAATGTCCTCGAATTGTCAAGTATATTGCCATGTTTTGGAGTGTGCATAAATTTCAGGAATTTTGAATAGTTTTTTAAAAGCTCGTGACTTGTTTTCTTTTTCTTAAATAGTCCAACTAATATGTATTAAAAGAAAATTATTTTGTAAGGTATATTAAAATTAAGTAAATTTTACAAAACATAGCTAAGACCACGGTCTAACCAATGACGGCGCTTAAGCAAAACAAACTCTGTAATTCTATTGCTATATACGTACTTTTCATGCAAAACAATATCCCTTCAAAGGATCGTTCCGATATTCCCCAATACCTCCTGCATAAAAACATTTATATACAAAACTTCTTCCTTCTTTTCTTCAGTCGCAATTCCCTTACACAACAAACATTTTCCCTATACACTTTCCCTAGTTCTTTGTCCCGACGTCTACGCTTTTCCCTATTGTTCAAGTTGGGTACCCTTTTTTCCTTGTCACATACCCGTACAACGGCACCTGGTTTAGAAGGCAAAGGACTATCTGTCTACCCTGAAGGGTTTTTTCTTGTATGTCATGGAGTTTAAAGGAAGGTGCCAAAAGGTTTAACATGTTATTATTTTATTTTATTAATATCATGAAAGTTTGTATGATTAACACTCTTAAAACAAAGAGTAAAATCCACTCCAGTATAAGAAGTGCATTTTCGAACACTGAAAGAGTGAATATTAACTCTGACTGAAATAAAATCACTCGTTTGGGGTGATCCTTTCGGAAGTTGAACACACAAAGGATCACACTCCTTTCGGGGAAGTTTTTTTCTAGACTGGAGGATGAAAATTAACTCAGACTGAGTTAAATTGCTCGTATCGTTTTTAAGAGTGTCCCGGTGTCCCAAATTTCGTTTACAAACATAACCTGCTGGTCCTGTCCTAAATCGTATAACAAGGATTTACATAGAACTTGTGTGTCCCGAAAATTAAATCTCAGACCGCTAGAGGACAAAAGTGCAGGTTTTGAGTGAGGAGAAAAAAATGATATCGACACATATTAATAGGATTTATTACAAAAACAACATTTTCCAATTTGTACGACTCCTCTTACTTACGAAAAATTGAAAACGAAAAAATAAAATAAAAATTAATGTGGTATACTCGATGAAAGTAATAATAAAAACAATGAGCTGTAATTGTTTAATTTGTAGCTAATGTACATTTTCAAATTCTGAGAAATTACGGAAATTAAAACGTAAGTTAAGTACGCAAACCGAAGAAACTTTCACCTATACAAACCTAACTGAGCCTTAAAGTTGATATTTTGAATTGGAATGAAAATATACCTTTTTTCAAATTTAATGTCCTTTTTATAACGTTTTTACAAACTCCCCCTTTTACCTAAATATTCGTCAAATAAATTCATTTACTTCAAAACCTGTTTGTAGAATGACAGCACAGTTTATTTTTAATTTTAATCACTTTAATTTACAGAACCGTTTACGAAGAGATGTATCTAGTTACTACTACTTTCATCTTTTATAACGGTACTGTTTTCGTTGTTATCTATTATGCTGGTAAGAACGCCGTGGGAAATCAGAGCTATCACTAGCGAGGCTGGATTATATTAAGGTTGCGTGTAGGTTAACCACCATTTGCCGTGTCAATGGCATTATACCTCTGCTCACAACAATTAGGGGAGCGCGTGTTAAAACTCTTTTTCAACCAACCCCAATGTTTTCCATTTGAAATCATGAGCAAGCGATTTTTTTTATCACTAAGTTGAGCATGCACTAATTTATCGTTAGATGGTAAAATCATGTCATTATGAGATGTAAATAATGTTTGTTTTAATCAAAGGGAAAATATGAAAAAAGTTAAAATAAAATTCACCCCCAACTAAAACTTTATGAAAGAAATTGACCCTAATTCAACAACGCTTGCATTCTCAGATGTTTAAAATTTATTTTTACCTCTTTTTGCAAATAAAAAATTTGAATAATTAGTGTTTATAAGTTATTCTTAAATTTTTGATTCCAATTTTCCTCCCCCTTAAATTTATAGTTTAAAAAAATTAATATTTTTCGGCCTGCTTTTTTAACCATTCATTCTGGATGCCATAATGAATCTATTTCAAAAATTTTAGATTTTTATGAATGAAAAAACAAAACGCTGAAACTGAAAAGGGTTAACAAAAGAAACGCAAAGTGCTTCCCCTAATTGTTTTTGAGCAGTGTAGTATAAATAGGCATCTTCCTCTGTAGAATAGCATAGATTTTGATTATATGCAAAAATCCTCCCCCTCCCCCAAAATTTTCTCTTTTCTCCCTGCTTCAATTTGGGGTGCCCTTCTTCTAGGGCACCCTGCCTCTTACAACGGCAAACCTGGTTCCAGGACAAAGAAAGAACTACCCCACCAGGGTCTCTTCTGTCTCGTATGCCACTGCTTCCCAGGGTTTCGTGGAGCCCAATGCCTTCACGTGTTCTGTCATAGACCTGCCCCCTGGGAGGACTATCACAGGAGAATTCCCCGGTTGTGCACACCTATTTACGCTGACAGAGACTGTTGTTGTCCCATCGGTGGGAGTGTGGTATGGAGGATGCTTAACTTATTGGCATGGTCCGTAGTTTGTTTCTAATTCGTTGCATGTTGAGTAATGCCTTGGTTATGTAAAGTAAGTAGTATCTTACTCTGCATGTTAAACGTAATATATTCTTACATGTCGTCAATCAAAGCTGTACACTATAGCATACATGATATAATACTTTCGGTGTGTAATCACTAACACTCTTAAAAACAAAAGAGTGAAATCCACTCCAGTTGGAGAAAGTGCATTTTGACACCCTAAAGGCAATGCAAAAATTTACTCAGAACTGAGTTTTTAAAAATAATCACATCGTTTGGAGTGATCCTGTCCGGAGTATTTAACACACAAAGGATCCACACCCAAAATAGAAAGTGCAATTTTCCATCCAGTCTGGAGGGAGTGAATATCCCCTCAACTGAACTGAGTTACATTAGGAGTGTTTGTTTTAAGAGTGTCATACACGAAATTTTAATTATTCTTCTTCAATAAATCAATGCATTTAAAAGCACCCTTCTAGCTCTTTTTAGTTTCGATCTATAGAGATGGGTTTCGAAACAGAGAGACGAACAAAATGTTTCGAAAAAGCACTTTTTTTAGAATTAGCCCTTCAAGTAAAGTGTAGAAATTCGAAAATTTCCATTTCGAAAATTTTGACAATGCATTTGCAATTCATAACAAGTTAAATTTGAAAGTTAACAAACAAAAATTATGAAATATATTGGACCCCACTGCCCCTGGGAGGACTATCACAGACAGATTTCCCCCGGTTGTACACCTATTTACGCGGACAGAGACTGCTGTTTCCATCGGGTGGGAGTGTGGTTAAAGAAGGCGTTTGATATTGGCATGGTCGTATAGCATGATTCTTGTGGCATTTTCTAACATGCATGAACTGCAGCATAGTTTTTCTAACGAAAGTCTACGCTATCCGAATATCATGACAGAGTTGCTAAATTTGGCTTAATGTTATTCATATCTCATATTCAGTTTGCCCTTTTGGCTAATAAATAGTTAAATCATTTGCTTTAAGCCATTTTTTTTTTTTGCTACTTTTTGCGCTTGCTAAGCGTTTTTGTTTTGTGTTTTTAAATTGAAAATTCCACGCATTTTTGGTATGGTATGCCAGAAGTTGCGTAACGGGAAGTATTGCCGCACCTATGTGGCATTAATAACGAGTTTTCAATTTGGCTATTTGTGAGTACGAAATTTTCATTTGAAAATCAGCAATTTGATACAAAAAAAATCCATGGTAAGCTCTATATTTATATTGGGGAGGCTTAACCATATGAAATTCCATGGTTTGCATTTTGCTTTGCACCAACACGTTTAAATGCAAATAACACATTATATTGTGGTGACTGGATATATTTAAATGTGTCGATTAGAACTTTTTTTTATCGTTTGAAAAGGCAGAATATTAAAAAAAAAATTCTCTTATGTTGATAAAAGCCCCTTTTCTATTGTAAGTTGTTAAAGTGTGTTGTGCTTAGTTGTTCCCAGTTTTCGTGCTAGTTGTTCAAGTTTTCCGTGTTAATTGTTTATGTTATTTCATGTTTATTTTTGAAGTTTTTGTGTTAGTTTTTGTGTGTAGGCCAGGCTTTAGGGGCATGTTTATGCCATGTTCCTTTATTTACAACTTATAAAGCTATTAACGCCACATTACTTATTACTACCTAACTTTACCCATATTTTACCTTAACAAAAAACAACTTTTAATTTTACAGACTACGGCACGCAGAATCCCAGGCCCAGCAGCCGTCGAGAGTGCGAACTGCGAGTGGCGGTAACCTGAAACATTACGAGGACAAAAGGCTGCAGGCCGGTCTACGAGGAGAAGAAGCCGGAAAACTGGCGACAAAGATGTGTGCCACTTGCCCGTGGAGGTTCGACATTCCACCGCTCCCAGGCGGATGACATCCAAGCTGACGAAAAGGTGGGTTGGGGTTGAAAGGTTGTGGGTTCGAATCCCTTTTGTGACATGTTTTGTGCAATGTCAGGATGCTCATTTAGCAGTTAGATACGGTTTATTGGCCCTGAGTACAAAATAAGTGATAGAGGATTGCTCGCAAACAAATTGTTTAATCAGCTGTAGGGTAGACTGACCAGTGAGTGAACAGGCCCCCAGTGAAATGAACACTTGGTAAATATAATTAAAAAAATAAGTATTGAAAATCATTTCACGATATGGATTGGCAACACTGACTTCCTCCCATGTAGTAGTAAGCTATCTGCTAATGGTTGGTTGTGTCCTGGTCATTATATCCTGGTGTTCATTCACTGGCGAACGTGACTTCTTAAACGTTCATTCACTGGTTAGTCTAACTATCTAAAATTCTTTTATTAAGTAATTAGTTGGTAGAAGTTACTGTAATTTAGAAGAAGTACCCCACGATATATTAACGTGTCAAAGACAAAAACCTCAAAGCATTTTACAAAAAAAAAAAAAAAAAAAAATTAACTCCGATTTAAAGTTTTACAAATCAAATTGGTTTTTTGAATGTGACGATTTCTTTCTAAGTCTTATTCATGTGCTTCCTGTAATGGGTGCTGCGAAAAGAGCACTATTACCACGTGACATTGATTCATTTAAAACATTTCCAGAATTAATTTTTTTCTACATTTTCCAGACCTGAAACCTGCCATCTGTCATTTTTTTTTATTTAAATCATTTAAACAAAAAGACTTCTTTGAAATAATTTAAAAAGTATACTTAATTTTTTATTTTATTGCACAATTTGAACATCCATTGGCAACGAAAAAGTTCTGTTAGACTCATGGGGAGGAATAAAACAGAATCCCCAAAAAAACATCCTCGTATTGACTTTTTGTATCTTTTCAACTAACCTTAATTGCAACAAACCCATGTAAATAACTTTAAAATTCCATTTACAGCCTGTCTGTACAAGAAACACATCTACCCAATCGGGTCCAAAATCCCAACCAGCAACCGTGCGAATCGTGTTCCTGTACGGCGGACTACTTTACCCAAGCGGCCACGATATCGTGCAGTACGACCGAATGTCCGTCTGTCTACTCCAAGACCCCCTTGCCTGATGTTGCCATTTTGTATAATTTTTTTTTTTTTTTTTTTTTTTTTTTTTGTGGGTTTTTTTTTATTTTTTTTTTTTTTTTTTTTTTTTTTTTTTGTTTTTTTTGTGTGGGGTGTTTTTATGTGTGGTTATATGTTTTTTTGTGTTTTTTTTTTTTTTTTTTTTTAATTTTTGGGGGTTGTTGTAATGTTTTTTTGTTTTTTTTTTTTTTTGTTTTTTTTGTTTTTGGGGGGGTGTGTTGTTTTTTTTTTTTTTTTTTTGTGTTGTTGTTTGTGTGTGGGGTGGGTTTTTTGGGTGGGGGTGTGTTTTAGTTGTGTGTGGTGTTGTGTGTTGTGGGTGTGGGTGTGTGTGTGGGGTAGGGTGTTGTGTGTGTGTGTGTTTTTTTGTTGTGGTGGGGGGGTTGTGGGGTGTTTTTTTTCTATGTCTATAAGGAGAACCAGCCAAATGCTGTCCGACAGTGTCGAATGCCGTAAGTTTGACTAACTTTTTTTGTGTAAAAATATTGGGCGTTTGTGGGAATAGTTTTTATTTATAAAGAAAATGATTTTATGAATCGTTCATAGATGGCAGCACCACAATTATTGATGTATAGCTTCTTAGTACGTATGCTAACAGGTAGATGGCAGCACTAAAAAATAAAGGGGTTGGAATATTTTTGAGTCACAACAAATGCCTGATATTTATCCACAATTCTAATTTATTTAATTATTAATTAATTACAATTCCTACTTATTTGTAATTATTCACAATTCCTATTAGTTTAATTGATATTAAATATGATTTATTCGATAATTTTGCTTATTGATTTATTCTATTTTTTTACAGCAACTGGTCAAAAGGACAATATATATCAAGGTAATATTTATTTCGTTATTTATATAGTGCATATTTTAACCTTCAAACTTAAGTATTGAAAAACTACTTTAAAAACTTTTAAAACATAAATAAGTTGACAAATATATATCTAAAAAAACCCAGTTAGCTATGTAGTTTTTCACACAGTGTCTCAATAAATAAGTACGACAAATTAATGACTCCCTTCTAAACTCTTATAAGATCTTGGGAATTTGAAATTTTATTTTGTTTTTGGATCAAAATATAACTCGAATTAGTTTATAAATCACACGGGTCGGATGTACTCTACGGTCCACTTTGGCGCGATTTTTTTTTTTTCGGATTTGGCGATAAATAATTTTTCTGGCAACCAGTCTGACTTCGGCAGAAGATTCGAATTCTAAGAAATATTCCCATATGAAACCTTCTTTATTTTTATTTTTTTTTTTTTAAATTGTGGGTTTCTTTTAAGTCGCCAAAATACGTCCTTTTGGCGCGATTTTGGAAAGTTCGCCAAGGGGGATACGTACAGTAAATCTCTGCCACATCACACGTCCTAAAACACACACAACACTCCTTTTTTGAATAGCAACCCCATTTATAATTCTAATTTTTTCTGCTTGGAGTGATAAATTTCAACTGTACAACGTAAATACCACTTAAGAGGTCTCCTTTGGAATTCCCCATCTTGAAAATCGTAATGTTATTCCTATGGAAAACATTCGCAAGTCAATTACCGCCCGCCAGACAATTTTAATAAAAGGTTACTAGTTTTGTTATCATTGTAAAAGAACGAAAGGAGTAGATTTGTCAAATTAATTTGTTTTGTGAAAATCACATATTTAGTATTTTGAATAATTTTTTGAAGTAAGTAAAAAATGGAGTACGCATTAAGTTCTGATTTCAAAAAATTACTAAAAATACTAAATATGGGATTTTCACAAAACAAATTAATTTTACAAAATTTAGTCCTTTCGTTCTTTACAATGATACCAAAAACTATAACCTTTCATTAAAATTGTGGCGGTAATTGACTAGCGAATGTTCTCCATAGGAATAACATTACGATTTTCAAGATGGGGAATTCCAAGGGAGTCCTCTTAAAAAGTACTTCAACTCCCTATACTTCTTACGTTCCAGTCCCTGGTCAGGTTTCTTTTAAAAAAAAAAAGGTCATTTCATTGGTATAAATAAAACCCCTAATATATAGATTTATTTTTTCAACTAAAAAAAAGGGGTTTACGCTAACACTTAAACACTGAGTATAAAAAGTTTTACATTAATTTACCAGAAAACTTTTACAGATGCTATTTCAATATATATCTGTGCTATGAACTTCTAACATCCTGGTGTAAATATACAAGTTTTTTTTTTAATGTCCAAGTGTAAGTTAATCGAAAAAATCCTTTTTTGTGGTCAATTTTATAACATTTTTCTTAATAACTTCTTTTCTTGTAATTGGTATGTTAACTCTAGAGGGTCATTGCATGCATCAGTTCAAAACGAAGAATTTAACACATAATTAATGTTTATAGGATGAAAATTCAATGTGGTAGACATGTTAGCGTAAACCCCCTTTTTTTAGTAGAAAAACACACCGTTTAAAATAAATAAATTATATTTAAATTTTTTAAAAAATGCCCAAAAAAGCATTGCTCATTCTATTTGAAATCACTATGCCAAATTTGGAAAAGGTTAAAGTAATAGTAAAAATTTTAGAATTTTGGGTATTCGCCTACCTTAAAGTGTTGTTTTTTTTTTTTTGTTTTTTTTTTTTTTTTTTTTTCTGAGAGTGTATACTTCTTACAATTTAGTCCCCTCGTGCGAGTACAAGGGCAAGATGTTCTACGAGGGCGAGCAGATCTACCCGGACGAGGACCCGTGCCTGGTGTGCCTGTGCTCCTCCAACTGGACGGGGCCCCAGGGCGCCGCGTGCAGGAGGCACGACTGCAATGCTGGAGCGGGACTCGAGGAAGCTCAAGCAGGGCTGCATCCCCATCTACCACGAGAAGAACGTGCTGTCCCATCGACTACCACTGCGGTGAGTTAAGTGGGGAATGGGCGGTGCAAGACCGGTGGTCTCCAAACTCAAGAGCCTCAATGTTAATCCAATGGGAAAAAATTATTTTCTTTGCCACATTTCTCCGGCTGTATTAAAAATTTTTATACAAAGCGGATTTTTTATGTGATGGATGTAGCTGACTTACAGGTCTCTATCTTCTCAACTTTTTGAAATGAGTACGAATATTTTTTTTAATATTCAATAAATTTATTTTACACAAAATATTATTGAATATTGCAATTTCAAAAAGTGGGAAGATTGAGGACCTGTAAGTCAGCTACATTTATCACATAAAAAAAATCCGCCGCTTGTAAAAAATATTCAATACAGCCGGTGAAATGTGGCAAAGAAAATAATTTTTTCCCCATTGGATTAACATTGAGGCACTTGAGTTTGGAGAACCACCGTCTTGCACGCCCATTCCCCCTTAAGTAATTATCGTGATACTAACACTCCTTTGCCAACCTTAGTTGGGCTAAATAGAAATATGCTTATGGAGAAGGAGATCCTTCCGCGCATGTAAAGAGTTCCCGTAAATTATTTGGTAATCCATCCAGAAAACACGTTTGAAACATTAATTTCGTTTGAGGTATAGCAGATTTGGAATATTATTTGAGAAAATTTGGCGATTTTATCAGAATGCAAAGTGGTATTTTGGTTAAATTGTATTTAGATCATTTTGTATGTAAATATTACCTTACAAGAGTTTTCCAACTAACGGACCAAAACTAAAGAGTAGAACATCTGGTTACACACAACTGGTGCATTCGTATTCACAGTAGAGTTTTCTTTGGGTAAAACACTAAAAAAGTTTCAAATTTCAAAAACGATTTCGGTGGCCGACATCTAGCCCTATTGATGACGGGTGTCATAAATTAGAAACGCCAATGTTTGTGATGAGGACAGAATATATTTTCTCTAAAATCCCGACTAAACATACTGAGCTCATTCTATGTAACTGGCCTGCGCAAGTCCCAATTTTTTAAAAAAAACTTATAAATTTGAAAAATAAATCAAGTAAAATAAAGCATGTGCATCATATTTAGTTCCAGAAATTGTAGATAAGTTTATTCCCGCTAAATTGTTTTTATTTAACGACAAGAGATGTATGATAATCACTTTTTATACCCCATGTGACTTTACACTACAGAAAGGATAATGGTAGATGTTATCAAATCCGGCTGCCTATTTCCAGCCTCCTTTTTTGGAGCTTTAACACAGCCAACTGCGCCTCGTAATTTAGAACCCTGGTCAACTGATGAGTCGACACCTGAGTGGGGCACCCAAACGGAACTTCGAGAGACATCGTTCGCTAACGGCCGTCGGGACTTTCGACTCCACAGATTTAATAAAAAACGAGCACGTATATCGTAGCGTACTCGGCACTCCTATCGGGGGCAACTCCTATGAATTTTAGAGGATTGTTTTTACCAGCACGAATACGTCTCAGTTAGTATGGATAGGACAAGGACGAACCAAGAGAGTTCTCGGTGTGAGGCTCGTCGCCTACACCTCTCGGCCAACCAGGGGGCTCAGAAAGGGTACTTTATCATAGCCAATGCAGTCGTCTTTTTAGTGTTTTGTAAACTGATTGGGTAAAGGGGGGGGGGTGTTGAAAAGCTGCTAAATGGTGATATCAAAATCCAAGATTACACACAATTTAAGTATTGAAATCAACAAAAGGTAGGAGGCTTTTATGTCCGATAAAATTATTTAAGTGCTTAGTTAGTCACAGTTTCTTAAAATGTTAATACTCTTTGTAAAGATGTTATTTCTGCGCTTTTTTTTAATTATATTTTGTTATGTTTATGATATTTATTAAATTTATTTATATAATTTTTCAGCTGATGAAATTTTGACTTTAAATCTAACCGCGGAGCCAGCTTCAAATCCGACGATGATGAAGGTAAATGTCACTTAATTTCAATCAATCAAATTAAAATGTTTAATTTGCACTAACATCATTTTATTAATTTATTAATCCTATTAAAACTGGTGTATCAAAACAATAATTAACATACTCATTAAAAAATGTCATTGCGTTTCAGGCAACAAAAACTCAAAATTTTGCATTTCAGAGTATCTTTGAACTATTGTATGTCTTATATTTAAAAAAAAAAAAAAAAGTTTGGCCCATGTTTTTTAGTTTTGTTAGTTTTATTGTTGAGTGCCTCAAAAAATAAATACCCTGCATTCACATTTAAATTTTTTTATGAAGACACCAAGATTAGCCTTATTATGTTTTGTTTAGTTTTTGTTGATTTAAATATATGTATTTTCATTAATTTAGATGTGCCTTTTTTTGGAACTTTTTTTTTCAGTTTGACCCTTGTCATTATATCCCTCTATATCAAGACCCTGTAACACAACATTTTTTTAAATGCCATTCACATTTACACAATTGCACAATAGGTTGGTAATTCTCATGATGACCTTATCTTTGCTTAAGGGGGATCATAGTTAGCGACAGCAAAAATGACCAATTCTTAGTATTGATTTCGAAAGGTTCTAAATCATTTAAAAATTATGTTACAATAAAATTTTTTTTTACCAAATTATAAATTGTACTTTTATTATATTTGCAAACAAATCTTATTTTAAAAATTATTATTTTGAAAAAAGACATCTTTTGAAACATACGATTACGAATTTCAAAAATACAAGTATTTTTTTTCGGTACACTTTTCTCCAAATCTATTAAATATTTCTTAATAATTTCTTTTGTGTGTTATAAAACCATTTTAGATCTAATCAAGTCACCTATTTTTTTGCCATCAAATAATTTTTTAAATTCTATTTTAAAAAACATTATGTTCTACATTCATAAAAATTCTGATTTTTCAACGATGAAAAGTGTAAAATAAAACAATAAAATATTTTTTTTTAATGTGTAAGACTAAATTAGGTGACTTAAATAGATCTAAAATGGTTTTATAGCACACAAAAAAAATTATTAAAAAATATTCAATAGATTTGGAGAAAAGTGTACCTAAGGTTGAAAATTATAGTTTTGAGAAGGGGGGTATAAACGCGAGGATAGAGAAAAGGGAGGGGTAAGAAAAAAAAACAAATGCAGTCGATCCCGTTACACGAACTCGAAATAACCACCGAAACATTTCTTGTTAACCGAATTTCACGTAAATCGACAGGAATTTTTTTTTTACATTGAGCCCGTGAATAGTTTTCAAATATTAACGAAAAAAATTCAGATTTTATAATGTAATACATAAATAATACAAGCATACAATTAGTAATTCAAAGGAGGCGTGGCACATTTGTTTATTTTTATAATTTTAATTTTTTGTAAGAAATAATTAACCGATCGATACAAAATTGGTCTTATTCGATAGATTGGGCTTCCATCTATCAGAAAATACTGGTTTCAAAATTCGATTTTTAGGTTTTTTGTTTAACTATGATCCCCCCTTAAATCTCTTTTTTCCTTGGATTGGGACTGATGTCTCAAATGTCTTTAAAAGCATACAACTTCCTTCTAAACTTCCTTCTACAATTCCTCTTTTGCCCTTTTCCTACAACGCTATTTTACTGGTTGCAAACATCAAACAAACTTCACAATGAAATCATACTAGCCTATTACGCTGCATGCATACAGCCCGCTCTTACTTATAGACTGTCATATTGATAACACAACTTTAATGCCTCTGAAGTTTTTGGCACACTTTCCTCTTGCCCAATATCAATGCACTCTAAACTTGCAAAGATCTTTAACGTTTTGATTTATCCCTTTGAATTTGAATTGTTTCGCTATGACTTCAACACCATTGCAAGCATGGGCAATGGGCAAACACCAGCGTACCTTAGACAATCTCTAGTTATTCCTAAGTATCAATGCTTCTTGAATCCTCTTGTTTCCTTTCCTTGTATCCCCCGCAGTCCCATTTTTTCTCAACTATCATTGCATGTACAGTGTGCACAACTCCTCTTACTGGCAACCTATAATGATACCATTCCCACTACAAATCCCACATGCAATGACATCCTCAATTGTCTTGTAAAAAAAAAGCTTTGCTTCCTCCATGTGGTAACTACAATGCTCAAAACAATTAGGGGAGCACTTTGCGTACTTTTGTTAACCCTTTCAGTTTCAGCGTTTTGTTTTTCATTCTAAAAATCTAAAATTTGAGAAATAGATTCATTATGCATCCAGAATGAAATGGTAAAAAAAACCCCAACGGAAAAATATTATTTTTTTAGCTAAAATTTAAGGGAGGACAAATTGGAATCAAAAATTAAGAATAAATTATAACAATAATTTTTTCAATATTTTATTTGCAAAAAAGAGTTAAACTCAATTTTTTAAACATCTGAGAATGCAAACGGAAGAATTGAGGGTCAATCTATAATAATAAAAGAAAGAGTCTGTCCTGTGTGACTGTCTGTCTGTGTGTATGTCTGTGGATCGCAAAAGACCCTACTAAAACTGCTCTAAAAAATTCGAAATTTTTAATATAGATTCCTTTTTAATACCTACCTTATCGTGTGCACCTGAGGCTTAGTTTTTTCATATTTGATTGTTATTTTTAATTAATATAATTAGTTTTTTAAAAAAAACGTCATCCACGGGATTGCGGACCATAACAGGGCTTGAAAATACATGGACCGGGCCGAAACGGATGCTTGACGGCCATCCTCTATTAGTTTGATTGATTGAGTTTGTTGAGATATGCGCTCGCCCTAGGGCTGCTTCATCCTCTATTAGTTTTGCTTTATTAAGTGCTCATGCGCCAACACGAATTTAATTTTTTTTGATTTTGAGTGTATTTTCACAAGTAAGCATGCCTCTAAAATGAAGCACAAATGCGAAGTTAACGGGTTCCCAGTAAGGCGGGACCATACTGCTAGTTATTTCATAATTGTTTTTTGGGAGTGAATTTTATTTTACCATGTTTTTATATTTCCATTCAATTAAAACAAACATTATTTAAATTCTTCAAAAGACATGATTATTCCATCTAACGATAAATTAGTGCAAGCTCAACTTAGTGAGAGAAAAAAATCGCAAGCTCATGATTCCAAAAGGAAACATTGGGGTTGAAAGAGTTTAAAACCATGCGCTCCCCTAATTGTTGTGAGCAGTGTAGTTGTGACAAGGTGTGAAATGGGCTTAAAACTGTGCGGTGTGACTGATTTACCAGACGAGATGTGCTTCTTCGACGGCCGCTACTACCCGATCGGCCACGTCCTGGACATCAAGTACCCGACCAGCTGCGTCACGTGCACGTGCAGGACCCCGCCCGACTTCACGTGCATCCACGCCGCCTGCCCCCCGCCCCCGAACAGGGACTACGCCCACTGCAGGGCCGTCTACAAGCCCCACGCCTGCTGCCCCAACTACACCTGCGAGGAGAAGAAGGACAGTGAGTCCGAACGATGTGGATACTTTTTATTGGGGAAAATGAGCTGAAACGCTTTCGAATTCGCGCAACGGTGGCCCTGTGATGCGATCGGTTCGAGCTCCTCCCTGCGAACGCTCTCGAAAAGCAGTATTTAACCTTTCAAACTATGCGAATTAGTGCTTAAGGTCGTGTCATTCGGGCATTCGGCAAGAACGCTTCGACCGCCCCTATTTACGTGAAGTTGACCATTGAAATACTTCGAAAGCTCTAAATATTAACTGCAATGGAAATGAGTCAGAGCCGTTTCTTGTTAAGATTCGTTTCAATAAGCGTTCACGTTCATTTAATGATTCGTTCAAAAGAACGAAAATGTTGATTCGTTTGTTTTTCGCTAAAACGAATGAAACAATTCTTTATCCAAGCGATAGTTGGTAATGAATTGCTTATCAAACTATCTAATGGCTTTCCCAGCACAACTAGATATTTTTTTTCCTTGTCGAAAAATATGATGCTTGCATTGTTCGTAGATATTGAGTGTCAAAAAAGTAAATAAACGGTTCAATCGCGATTGCTGGTATGGTCCGAGATCAATCTTGGCGTGACATCGTTTACGAACTGAGAACTTCTACAAGTTCAATTAGGAAACGCACAAAATTTCGCTAACCCTACCCATTCAAGACGAATCAGTTGCCTCTCAGTTAACTTCGAAGACGCATCTTTTGCATTGTGTTTCAGTTCAATTCGCAGACGAATCGTTCGCATTGCCTTTCAGTTCAATTCGCAGACGAATCGTTCGCATTGTGTTTCAGTTCAATTCGCAGACGAATCGTTCGCATTGTGTTTCAGCTCAATTTCGCCCTTAGTAGGCTCGTTGCATACGCAGTGATTTACCCATAGTTCGTTTTCCACACAATTGGAAATCCAGTATATTCAATACAGCCGGAGAAATGTGGCAGAGAAAATAGTTTTTCCCCCAATTGGACTAACACAGATGCGCTTTGCTTTGGAGACCCGCCATCCCAGGGCGCCCATTCCCCCTTAACCCTTTCAGTCCCAGTGATGCCATTTGGCATCATCCCTTTCAATATTTTTTTTTCAAATGTTAATGTCCCGTATGACATCCAGACACACATCATTCGATTTGTCACACTTTGTTCTATTCTACAATATTTTTCTTTAATCTCACTAGAAGTCAGAACTACTATTTTTTTTAATTTAGAAAGTAGCTAAGAAGCGTTTCACCTGATTTTTGATAGTTCACTTCAGTTCCACATATTTAGAACCCAAATCAAACTATTTCGGTTAAAATAATTACTAAAATTTTTTAATAATGTGGTCAGATATCTTAAAATATATAACTCGAAGTGTTTTAAGGTAATACAATTTTTTTATTTTGTTGTTTTACACAGTTAAAAAATTTTGGCATTATTTCAAAAACCATATAAAAAATTAATATGAATTTTTTTCTTGTGGAATTCTTATTTTTGTCCTAAAATAAGCTTATTTTGTGAATATCAGATGTTTCTGTAGTGTAGTAAATTTTTGGGACTGAAAGGGTTAAAGGCAGCAGCTCTTCGCGCTTCACGCTATCCGTTCGTTTCGATTGTCGCATTTTCCGAAGAAAAAAATATGAAACCAATTCGAACACGGCCCACCATGTTTTTTCTGTTTTACGAACATATTTATTTATTCACTTTCAGAACAATCGACAACTCGAACCGGACAGATAATGTTAAGCTACAGAGAGCTGCTCTGGCTATATTAGTTGAGTCGGTTGTGGTTCAGGGAAGGTTAAGACATTAACGTTTCAACCAAGAACAATTTGTTCCGAAAACTCTTGCTTTAAGCCAGCCAGTCAGTTAGTGACAATTCCCATCTATTTCTTCATTTTTTAAAAAATGTTTCATGAATAATTTCAATGAACTTTACACAATACAATTATGCAACGAAAATTTAATATGAAACATCTGTTAATGTTAAACAGGGTGATCGACTGAAACAAGTACCAACCTTTAGAGGGGTAGGATACGCAATGGAATAGCAAAATTACATTAATAAAAAACAAGCAGTGTAGTTTCACTGGAAGAGTATTGCAACAAACAAGATATACTCATGCTTGAAAAAAACTTATTACGTACTTTAAGTACATTCGCAATGAATTCTTTAACATTAACCTAATAAAAGATATGAACAAAAAAAAATATTAATGGCTTACAAAAACTAATGTAGTTACTATTCAGTTATTTAATATATGTTATTTTCACATTGGTCCCCCTAGAAATAACGCCCCAAGTTATTCCCGACAATGCTAGACATTCACCAGACAACATTATGAAACATTCAACAACATTCAAAGATCTATTCTGCGTAGTTCCTAGTTGTAATTGAGACGCTATTCATGCAAGAAATAATATGTTGTAATGTGTTTTAAAAGCAGTAAACGTATGACCTTGAGTTTTTATAAAATGCTTCTGAACTCACGTAACATACGCTACATAGTTCCGATTTTTCATTGCGTATCATATCCTGCACTGTTAAAACTGAAGGTGATACTGGCACCCACAGAGGTGAATGGTGGTGTCCCGTCAGCAGGACCCGTTGAAGTGCCAGAATAGGACCCCTACTCTTTTAAAAATGAATGCTCAAAAACGACGAAATTTTCCTTAATTTTGACGATTCCGTTACTAGCAAGTGCTCCGAGTTTTCGTTTCCTCAAAGTGATGAAATTTGAATCGTCATTTTTATGAGGATCTGAAATGTCGACTTATCTAAAGAAATATTTCATCATTTTTGAGCATGTGAGTACAACAATGAGATTCAGTGTCCTCAAAATCAAGATACAGAATCGTCAAATCACGATAGTAAAAGTGAGGATTCGCGTTTACTCAAAAGTCACGTGATAGTTTGACGAAACAATCCTCAAAATTAACGAAATGAGGCTTGAGGATTCATGAATTGTCAAAAATGAAAGTGTTATTTCTGAGAGTGTAGGCGATTTAGAAAACCAAGATTCATTGACCGAAGACGATTCAAAGCCTTGAGGTGCCAATTGGGACAACCTTTTCAACCCTTGGTGTATAAAAAGGACCTCATATGTCGCCTATAGTTTCAACAGTGTACAAAGGAAACCGTACCTGCTTCTGTCAATCACCCTGTAGTACATGAAATAACGAAAACGTGCCTTACGCAAGCGGTGGTCCAGTTTCAGGTAAGTCCTGCCCGGACCCGATCTGCCAGGGCACCAACTGCTGGCTGGTGAAGCGGGAGGAACGGGTGCCAGACTTGTCGCTGGCAAGTCCCGGTGCATGCCCTGCCCGCCACCCATGTGCACCCCGGAGAACCCCGACAAAAGCGAGTGCTCGGGCTGCATCTGCCAAAATTAACAGCACCGCACTCTGTAAGACACCAATGCTGCTGCATAGTATAACGGTTTATATGTTTGTAGTTGGCTGGAAATTGTGTTTGGTTATCAAAAATGTTTTTATAAGCTAGTGGCTATCCATTGGTGTGCACCTCGTGAATTCCGACAACGAGTGGCTCGTTCTGAATCCAACTAATTAACAGCTACGCACTCTGTTAAGAACACAAATGCATTATAAAGGTTTAGATACTTGTAAAGTTAATCCCGGAGGCTAGTTGTAAGTCGGGCCCGATCTTCCCAGCAACTGCTGGCTGGTGAAACGGGAGACGGGTGCCAGACTTGTCGCTGCAAGTCCCGGTGCATGCCCCTGCCCGCCATGTGCACCCCGGAGAACCCCGACAACGAGTGCTCGGGGCTGCATCTGCCAAATAAACACCCCAGCACCGCACTCTGTAAGACACCAATTCTGCATAGTATACTAACGCTTAGGTATTTGTAAAGACAATGCATTACAATGAGACACAATGCATTATATGATTTTGGCACTTGTAAAGTTTGGACCCCGGAAGAACCAACGACAACGAGTGCGCGGGGCTGCATCCTGCCAAATTAACAGCACCGCACTCTGTAAGACACCAATTCTGCATAATATAACGGTTTAGGTATTTGTAATTGGCTGGAAATGTGTTTGGTTATCAAAATGTTTTTAAGCTATATGGCTATCCCATTAGTGTGCACCCCTGAATTACCGACAACCGAGTGCTCGTTCTGAATCCAACAAATTAACAGCTACGCACTCTGTAAGACACAAATATGCATATAAGGTTTAGATAACCTGTAAAGTTAATCCGGAGGTTAGCTGTAAGTTCGTGCCAGGGCACCAACTGCTGGCTGGTGAAGTGGGAGGACGGGTGCCAGACTTGTCGCTGCCAAGTCCCGGTGCATGCCCTGCCCGCCCATGTGCACCCCGGAGAACCCCGACACAAACGAGGTGCTCGTGGCTGCATCTGCCAAATTAAAACAGCAACCGCACTCTGTAAAGACACCAAATTTCTGCATAATATACGGTTTAGGTAATTTGTAATTGGCTGGAAATGTGTTTGGTTATCAAAATGTTTTTAAGCTATTGGCTATCCCATTAGTGTGCACCCCGTGAATTCCGACAACGAGTGCTCGTTCTGAATCCAACAAATTAACAGCTACGCACTCTGTAAGAAAAAAAACACAAATGCAATATAAGGTTTAGATACCTGTAAATTAATCCGGGAGGTTAGCTGTAGAGTCGTGCCAGGGCACCAACTGCTGGCTGGTGAAGTGGGAGGACGGGTGCCAGACTTGTCGCTGCAAGTCCCGGTGCATGCCCTGCCCGCCCATGTGCACCCCGGGGACCCGAGAACCCCGACAACGAGTGCTTCGGGCTGCATCTGCCAAATTTAACAGCACCGCACTCTGTAAGACACCAATGGATGCTGCATAAGTATAAAAACGGTTTAGATATTTGTAAAGTACAATGCATTACTGGAGTGAGACACAATGCAATTATAATCGATTGGCTATTTTAAACACTTGAAAAGTTGACCCCAGAGAACACCCGGAAACCACACAACGAGTGCTCGGGCTGCATCTGCCAAATTAACAGCACCGCACTCATGTAAGACACCAAATATGCTGCATAATCTAATATACGTTTAGATATTTGCAGTTGGCCTGGAAATGCTGTTTGGTTATCAAAATGTTTTTAAGCTATTGGCTATCCATTAGTGTGCAACCCCGTGAATTCCCGACGAACGAGTGCTCGTTCTGAATCCAAACCAAATTAACAGCTACAGCACTCTGTAAGACACAACATGCATATAAGGTTTAGATACTCTTGCTAAAGTTGTAATCCGGGAGGTTAGCTGTAAGGTCGTGCCAGGGCACCAACTGCTGGCTGGTGAAGCGAGGAGGACGGGTGCCAGACTTGTCCGCTGCGAAGTCCCGGTGCATGCCCTGCCCGCCCATGTGCACCCCGGAGAACCCCGACAACGAGTGCTCGGGCTGCATCTGCCAAATTAACAGACACAAGCACCGCACTCTGTAAGACACCAATGCTGCTGCATAGTATACGGTTTAGATATTTGTAAAGTACAATGCATTTACGGTGAGACACAATGCATTATACGATTTTAACACTTGTAAAGTTGACCCCGGAGAACCACGACAACGAGTGCTCGGGCTGCATCTGCCAAATTAACAGCACCGCACTCTGTAAGACACCAATGCTGCATAATATACGGTTTAGGTATTTGTAATTGGCTGGAAATGTGTTTGGTTATCAAAATGTTTTTAAGCTATTGGCTATCCCATTAGTGTGCACCCCGTGAATTCCGACAAAAAAAACCAAACGAGTGCTCTTTCTGAATCCAACAAATTAACAGCTACGCACTCTGTAAGACACAAATGCATATAAGGTTTAGATACTTGTAAAGTTAATCCGGGAGGTTAGCTGTAAGTTGTGCCAGGGCACCAACTGCTGGCTGGTGAAGTGGGAGGACGGGTGCCAGACTTGTCGCTGCAAGTCCCGGTGCATGCCCTGCCCGCCCATGTGCACCCCGGAGAACCCCGACAACGAGTGCTCGGGCTGCATCTGCCAAATTAAACAGCACCGCACTCTGTAAGACACCAATTCTGCATAATATACGGTTTAGATACTTCTAAAGTTAACCCCGGAGCTTAGTTGTATCCCCGACAACGAGGGTCTAACGAGTTTGTAACACATAATATGTTTTTACGATCTCGTGAAGTTGGTGTTTGGTGGAATGCGTTTGGCTTTCAGAATGTTTCTAAGGGCAATGTTTGTATCCCGCCAGTTTTTTAAGTAAATCCAGGGATATGGACGTAATAACTCATTTATTTGATGTCACACAGAGCACATAATCTATATATCACGTAGAGTCGTATTTCTGGACATGGTTCTGAACGTTACACGGAGAGAGCGATGTGCCCATTACCCTGGCGTGCCTGGACACATTGTCCCCAAATTTAGTACGCTCGCCAAAAGGAATCTACAGTTACAGTCTACTGTTTTGTGCACATCTGATAGCCTTCACACAAATCCAACAAAATCCTAATACTCAAAGCAAGCAGCAATCACATAAATCGTTTCATCTCCTACTCGCTGCAATGGGAATACTGTGGTTGAGGAACTACAGTAGCAAGAGTTCTGTAGAATTGTGTAAACAACAACAGCTGCAAAGCTGTAGCATAATGTGCTGTTAATATGTGTTAAGTGCGCTGTACTTTTACAGTGCAACAAACAAAAGAACCAGATATATTAACAAGTATCGAAATTATTGAAAAGGAATTAAACAAAATATTTTAGCATATGTTTTCTCAGTAAGAAGAAATTATCCATTTTGAAAGTCAAACATAACGCCCAAAGCCAACAGCCCACAGATACAACTATCTAAATTGTTTATACATTTGTGATGTAAACCCTACAGAAAAATATTCTTTGTTATAACTTTACTCTACATCTGCATTCACTTCGTTATCTGATATTCTTTTACACCCAGTGTCTTAAAATATTCCAAAATATTTTTTAAGGAGTTATAAAGTAGAGGAATTTTAATAATCTAACATATTAACTATACTAACAAAATAACAATGAATTAACTAAATATTTTGTTTTAATTGCATTATGTGTTATATTTCAATGTGCATATAAGCCAAAAAGGAATCCAATGTTAAGAGTTGATTTAAATAGAAAAAAATTTCTTTAAAACTGTCAATTTCCATTTTCTCTATTATCTTGAAAGATCTTTTATTTAAACAGTTTAAGTTGGTTCAAGTATTTTTTTTTTAAATATATGAGCCTTAAGTATTAACTTTTATGAAGATTGGGCTTATGAGATAGTTGAGTTAAATGTACAATTTAAATTATTTTTCTTTTTTTTCAGTTGATTTTGAACAGTCAAAGAAAGTTGAAGAAGACAGTAAAGTACAGGAAGAAGATTCCCTTCAGCAGTTGATACAAGAATGCAAGGTGAGTAATCTTTTAAGAAATGTTTCAAGTTCCTCATGAAGTCACTATTTACATTTATTCACTGTTTTAAATATTTCAACGACATAAGATTCGAACAGAAATTTTTTGCAAGGTCACATAATACAGTGCTTTTTGATATAAATTGAAGTTAATCTAGAACTGTTCTAGAAATTTAAAATCTCACTTCATAAAGATCAAATTCAGCAATGAAGCCAAAAAGTACGTTGCACTAAAGCTACGCGAGTGCTATTATCAATGGACGTCCCAATTTTGTATGGTTGTAACATTGAACAGGGACAGTACATTTTAACTAAGATGATTCGGAAAAAAAACCTCATCGAATATTATGAGAGTGAAGAGAACAACGTAACTATTAGAGCAAATCGTTTATTTGGTGAAAATCCAAATAAACCATTTGCTATTAATTACTATTTGCGTTTTATTAATATTAATTACGTTGTTCTCTTCACTCTTATGTTTCTTGTGCAAAGTCGAAGATATTTTCTGAATATCATCGTATATTAGTCTTTAGTGTCCCAAGTAGTTTCGATTTGTTTGATACTCCAGTACTCTTTCTACGCTATTCCCTTTTAGTTAAACATTTAAAGATATTAATAACAATGCGTACCTTGAAAAAAAAATTCATTTGTAAATTAAACAATATTTAAAACTGTATTTTACTATTTCAGAGTATGGACTGCTCGTCCGATGAAAGGTGCATGCTCGTTGAACAGAAATGCGACAACAACAACACTAGCGACTGCTTACCCATTGCTAAATGTAAGGCCAAGTTATTTTTCATTAAAAATATTCAATCCAATGTCTAACGTAAAATATTTGAGGAGTGTAGTTACAAAAGGGTTACATTATCTAAAGTAAACCTAAGATAAAGAGTCCGGCTCGTTTATTGGCGACTTTGTCCAATTCAATTTACCATTATCAAAGGTCACCAAAGAACGGACAGGATCCTATATATTTTAATTATACTATTACCCATTGCTAAATGTAAGGCCAAAAAAAATTTCATTACAAAATTTAAATCAAATGTCCAACATACAATCTTTGAAGGGTGTAGTTGCAAAAGTTATATTATCCGGAGTAAACCTAAGATAAAGGGTTTGGCTCTTTCATTGGCGACTTTGCCAAATTCAATTTACGATCATGAAAAGTCACCATTAGACTGACTGGGCCCTATATTTAGTAGTTTTGCTACTATACTCTTTATTTGATGTACTTTTGTTACTATTAATACGTTTGACAACTCATGTACAAAACAATGTTGAGATTCAACGGTATTTGTTTTAAATTAAATTTTACAAATCATAGGAAATGCAAAATAATGCTCTTCCACCTATAAAATTTTATAATAAAAAACTGAATTCTTTTTTAAGCTTCTATAAAGTGCTTAATGGTGCAATAACGTGAAAAAATACAACATTATTTGACTTTATGTTTCAGCATGCGTTTTTGGTAAATTATTATTTAACATTGGAATAAAGTGTTTTAAATAAACTTTTCAACTTTCGAACTCTACTGCTTACACACATCTTATAACAGTTAAAAATAATATTGACAGTTCAAAAGCAATATACTGACACTTACAACTCAATTTTAGGTGAAAAAAGTTTCATTCGGTGTGGCCAGTCGACTTGTCCGGAGGGTTGTCATGAAATCGAACCTAGAAACAATTGTACACTGTGTCACTGTAAAGAGTCCATCAAAGGTAACATTTACTCTAAATATTTTTCTTCTATAATGGGTCCGCAACATTCGGCTGTCAAGCCTTTGTAGACTCGGCATATCCCCACAACAGTTAAAGCACCCAAAACTTTATATTAGGCCGCCCCGGTGGCGCAATCGTTAGGATGCTAGCTTTTGGGAACTGTATTGGTGTCAGGTTCGAATTCAGGCAAGGAGAGTTTGTGACCGTCAATAAAATGTTTTGTTTATTTGTCCTACTGTACTTTGTGTTGTCCTTCCTTTGTGTGTCTCTTGTGCTCTGTAAAAACTCTTTCTGTGTCTTTCCCACCTTGAGACGAAAGGCTTATAGACGAGTTCTCTGAAACAAGCACACAAGCTGGAATATATGTATATGTAACTACCTAACCTACCTACCTAACCAGAATTTATAGCCATTTTTTGTGGGCACAATATAAGTGACATCTCGCTACAACATTTGGACGCTCCAGATTAACAAAGAATCTGATGAGCTCTCTGTGGATGTTAAAGTATGCCGAAGTTTAATTTTGGCGAGAGTGACGCCATGCCGAATGTGCCTACCAGGGATCCACATACATGCCACATAATCATATGACATGCGTGACCAAGATTTTCTCTCCCAGAAAATCCGACCACTCACCCGGGGCTTGAACCCGCGATCTCGGCTTACGAGGTTTACACGATTAGACCTCAAATCAACTGAACACGCTTTTTACACTCTAAATATGAAGCATTTAGTTTTATAATAATTAGTTTTTAGTTTAAATATAGTAACTAGCGTACTAGTCGCAGTCAAATGGGGAAAAAATAGGGGAAAGTTTTGGTGTAGTTTTTTTTTAAAGTTTTATTATATGTTTTCGGAGGTCCGCTGATCACGAATCTGAACTTTCCACCTC